>JAWQUT010000035.1:284894-328315 GCA_033807755.1 Ellobium chinense
AGTTGGCACCCATATGAACATATTAGCAGGGATATTATGGTCCAGTCTGGGTGAGTTATTCTAGTCAAAATATGGAAGTGCAAATTAAATACTTCTTTATTAAGCATCTTGGTCTATCTGCATTCTCATTCTATCAGCCCTTTCTTACATAATTAATTAAAATCCTGATAACTTGCCATTTGCCTGTCATCTGCCTGAAATGTTCAAGAACATGCTTAGCACCATCAGTGCTGCATTTAGACCCAATAAAGCCTAGGCTTGGAAGCCTTCACAAGTAATAAAAATGTCTCTGTCTTGGCTAGGTGTCTCCTGTGCCCACCATTTTTGTCTCAGATTGAGTCATCAGGGTATGGGTATATATTATAACAGTGTTGTAGACCTACACTGTGCTATAAGCCAACCCTCTAAATCCCCAAAGAAAAGGAGCCAACCCAAGATGATTAATAATAATTTTAAAGGCCCCCCAAAAAATATGATACTGTAATTACAATTTGAAAAATGAAAATTTGTGAAACCCCTGTGGATTGTGAAGCCCTAGGCTGTAACTTATTTGTAAAAAATCACCGAAAGAAGAAAAAAAACCTCATGTGCTAAGCACTCTCCATTGTAATGGGCTATGATGCTCAGTGCTCCGACCAAAGGGTTGTTGCATTATCAGGGTTTTAAGGTAGCTTTTTTTTTTCTCCTGTCACTCTGTCTTCCTCTTCTGTTAGTCATTCTGACCTTATCTTTTAGGTTTATCATTTATCCCTATATACTTTTTTATCAGTTTATCTCTCTCAGATTATTCTTTGTCTTATATATGATGATCCTCTCTCTTTCAAGTTTATGAATTAGTCTTACAGAATGAGTGAGAACACTATGATGAGAATAAGTAAAGTTTTACTGTACATACTAATGAAATTTACTTTGATGTTTTTGGCGCCATGGCCGGAATTGTGCAATATGAACTTGTAATATAATATTATATGATAATATTTTATAGTTACCTTACAGCCATGTGTGACATTTCAGATGAAAGATGTATAGTGCAATTATTCATTAATATTTATAATGTACCATAATTATGTATACCCTAACATAATTGCAGGATGTGCTGTGTTAACCAGCAGTGCGTGTACCATGAAACTGATTCCATACTCATTATGATTAAGTGTGTCTGTCTTATATAATAATGCATAGGTATCAAATATTATATAGGCTAATTTTACATTTTGATTATGTAGTCATATACTGTAAGTCTGTATTCCCATCATATGCCCCTAAAATTTTGAACCAATAAAGTATCAACAAAACAAAATATATAAGACAGTCAGAGATCTACCATAAAAACATGGTTTAGGCTAACAAATTTAGGGCTCATGGACCACATAATTAATAAATAAAAAGAATGAGCAAATAGTATTGAATATAGTCTCATATTTTGGTAAATTACTCAAAGACAAGACAATTATTTGATAAATGTGTAGGCTACTGGATATAGCGCCTGTATGATTAATTAATAATTCCACAGACGGACAAACAGTACTGAATATAATCTCATATTCCAGTAAATCACTTGCTCTCTTCCTGAACTCACCCTGCTCCCCATTCCAGCAGGCCTGATTAGTGCACAATAATTTTCAGTAATAATTATAATAAAAATAATGTAGTTTATTGGTCTCGTATCCAGGCTAATGTCCACTCACGTGACTTCACAATATTATTACCCCAGCAGGCCTGATCATGTTAGAACTTGCTCAACTCTCTGGGGAACATACAGTGCTGGTGATCACTAGCATTCTGACAATATCTTCCACATGGTATGGAGTTCAGTAGGCAGACTGAAGGGTGATTTTTCAACACGCAGCAGGTACATGTATTTTCTGTGTGATAATGGATTAATAAACATTTCAGAAATGCGTTTATTTAATTAATATTTCTAACCTAAAGTTCAGCTGTATTTGTCAGAGATAGTCGGTAATATTTACAGCATTTCCAACACCAGCATTTTTGCAAAAGCATTCAAATAAGGTCCGTGGAATTTGAAAATCTACTCCACATTTGTAGTTGTTAACATTTGATCAGGTATTTCGGGCACAGTATGAGTTACTGTGGGAGAATATATGTATGTATATAAATACTGGATGATCCTGGTGAGGTGTGCAGATGTACATGAGTGCTGGGTTTTGTGATGGAGCGAGAAGATGTGAGAAAAACAAACAAATGGATTTTGAGCGACATGGTATGAACAAGAAAATGGAATGAGTGAAATATATTTGTCATTCACACTGGAAATATTTATTAAGCAAAATTAAACAGTTTGCTATGGCAAAAATGAAATTAAATGAAAGATCTGTGCTAGTACTAGTACTGTTTATATATCTTGTAGAGCCGCTCTGAATTTAATTAATGAAGCAATCGCTATAGTGCATGGAGAGAAGGGGTGAATAACAGTGAGGAAATGTGTGGCAAAAACAGCTACAGAGTCTCTATATGTATATAACTAATGCAAATTGTTATGGGGTGAAATGCTCCTTACAAAAAAAAAAAAAGATCAAGGGCTGTACAAAAATGTAGAAATAAATGCATTGCTAAGTAAAAACATCAATAGAGATATACCGAGAGAGTAAGGAGAAATTACAACATTAAGTGAATGGCATGTGGATGAAAGAGACAGGGTGAGAGAGAGAGAGAGAGAGAGAGAGAGAGAGAGAGAGAGAGAGAGAGTTATTTTTTAAAATCTTTTTTAAACCAAGGCCGGAACAGTGCAATAATAAGCTGCGGCATAATATGTACATAGATTTTCTCATTTGATGTATTTTCTCTAATATCAACTATGATGATATACTCCGTTATTATAAATAATTCATCCATCTTTCTTAGTGTGTTCACTTTGAAATCAACTTCAATTTTATGCTGTCCAAAATTAATATTAACTAGGCATGAGCTACCAGTCTTTTTTTTTTCTTTACAAAATCCCAATTCCAAGTACAACTGAGCCCATAATAACAAAACCATTCAGGAATGCTTAACCCCTTAAACTGAATGTTATATACCTTTCTTGCATACCCTGTTTTGAACAAAGAAACCAACATTTCAGTTGTTCTGGACTTATAGACTTTGGGTAAATGAGCAACAGCCAGAAAAAAAACCAAAAAACTCCTAATACTTAGATTGGATATAGATAGCTAGGTGAGAAAACTGACCTCACCATTTCCCCAGTCTATCTCCTTTTCCTGTTCTTTTTCTCATTCTTATGTATGTGTACAGTTGTAATGTAATATGAAACGGATCTTGGTAAATCCAATTGTAGAAAGTCCTGGAACACCATCCGTAACACGCTGTATCATAACGTTTGTGGTTTGTTTGTACAAGGCTTGACATGTGCAATATCATTAGTTGCTTTGTTTAAATATCATACTGTGTGATGTGTGATATGGTACATGTTAGTGTGTTGTTATGTTAGAAAGTCTGTGACTATGCCTAACGTGACTTTTAATGGATCTGAGTATGTCACTAACATGTAAGACTGCTTTAGACAACTGTAAAAAAATCTTTGATAAAGTTTAGTAGAAGCCCATAAGTAAGAATGGTCTGATTCTACTTTTTTATGGTTTTCATTAATAAAGTCATTTGAAAAGTAAATGTATCTAACATACCAATATTTGGAATTGTGTTTTCTTCTTCCATACTCCGGTGTGTGTAATTTGTGAATTTAAAATTGTGTGTAGTTAAATTTGGTGAAACAGATAATTTTAATGAAGAGATAAGTTTGACATTGTTTTCGGGCTCCTAGAAGATAACCACTTTTTAAATGAGATCATTGTGGTGAGATTTTTGTAAATAATGTTGAAAATTGAAAAGCATCAGACCACTCATTAGATATTAGCTTCACCAGAAATGAGATGAGGGAAAAATATTTTTTAAAACATCTCCAGCTTTACTGTTTTTTAATGGGATCCTTTGGAGCATCCTTGTGCAAGTGAAATCAATAACTGTCATGGAGGAATGTTAGTCTCTTTTATTTACTGTATTTATGTACAAAATCTTATGGTCCAGCAGTGGTGGAGGAGTGCAATCTCATGTTTGTGAAATAATGATCAAATTCCATGACAACTTTTTCCACTTACATGTATGACCACAGCAGCTGCTCCAGGTGTTATTTATGTGTACTGAAATGCAGTGAGAAAAATACAATGATTTATTCATGTACTATGAACCTCCATGTGAAACATATACTATTTGACATGTTTATGTAATTAGTTTGTTCCATATATATTTATTGCCTCTTTTGGTTCATATTTTTGATGTTATTTAAGTTGATTCAGCTCTGCTGTGTTCATATTTCATCCCCATACCTCATCATCAACATGAATCTCAAGTGAGCTGTAATGGTAATACAATGATATCTAATGCTAGCAGATGAAAATCAATAAGTCGCAAGAAAAAAGACGGCGATAGAGACTGGTTTCACGAGATCAAAGCGTTTTGTATTAATAGTACAGCTATATTTCAGATTAAAAGGAGTGATTCTGTCAATGAAAGCAACACAGCAGAAGAAGAAGAAAATAGCGTCTTTCGTATGGCCTAAATGATCAATGTCATACTAGATAACACAGCTGCAATGCATTACTATAATATTATCTACAACTTAATTGGTGATGAGAAAAAAAGAGGGGGTGTCTTCTGTCACTTAAAACAGTGAAGATCAAGTTCCAGGAGCAAATAATGGATGACTGAAAGCAGAAACATCTCGGTTAAAAGATGTTTGAACAATATTTTTTGTATAAAGTTGAAAGAGCCTACAAACAATATAAAGAACTTTTTTGCATAAAGCATATTCTATTTGGGTTTAACTGGACAGGTTTGTGTCAGGTTTAAAAATTACTGACTTGGAAAATTTGATTCTGTGACATTCATATGTACCATTCTTACCAGAGTGAATGTGGATCAAGTAATACATTATGAGTGTCCCAATCGATATATCATAGTATGGGCAATGATGAAGTGTCAAGCAAGTTAATGGGGCCAAAATGACATAAAATGAGCACAAAATGGGAACAAGAGCACAAACTAAACAGTGAATGGGCATACATTGTTATGTAATGTAATATTCTTGCAAATGTTACAAGTGAAGCTAGCACTCAAAGCACGATATATTGTAGATATGCCACTGCCAACTGGTGAGTTTATGGTGGTACATCAGTACGTACTTCAGGTACTCTCATTAGGTATTGTCAGAGTTGACAAAGATATGAGTATTCTATACTGATTTACAGCATGGAAGATAACGCCATATAGCTGATTTCAGTACCACTGAAAATAGCTACATAATTGGATGGACTGTCTTGCAAAAATGTCTTTCGTCTTTACAGAAAGGCCATGTCTCTTTTCATACTGTATTATGAGAGAACACCTCAAATCATGACAACAATGATATGACAAATCGTCCTTTGAGAATCTATGTCTAGCAAGTGGCACCAGCACTTTATTGAGGAAAATGGAGATTAAAGTCTTGACTTACAACATGTCTGAATTTCGGTTAATAAGAGAATAATTATTTAAAATTAACAAACACAGCCTGCTTTTGCCTGTATTGTCAAAAAGAATATATATTTAAAAGGTTGTATAAACTGCCCAGATTTCCAACCCCGTGATAATTCATTTTGCCCAGTTTGGGGTTTAAGATATTTAGGCTCATGAGGAGTGACCTAGGGTCATTATCAACTAGCCGATCTATATAAGAGTGATTAAGTAATGGTCCATGTATATTTTGTTGTGGAGTGAAAGATGTAATAAAATACTTGCAACCAAAAAAAATGAGAATAATTTGTGTTTCAATTGTTGCATGGTACTGAAAGTGTGAGAATAAGTGCATTATACTGTGAGATTGTATATTGGATGTGTTGTGAGAATTGACAAAAAGACTGAAGGAGGAAGAGGAAGAAAAGGGCTGGACAGAGCATCATCATCTCAAACGAATGCTGGAAAGGGGTGAACACATAAGAGACAGAAATTGCAAACTTACAAGAATCGTGAGAAGGATTACAACAGAGTTAAAAAAGGTAGAACAATTCTTTGCTGGCATCTGAATTTGAGAATGGGGCACATATGGAGCTGTCCAGAGTGCAGTGATATTGTATCCGAAATAAGCAACAAGTATACTGTGAGGAGACAAGAAAGGCTAGAGAAATATTATTTTCTTTTAAAAAAAGTCTGTATAAATGATTGAAAGTGAAGAATAAAATGAGTAAATAAAACTCAAAATCTAAAACCTTTTTTTGAATACAAGGGTAGGTACATGTATACTCAAGTTGAAGAATATTACAAGTACATGTACTTCTAAACTTAGTGCAAGAGTCGGTGGGAACTTGTGCAAGCTCATCATCATGAGTAAATAACAACTCTAATGAAACTGTTTGTGGCCAAGCAAGCAAAGGCATCAAATATTAATGGAGCTGCAACTAATCCAAGACTTAGACATAGAGTATTTCAAATCCCCCTCTTCCTGTGAGCTGCAGGCTATTTTTACCCAAAGCCCTTTTCCTCTGTGGTAATAACTGTTGCCTTTAGATGTACATTAGCTGTAGACATTGTATTTTCTACTACAACAGAACTCCGTTGCTGGAGACATTGCATTTTCCACTACAACAGAACTCCGTAGCTGCAGACATTGCATTTCCACTACAACAGAACTCCGTAGCTGCAGACATTGCATTTTCCACTACAACAGAACTCCGTAGCTGCAGACTACAACAGAACTCCGTAGCTGCAGACATTGCATTTCCCACTACAACAGAACTCCGTAGCTGCAGACATTGCATTTTCCACTACAACAGAACTCCGTTAAAATGATGTTGAAAGGACTGGCCAAATCGTCGCTGGTTAAATGAGTTTTATGTTATCGCTTACAGTACAGCACAGGGGGACATAACCAAGGAAATGTCAGACAGCATAATTTCTAGTAGTTGCTTCGACAGGGTTTTGACTGATTGTAGCAATGGTATTGCCAGAGAATGGCATACACTATCATCACTTTTGGTTGACACAATATTTACCAGATGCGCAACCTAATCTTCACACGCCAGACCACCAGTGGAAAAGGGAAGTAAAATTGCTATGGAAACGGCTCATTTTTTCCCCCTCTTCATTACCTTTTCCTCTCTTGCCAGCGCATTATTTAACATGCTCTCAAAGGTTCTCTGAAACCTGTTATCGGTGTAGTGAAAAATTTTACTATGAGTAAAGAGGATCTTTGGACTAGGATTTTCTTATCTGCTGGGTTAACCAAGATTTTGAATAAATTGTTGTCATGTTAGGTGAGTTCTGCTGTATATGTATTTTGATATGTAGCATCACCCAAATTAACCCCTACTAAGGATAAAGGCAACGGCAGTTGTTTATCATGACCAGAGTTTTATAAGAGACCCAAAAAATTCTGGCACTGGGCTTCCATATATTAATAAATCAATGGTAATTATAGCTGATTACCTTGGAAACTATAAAGACTGACAGAATAACCTAGATGGAAAGATAGAGAGCATTAGGCTCTATTCAAAGTTGTTAATAGATAAATTTGATCTAATTTGTCATGGAATGTCTTTTTCTGAAAACAGTAGTGCTAGTGGAATGAGTCAGCATCAAATTCTGTGAGTGAAATCCAAAGAAGCCTTTTGTTACCTAGTCTATTTCAGTTGTAAGTTTATTAGCAAGACTCACCCACACAATAATGATGAAATGATATGAAAAAAACAGAGAAGATGACACACTGTGGAGTTATAAAAGACGAATGCCATCACACAATGGAGAAGACAACAGAAAGTTTTTTTTTTCAAGTTCGCATGTCTTAGAGACAAATATAACAGAGGTGACCAGATACATAGCATATGATGGCATTTCCTGATGTTATGATCTTATTGCATGTTGTGAACTAAAATCAGATGTGAATTTCACATCTAGTCCTAAATGTGCAATATGAATTTAATGCCAGCAACTGCCATTTGCTATTATATATCTGCCTCTGCCACCAGAGTCCAAAAGATATCCTAACCTGCTAATAAAAGCTTTCTAATACGTTAAGTTTTCAAACCACACAATAGATATAGACTCTATAACTAAATAAAAACTAGAAGGAGCCCTGCTCAGAGGAGTCTACCAAACATGTAACTGTAGCACCAGGCATGGATGGTTAATCTTAGCACAAATACCAGATCAAAGATAGAAAAAAAGACAAGAAAACAGACTTCAAGCATTTTAATTGGATAACCAAGTCATTTTATTGCACATTGAAAATGCAGTAAAATTCTATGTGAAACACTGACAATAACTTTTGTGAAGTATGGTATATTCAGACTATTTAGGATATCCAGAACACTGAGTATTATGGCCAGGTCAGACTGGCCTATGCATATTTCAGGGGCAGCATCATTTCCTCTTGTAGATATACTAAATAATTGTGTACACTGTACATTTACCCATTACAGTTTATATGTAAAGTGACCTATTTCAAATCAGCTATTCTGAACTTTTTGCCATATTACAGAGAAACTCTTGTGGCACAACCACTGCTTAAAACAACTGCATGCTTAGCACAACAATGTCTATGTCTCTTATAAAAGAGTACAACACTTTTGATATTCCATCCTCAAAGAGCCCAGACTAGGAGTGTTTGTGTTATCCGAGTTACATTGTCTCTACAAAAGATGCTTTAGGAACATCTCTTTTTTTGTAACTTTTTGTCCTTCTTCCTAAACGATGATCATGTGGCATGGTTTAATAATAATAAATTGCTGTAAAAATTGTCAGTAAGAAGCTGATGATGTAATACCCTCTAATGACATACACACATTGCTACTGATGATGAGATGGTAGTAATGATGAGATGACCATTGCTATGAGAATTCTGATAATAATGAAACTAATAACTATAATACTGGTTATGACCTGGGAATGCCCATTCTTCTGAAGCTTTTGTGAGGGATGATATTTTGCTGTGTAGAGTACAACATTTGTGATTAAACAGAAAAACAAAAAGACAAACTAATGAACTCTTAACATGATGGATGAAAGAGACCTTGATAAATGTGTTTGCATGATACTCCACAACAAAAACAAATTAAATACACAAAACCATAGACATGGTCATAAATTTACATCAACATACATATCATGCAGACTGTAGTATTTGTTACCTTACTAACAGTGTTAAACGTCTCCAGTTTCTATCACTGTTCTCATGTGATATACAGATACTTAGCTTTGAATCAGCAATACAATATTTAACAAATCTCTACTTCACTCTAAACTTCTCTCTGCTTTTTCTGTCCTCTGAAAAAGAAAATGAATTTATGAACCTAAATCTGCCTTGCTGATTTCCACATTTACCACCTCCTAGTATTAAGGCCATGTGAGGAAATGCAGTGTAGCCTGGAAAACCTTGCAGTTAACAAACTTATCAACTTGAAAGGAATTACTGGTCAAAATAACATCAGTCTGACTTTTGCCCAGCTCAAAGACATGTAAAGTGCACACTTAATTGGACTCCAACACACAAGGATGTGAAAATCTCCTATGACGTTTATCTAACAACATAATTATCATGACTGCTAAGTGACCAATTTGAAACAACAAACAGTACATTTTAAATATTGTAACTGACTTATCAAACCACTCGTAACATTCATGAAATGTTCATCCCGAAGTAAACACCAGTCTTAAAAGCATGTTTTCTTGCACAGCTCTCATTTACATTAAAATGCCATCTTCATTTGTTTAATAACACAAGTTCACAGTGAGGAATACGCCATAATTACAATAAGTAAGTCACCACTTTTCACATCATCAAACCAGTCACAAAATTCACAAATCATGCTTCTGCTCAACTACAAACACACATATAAAGACAAATAATATATTCAAAGATCCCTGTGGCTTTCCTTAGCTACACTATCACTGCTTTTTTTTTCTCTCCCCCATGCTCTTCAGCTCACTCTTTCTTTCTCTCTCTCTCTTTTTCTCTCTTTCCTTCCTTATTACTCTCCTTAACCTCTTACTGCCTCTGGCCAGAAATTCTCTCACTCTCCTTACTTCTCTCTTACAAATAATTCAGCAAACTACAGTCGGCTTCACATGAGTCGACGTCGCCTAAGTTGGTTTTCGGGATAAGTCCATTTTTTTTCGCAGAACCTCCCCCATGCTTTATGTTCTTCTGTAAAGTCGAAATGCTTGAGTCGACATTGACTTAACCATAACAACTCTCAAGTCGATCTGCATTCAAAGATCCACTCATTAATTTTTCTATCACTTTAGATCGGCTAAGTCGATGTCCAGAATTTACCTGCTCCCGCCCCCTTGCCTCAACTCAATAACAAAGAGACACGCTATGTCGACTCTTCTTTGTGGTACTGAAAGAACATGTAGGCAGGCCTGTGACTTAGGGTAGTGTAAGTGTGCGGTCCGTGTTACGATGGCCGGCATGCTCTAAACTCGCAGGCATTGGTGGACACACCATGCCCACGCAATGCCTTGAGAAGGACGCTTCTCCCCATTCAATGAAAACGCCGAATAGGGCTTTGCCCAAGGCGTCAGTAAATAAAGTTAAATGCTCGCCCAATGTGGGCCTTTATCACACAACACGCATACGACACACACCGAGCAAACCGATTGGTTCACTTGGCTGCCACACACCGTTTTGAGTACATCTAACTATTAAAAAAAAAATAAATAAAAATCATGTCCTAACATCAATAGATCTACATGTCTTAGTAAACCCTGGTTTCGTCGTTTGAAAAACAAGGGGGGTAACTGTATAATAGATGTGTCTTTGGTCGAGTTGCCTCCCATTATATAATTTGACATTGTTGGTTATTATCAATGGATGAGTTGATCTTATGGATAAGTCGATGTATTTCTGATTCCCCCAGAGACATCTACTTATCAGTAGTCAACTGTAACTATAAAAAATTACTGAATCCCCCTTTTTTTGCTATCTTTTGAAGCATTCACATATATAAAACATAATACACCTGAGAAAATCACATCTATATCAATGAAAAGAAAGACTTAATGTTGTAAACTATTCCGCTGACACTTCAAGAGTCTGCTGACACAACGAACACTTGCGCAATCTCATCATGTTCATATGTCCTCTTGAGGAAGTTGTCAGTCAGCCGCAAGCCCGAGATAGTCTGTAAATTAAAAGACATATGAACAGCTAAACAGACAAAGAGTGCTTCAAACATATAAGAGGCTTTGACAAATATATAAGTAAGAAAGGGCTTTTCACAAGAATCTAATTTTCATGAGTCCTCCATGTTGGTTTCCTCATATATGTAGACAAAAGTCTACAATACCAATAATCTAGCTGGAATGATCTTACACAGCAGATAAAAAATTTCACAAAAAAGAGTATTTTAACAGTAGCCAGGTTAGCAACCCACTGCACTTTCCCAAAGCCTGTGAATTCTAAGAAACTCACATTAAAGGCAATGTAGCATCTTGCTAAATACTTGCCTCCCTTGAAACAGGTAGATTCTGAAGTTTCTCCAAATTGAAATCCTTGTTTAGATCCAATGTATGTTTTTGGTCCACAGATTTAGACCCAATGCTTCCACCCCCCGCCCTCCCATATGTGCTAGTGAATAAGACTGCGTGCCTATATAGATAGTTAAAACTTCATCTTTTCTTGCTATAAGTATAAAAAGATTTCCACAACTTACCTGCAGACCAGGGATGACAGCTATAAGGGACAGTGGAATGTCCAGGCTTTCATTGTGGGGCAGTTTACCCAGCTGGCGACCAGACACTCCACACCAGAGCAGTCCAGAGGAGGGACCAACATTCTGTAAGACTAGAGTTAGATCCATGGTCCTTTCACTGAGGAGGAAACAACAGTAATGTCAAGCAGTGGAATATAATTTCAAAAATTGCAATATATGTACTTTCACTACCCTACTGGTATGTCCTTTCATCACAGTAGATCAGATGATGGACCAACATTCTGTAGGACTAGAGTTAGATCAATGGTCTTTTCACTGAGGAGGAAACTCCAGTAATGACAAGCAGTGAAATATAATTTCAAGAATGCAATATATGTACATTCACCTTGATGTTGGAATGTCGCTAGTCATGGTAATGTATTGATCTATAAGAGGATGATATCTGGCAAGTTTCATTTTTGTGTTCATGCATTGATGCTCAATAGTTATGTCTACATACTTTAGTACTGGCTCTATATGTAACTGCAAAAATATTTCCCAGGTGTCAGGTAAAACAGCAGTACAGGACAATACAGTTCTTTACTCACCAGCAATTAGTGATGCGACAGACAAGATCAAAGGTCGACTCCAAGGACACAGTGTCAGGGACACTCTCAACTGTCAGTCTGATGTCACCGTAACCTGGCGCCTGGCAACAAAAAACAATAATTCAATCAAAATCTATAATATGATCTGTTCTTTTTCTTTTCACCATTGTCCTTCCTCCCCACTTCATCTCTAACCCAAATCATCAAAAACCATAATATTCTGATCCTCATCTTTAAATATTTCACATCTCCTGGTTTTTAATTACAATACATTCTTTTCTCTCACACTTTATCCATCAGCTTTAATAAAACACAAACACAAAACAGATAACACACAGTAAATAGTAGCCCTCTTACTATTCACCAGTTACACAGGCAGAGATTGTCCCTGCATCTACTGTGGAGACCATGCCTCATCAGCCACTTTCTAAAGCCCAACAACTGAAATGCAGCTTGCATGATAAATTTTCAACCCAAATACATTATAGCAAATTTTCAAAGTAATACTATGAATTCAAGTATTGTAGACTCCTATCAACTTTCTTAATCTTCAGGTATGCACACAACAAGTATCAGTAAACAGCCATGATGTTAAATATGATTTTCAGTCTGGTTAAGTCAATTTTGAGCTTTGTCCCATCCAAACTATAACTTGTGTCCACACTACCCAGGGGTATCTCCACCCTTTTACAACTTACCACTCTCTGTAACTGACTGGTCTGTAGTCTGCCCCTCTCCCCCATAGTGGTCTTCCAAACAATGTCCAGCTTGCCGATGTTGGTGACTCCCTTGAGCAGCCGGGTGTCGGAGTAGAGCTCAGGGCGTGGGGTCAGACAGTACAGGTACTGCCTTGTGTCATTAGGGCTCAGACAATCCATGGTGCCGAACACAGGGTGGGAGCTGCAGAGAATTTCAGGAAAATGATACTACTGTGCTACACTCATCAAACTTTGTATTACTCACTAAGGTAAGCATTTCATAATACCAATCATAAATACACTGTGAATTGTTTGTAATGTAGTATTTAAGTTACTATTCAAAACCCCAAAGAAATTCTTTGTGCGTCACAAACTTCTCATTACTATTCAAGCAGGCCAAATCAATCAATAACCTTTTCAATTCCCTAGGAAGCACAAAATATTGTGCCACCACTGTAGGCCACTGATGACTCGGCTAAGACAGTAGCTATTTCTGTCATGAATGAGATACTATATTACTTTTAGCTAAACAATCTTATAGCCAAATGAAAAATGTCAATGACTTTGACCCCATCCCGGTGATCTAAGAACAACTGCCAAGACAAAAGTAAAGATGATTAAAGTTGGTCCTCCCCTACTCCATCCCTTAGCTTTGTGCTGGTTTCTTCATTTATAGTCATATGAAGCAGTAGATAATTTCCCTGTATATCGCTGAGATAATGTCTCATTGTCTACATTCTATAGCCTTAATAAGAAGAAAAGCAGATTTTTCTGTTCCACTTGATAAGTTCTTGACAATCCTGACCAACATATGCCATACTGCCAAAAGGCTTGGGCCCTCAGTGGGGTAATCAGAAGAATGTAATCATGGTATCCTTTACTGAATATAGCTGACTGGTTATGGCACTGGACTAAAATCTGAATGCTATGAGTTCAATTCCCACCATCGTCATGTTGTAAGAGTCCTGAAAAAACATTACAATTCCCTCAATTGACCCACCTGTAAAATGAGTAGCTGGATAACGGCAGTAAAATATATAGTCAGAATGCTAGTGATAAGCTCCTTTAAATGACAGCACCACTGACAGCTCCTCAAGGAGCTGAGAATATCCCTCAGTAATCTGGCCTGCCATCGTGATAATGTTGTGAAAGTGCATGAGAAGGCACGGGCCTGGATACAAGACTTCTAAATCTCATCATTAATGTTATTATCTCAGAAATTTAGTGAAAGACAGAACCATGATAAGCTCTGGTTACCCTGCCCACATATCCAAACTCCTCTTACCCCTCCTTCCCATCCCTGGCATTAAGCTCCTTAGCTGTGTACTGCTGTGAAGGGTCCAGGCTGACATGTTCCATGTAGATGGGACCGGGGGTGATGTTTTGGATCTGTGCTTCAAGGTAAACCTCATCAGACTGGGAAAATAAAATGAGCAGCCAATAAGGGGACTCAGAAAAATTTGATAAGGAATGTGGAAAAATGGTTGATTGAGAATGACAATAAAGGCCAGCACCTAATTATTATTACCTTTAGTTAAAAATGTAAATAAGTACCAAGGGACAGACAAGTGTCACACAAAGCATGCAAATTATTGCATTTTCAAGTGTAGCCCTCGCAGAGGTACAAACAGAAATTTGAAGAATTTTAGCACTTTGTCACAATTACTTTTTAAACATTAATTTACTTTTATGATGATTCTATGTAAACTTTCCAGGAAGTTTGTATAATGTACTATAAAGAATACTTTACATATCCTATGCAACATGACAAAAAATAAATGTTAAGTACATGTATATGCAGAACGTCACCCAGATCTCTTTGAATCAAATTCATTATGTGAGGACTTTGATTCACATAGTTATCCTACAGATAAGTCTCATACCTTTAACAAAGGTATATGACTGCACTTTTAGGACAGAAAACAGTTTACTGTATTCAGAAATTCAGCTTGGACTCTGCCCTCTAGCTGGCTTACTATTCATGTCCACAAAGCTTACTGTAATAACTTCAAAACTAGGATATATAGTCCTTTTTCGTATCAACTATGCATCACATAATTCACAATATACAGTATTGGAGATAAATCTAGAAAATCCCTCTCTACATGTCACAGTAAAGGCTCTTCCCATGACTTAAATATACAATACTAACTGCATACCTGCCAAAAATCGAACCCTCCTTTAAAGACAGGAGTCCTAATTGAAAATAACTGTTGTGTTTTATGCTAATTTATTTGTGCTTTCCTTCACAGCCCCCTCCCCTTCCCAGTTCTTATACAAGAGCCTGTGCAGAAAAGTAAATGATGTCTACATGTAGGTTATTCTAAACAACTTTGACTGTTTCAAATATATCACTCTGAACATAAACGAAGAGGAATAAATAGATATGGGAGAAATGTATCCATGTACCAGTAATTAGAAACGGTTTACAAATTGTAAACAAATTACTATAATCAGTAGTGAACTTTCTTACTCCAAATTTTTTTCATCTATCCTGTCTGACTGCTTTATTATGCTACACAATAAGAAATAATGCTTCATAAGATAAAGCAGGGGCTAAATTTAGTGTGGGTGTGCTAATCAAAGTAAAGTCAAGAGAAAACTGAATTCTTAAATACTTAAATGTTACCACTCGATATTAACCAAACATTTTAATGGTATTTTAAAAGTAAGGACTTAATATAAGAAACATAAAAAACAAAATTAGTCACTTAATAAAAATAAATTCATTACATAAAGGAAGGAATAAATTTGTAATCATTTTTGTGATTTGGATAATGGTGCAGTCTGAACCAACAAAGCAATCAATGTTCTAATAGTACTTAACATCTTAATACGATCATCACAATGTGGATCTATGTGAGAAGAGGCCAAGGAGGGGTGGTGGCAGCAGGGAAGGAGGGAGAGAAGCTGAAAGGGAAGATAGAATGCAAAAACAGGGGGAGTGAGGGTATAAAGTGCAGTGGAGGAATTGGGTAGGGGAAGGAGGAAGGAAGATATGGAGACAGAAGGAGACAAGATCAATAGAAAGACACTTAGGATAAATTTGTTTTTTCAGAAAAACCAAATGACATACGCTTATTACAGCGACATGGCATGGTTACATAATGACAAGCTCTTTAAAGTGGACAAGGGGGGAGGCTTATGAGATGCTGAAGAAAACATAAGGTCATACTAGAAAACAAAAAAATTGTAAAACTGAAATTCAGCTTTTGCTCAACTTGCTTGTAATGTTAAATCATTTTGTTTCATCATTAACAAGTAGTCATGTATATTGGTTTGACAATGTAATGTAATCATGATTGATTCCGTTTAATTTCAGTTGCCCACAAAATGGACAAGGAACTGATCCAGGAAATGATGCAATTTAATGCAGCTGTTGTATTCAACATTTGCATGAAGATTACTAAACTGGCTTAAAAGCATCGCAGTTGAGTAAAAACTGAATAAACAGACCGCAATTAAGCAGGGCTGTTAGTATGTTTGAAACGCATCAATAAGCTGAGCTCAAGATCAGTTGTAGATGTTGGTGTGTAACAGTCAATAAGCACCACTGAATACTGAATGTTATATCAAACAAAAAGGCTTATGATTTAATCCCTACAATCACAAATCATGTAGGTAATTTGACAGTAAGAAAATGGTTGCATTTCATGTCTGAAAAAGAAATGCCAGCTTTTTCCTTACACAAGTCATGTTTGGCAGCAATCTATTAAAACTGAACTATAAATGCATGCTTTCAAAGTTTCAAAGAGTGAAAAGGGAATAAAAGCTACTGTGGTTGCATACATGCTTTTAAGTGATACTAGCTGCTGAAAAAAATTTCTCAAACAACAGCCATGCTAGGTGTGATCATGCTCTGATGTGGTGTTAGTTATAAGGTACCAGCCTTCAAACAGAAATGAAAATAGAGGGGGAAAATAATCTTGTCTGACTCAACAGAAAGCTGAAATCTTATTTTTAAAAAAAAGAGGAAAAATTGTGACCCTATGTTTGAAAGTATTGTGGCCATGCCTGGTAAACCTGAAATTTCACTGATAGGTTTCTCAAACAGGGTGAGGAAAAGGATATAGAGATGTTGAGGTTTTGCACCTTAAAAGCCTAAATTGGAGTGCAAGAAGCAAATGAGCGACAGAGCTTCAGAAGTGACATAGTCTATTTGGGGAATAAAAAGCAAGGCAAATAAATTCAGATAGCTTCCCCTTATGCTGGTGGTCCCTAAGTTCTTATGTAAATCCTGTTGTTTCTTGTTCATGTCACCATGGTTTCTATTTCAGTCATATGATCATGTCGTAAATGCTTTGAAAAAACATTTCATTAAAATTGTTCACAGCTCATGTAACTGCAAAAAGGATGCCTGGCTGTAAACACTGAAAGCTACTGTGTGTTCCATTGTATGAATACTAGTAGTCAGTCCCTGTTATATACATGGACTTTTATATATTATATAAAAAAGCAGCAGCATTGTATATTCCTCAGGGTGTTCGGAATTTAAATGAGTGGTCGAGGCCTTCTGGGGTATAATAGTGTGAAATCATGTAGCTGGCAAGATTTTGGACATAAAGAGTCATTGACCTCATGATAATTATTATGAAGTTCTCCACCCACAATAAACAGATGTGGAGCATAAAACTAGATTACTGTGCATGTAGGAACACCTGCCTGCAACAAGAGCAGCCCCTAGAAACACCTGCTGGCATCAAGAGCAGCCCTGAACAGGTAGGCCCACAGATTCTTACGTTCACAAAGACTGACCACATATTCTAGACGTTGCCGGCATGGCAAAGGTCTAAGATGACCATAGACCACATGAGTGGACTGGAATTTTGCATTCATCATCATTTCTACAACACTGTTGTTTTCATGTCCTTTGTGTACTGCTGATATTTGGTACCTAAGTGCAATGGTGTGACATGAATACAACATACTCATGATTAAAAGAAAGCCAATATATTTTTTGAAATGATTTCACATCTCTGTAAAGTATACAGAAGAAAACCTCTCAGTACATTTGAAATTCGAAGAATTTTACATTTGTCAGTGAATCGAGTGGAAGATACAGTTTACATGTCAGGTCGATGAGGTCTTTTTTCCATGTGAAGATCAAAACAAAACATAACAAGCATTTAAAAGTGTGTGTGGGTGTCCTCTTGCTCCATTCTTCAAATGTAAACTTCTGATGAATGCATCAAGAGCACTCCCCCCTCCGATAGCAGTCCCATGGGTAAACTGTTTCCAATACTTGATTTTAAAGATGCTGGATGTGTCAGTCCTCCGAGTTTCAAATGTACTAAATGATTTTGTCTTGTGTAACTTCATTTAGATACGAAATCCTTTTGATGGCATGTTTACCTTCTTTTGATCATCATGAGAATATTGTTTGTAACAATGATCAAGTCTGTGGTAAGTGAGGTGCAAATATTAAATCAGCTAAATTTTGAGACTGCAGGTTTGCTGTCTACTTTCTCCCTTTTCCCAGATGAAATAATGCAAAGGAATCTAAAAGCCGTGAAATAAGGCAACTTGTTCCAAAGATCTAGAGATGCACTGGTGCTTGAAACCGATGAAATCTTACAGCATTTCCAATCTTGAAGAGTGCACAAAGAGATGGTTTATTAAAATGATCTGCCAATAATGGTGACATAATGGCTAGGTCCTTCACTGTACTGAAACCATTTTGCATGTGAAACTCATTATTATATAACAATATATTCTGTTCTTATGAAGACAAACAACTTCGCAATTGGATATGACACAAAAAATAAGCCTTTCCACCATGTTTGCATTGATATTATGTGAAAATACGTCAGTGTACAAGATATACATGTTACAAACATACTTCAATCCAACTCTTAAAGGTATAACAATGATTAATCTGTTCTCTTATCTTCAATATCTAAAGAGGTTCTTTATGGCCATCATAATAACAAGATGCCATTTCAGTAGAAGTTCTCTGTCAGTGATATTATTCATTGGGGAGAAAAGAACTTCCACCGATCAAGGGATGGTTTTCAGTATTGACTGAACTGCATTGCACCGAGGCTATGTCTTGAAACTATTTCAAGCCTATCTCTCCCAACATCTCCAACATCATGAAATGAAAAAATGGTTCATGGCTTTGCCTGTAATTGTTACCATAAATGTAATGGAGCTAAATCTACACAATATGCCAAAGCACACTTGCACACGTGTCTACACATTTCATACCCAGACACAATATCAAACTACAACTTTGCTCATTCCAAAGTGACACTGACAGATGGTACATGAAGTTCATATGAAATGAGTATGACATCCACAAATGTGCATGCTCAAGGTAATTCTTGTGAACACATATACTACTGTAAGCAGTGGAACCACTCACTAAACGAAGCGTCGAGTAGATGAATGGGCATAATAATTTCAGTGGGGGACTTTGAAGATGTGTCCATGTCCATCTACCTTTCAGCAGAGTATTTGAATAAAGTAGTTTTTGACCAACATCCTACCCTTTACATCCCATTTTAGTTCAGATCCCGTTCTAGCTCTATCTGTGGAAAGTTTTGTTTCTGTATAAAATCCGCCATGTAAACAACTCTTTTAACCTAAGGTGCTGGTCTAAGTTGTCATGATGAATTTTTCTTCCTTTCTTTAGTGATGGGACTGCTGAGTTCCGCTGACAAAATTAAGGTCTAATTGCTTTTAACTCAAATTAGATCTCGCCCACATTAATATGCCACACTACAACAAGGCCCAGGTCAGTCATCCACACCCATAACAGAAGCACCTTCCCACCAGCGGTATGCTCTTTGATTAACGACAATGGTCACGCGATCTGTGTGATCACTTGCAACCAAATCACATGCCCCTACCCACCAGCTTGGATCAAGGGGTATAATTACAATGCATTTTAAATTTATATATTTATCTCCCCTCCCTATCCTAAATTGTTGGTTCACATCCCACCGTTCTCATCTCCTGTGCACTGAGATGTCAGCCCGAGACTACTGCATTAATTATTGTCATATGTCATTGATTTAGTTACTGTCCCGAAGGGTAGAGGACTTATTCAGAGACTTCTTGAGGTAAAGAACTCCTGCCATTTGAGTTAATCCAAGTAGACTTGACATGTAAACACATAAACTAACTGACAATAAAACAAGATTTAGAGATGAGGCGATGGAGTTTGATTGTTTGAGTTAGGATTTTTCAGTGCGTGAACATGATTACGGCTATACCGTGTCTTTCAAGACTAATTTCCCAATCTGTTTTGGTTAGACAGCAGCTACGAGGCCTAGCAACAACAGGGGACGAACACGGGTCATGGCGGTGAGAGTCAAGACAATCTTTCCCAACCCAGGTAGTTTTTAGTCAGAAGAAAAGTTCCACTGCTATGATGTTTATAGTGATCCATGCACACATGAATGCTGACAGCTGCAAAACTAATATCCAAGCCAAACTGGTTCTCTACACAAAACAAATAACTCTAAGTTAAGATTATAATATTCACAGGCTGATAAGTGTATTATATGATGTAGAAAATTTGATGAGAATTTATAAATCAATGAATGAAGATGCTATTCCTGATATATTATTTAAAACTAATCAGATTTCACACTGACATGATTTAATAGTCATTTGTAACAACAACACAGTCTGCTTTTAAATCCTGACTTCAGCATGAGATGGTTTCTTCTTGTTATGATTCTTCCATTATTCATACTTCATTATCAAAGTATCTAATAACAACAAAAGGGGACCTTTTTTTTTTTTTTTTGGCAAATGCAAGCAGATGCACAGAGGGAGAAATATTTCCTTCTTGTGAATACACTGCACACAGTTTCTCCTTCTGATTACTGACCAGCAATAAACTTTATTCAAAGGCTGAGTGTGGTAACATAATACCTAACGGTATAATTTATTCCATTTCCCCCTACATTTCTCACAGTGCATAATATTCCTATGCTACATTTCAAGATTTAAGTAAACCATATCCTGTTTTGACACAATATTCCAGAATTTAATACCCAGTTATGTCTAACTGATAGCGTTCCAAATACACTGCATTATCATTTGGATGAAGTATTAGTTGGAATATAATTGATTGTACTGTACTGGACAACACACTCAGAATTGGAGACATAGCACATTATACTATGTGTGCTAAAATTGCCCACATTATTATAATACATTACTTAAGCAAGCAATTGAAAAAAGAAAAGAAATGAACAGAGTATATAATGATATTCTGATGGCTCTAAAGCTTAGTAAAACCAAAGTTCACATTCAAATGTTTCTGATACAAATCTAAAAACCTGTACAATATTGTACAGTTCACTACATTTGTTCCTAATATTTTACCCAGAAACTTCCAAGTTAAACCTGTAGCCCATGGGCCAAAATTATTTCTATATTCCTTGAGGTTTCGCAGAATCTTGTTGTCCACTGTAACACATTAAATCTTAGTGCAGTCAACCCACAAGAAGTATGAAATGCTTGAGATGAAAGCCAACAAGGCAATGGATAGAGAAGACAGGAAAAAAAAAGAATGAGAAAACTGACAAAAGCAAGCGAAGCATCACTTACGACAAAATCCTGGCAACGCAGAACAAACATGACATGGAGCGTTACTACATGATCAAAGCGATGTCAGCATGGAAAGATGTTGAGTGTGTGTATGTGTGTTTGTATTTTCTTCTGCTCAAACGCCAACTTTGACATCAGTTTCATATTAACATTGAATACTATAAAATAACAAGACAGGACATTCAGCCTAATAAGTAGCCACAACACCAACTAGCGCCCCCTAGTCAGAGAAGGTCAACATGGCTTCCATGATGTATTATTGACAATGGCATACAGACTTCAAGTAAAAGCAAAAGTCCTGATCTATCATTCACTCAATTTCCAAATGATGCAGAAAGGTCACATATTAGTCTTTACTGAGGTTTATTGTCAGCTCAACCTGTGTGCTTAGATTACGTAGAGTATCCTGTCTTGTTACTTTAAAGTATTTGTTAGATCTTAGTGAGCATTCAGAACAGACATCAAGTAGTTAGTGGTCATCGAAGCTTATCTACTTTGTATAATCTGATAAGAAACTCTCACTTTTACATATCATCCATGGTGACATTTAAATCATACATACTATCACGCAACAAGAGATATGCAACGTTGTTGACGTTAACATGGCTGAATCTCTTTTACTCAACAACTGAATTCCCCGGTTGCTATTGAAAGTTATAAAACTGGTCCTGGAGGCTTCTGAGCATCATGTATCAATCAGTATAATTAATTTTGCATGTAACAATGCGCACAGGTGAGCTCAAACCATTAGATCTGTCAGTAATCTAATTATTCATACAGCAACAACATATTTTACGCCATTAAGATACACTGTACAAACACATAATCTGAATCAGCACTTTTTAAACTCTGTTTCTGATAACTGGAAGTCAAGCCAAATAATGCAACAAGATCTACTTTGTCTCATGCTCCCAGAAAGAAAAAAGAAAGACAACAATCAGTTCCAAGAATGCCACTGATTTCTTATAAAATTCTCAGAACTTTCTGTAGCTTCTTGTGGATTAATTAAGTTAGATTAGACTTAGTCTTAGTCTAGTTAGTCTAGTTTACACATACTGTACCAGTCTTATATTCAGTAATAGTGTACATGACTCAAAATATGAAGTTAACAAACTTTAACTAAGAATAAAGTAAAAAATGTGTAAATACATAAATTTTATATTAAAACACAAAATAAGTGACAGCTGAGTATTCCAATTATAAAAGTTAAAAAAAACAAACAAACAAGACCAAAAAAAAAAATCATGCTGCATTGAGAACTGGTCTGTTTTCTTCAAATGGTTTTTTGAAATGAAATCAGGTGGCTCTCCTGGAAAGCCAAGGTTTTCTGATTTCTGAGGACTTCTTGCAAGAGTGGAATTTCGATATTCATGCAAAAACATTGCATCATTAATAATAATATGAATATAATATGCACCGGTTTGGTTCTCTTGGATATAGATTCTACAGCATCTGCCTTTTCTCTCTCTCTCTGCATATGTGTTTTTGATTTAACATTATCATGTCCAATCTAGAAACCTGTGCTTTCATTACATTACCTAAGTACACTGTAACTGTCTGAAGAATAATTACTTGCTAGAACATCTCACCCAGGTGATGATTGTGTGCGCACATGAATGTTTACTTGCGCAAGCAAGTGTGTGTGTGTGAGAGAGAGAGACAGAAAGAATCGGAGTTTTTTAAGAATGAGTGAGTCAGTGTGTGTTAATACAGAAACACCCTGACAACATGTCCCCTGACCCCTGGTTAAGCTGGCCACCAGATTAAAACTCAGATGTATTCTTAGCCCACCACTAGCACTGTCTTGTTCAAGTATAATAAGTGATTAATATCCAATATACGTTGGAACTCTCATAACGCAACACCTTCCACACCAACGTTGCATTATAAGAAGGATGTATTAACCAGAGTGCCTTTCGCAAGGAACAAAAGCAAGGATGCCTGTCCTGGAGATGCCAGCTGGCACCAGCGAGGAAATTTTCCCTCTAAAATAAGGGGAATTTCTGTACCAGTGACAGAATTTCCATGCATGGAATTACTAAACAAACAAAAACAATGCACACTTTGGCTTCTTATCTTAAAAAACAGTTTTTGCTAACACACATGAAGGATAACAGAAAAGGGAATGCTTTTCTTTTTCCAGATTATGGCTTTTAATTAGGGCTGAAGAAAATCATATCTAGAATAGGTCCGCTTGTGATTGCTGTGACAGAATTTATTTTACCATCCACTCTCTACGCATGAATGCGGCAAAAGAGTATGTTGGCAGGTGCGGCAGTAGAATTTTACAGGCTAGCGTCCATTGTTACTGTTAGACAACGAGTGCAATGGTCATTTTCCGTGCTGATTAAGGGTCACACAGCCAGCCAGACACTGGAACCAAGGCATCTTGCGCTACAGGAGTTTATTCACCACTGGTTCAACAGGTCTAGATCTAAGTTCTGATGATAAGAGCTGACAGTTTGATATTTTTTAATGCTGTATGATAAACAGGCCGTTTATGGGAACTTTTGGTACCATGCGTGAATGTGGAAAGCTAGGCATTTCTGCAAAACAGTTTTAACTTCCGGATAAAAAGTGTGCTGTGCAGGGGAATAGTTATGCTACGGTTGTGTAAAAGGGTTCTAATGTGTGAGGTCCAAATAGTGGTTGTGATATCAGGAGAACAGAGCATACTTATAACTTTCTGGTGTGCAAGAACATTGTTTCCACCAACAATTAAATAAGTAAAATGTGCCCGCCCACCAACCTCACAGTATGTCAATGAAAGTGGGCTAGCTGAATTTTCTATCTACTACCCACATGTCTTTTGATGACATTAGGTCCATACCACAATCAGCAACTGAAGCTACAGTAAGGGCTAACCTTCTTCAGTTTCCAAAACACATCCATGTTCCTCTTGACACTAAAACTCTGGTATCAGTGTAACTGGATATTGACTGGAAACTGAAACAGGTAGAGCCAAGCCAGCTTTGCTTTCACATTACAGCTGACACCCAAAAGCTACACAGATCACCAGAGGGGAAAATGTAGATAAGGTTGTGTGATGATATACCATCCACGACAACCAAAGGACCACAAAGTGGCCAGTGCCAACCATTGGTTTAGTACTGTCCTTTTTTATTAAACAGTGATATTAGAATGGAACATGTCTATGCTGTGAAGTCAACATCACAGACAATGTCATGTATATTTACTCATATTACCAATGGTTTCTGTACTGACGTATGGTTATGATACAGGGCGTTATTTCCCCTTTTGCCATTTTCTGTAGTTTTCAGGCGACACTAAAAGCATTGCATTGTAATCTGGCCACAATTTAAGCCCCAGCACTAATCGCCAGTTCAGTTTCACAAAATCACTATGAGCCAAGGCCAGCAGCATCTATCAGTTTTACAATCACAAACACCATGGAAAATAAATAAGAAAAGACGGGATTGTCAACAACAATTAGAAGTCCTAAATATGGCTGACCAGATCACTGTGAAACTGTTGTAATTTCTGCATGAAAAGTAAAGATACAACAGTTTCTGCTGCATTCACTGAAAGTTCATCTATTTAGGAATTCTGAGACATCTAGAGAACTTAGTTTTAAGTACCTCCAACAAAATTGATTCAGTGTTTGGTCATTGGTCATAAATGAAACTACACAGTCAATCATCTAGAGCTGATCTGATTGATCATGATCAAAGAGATCATTTAAGTAATTCAGCTGAAACATCTGATCAATTATCTGAAATTGTTTCAGGAACAGAATACAAATTGTATCCCGTACTGCTTGCTACCACTGTAAAACACCGTGAACTGTGAGCCACAAGGACTGATCTCACTGTCTAATCTGTGAGTTAATTCTGGGGCTTGGAGTTGTGGGTGGGGAGAGGAAGGGACCGCTTGTCAGAAAACCCAGATATTCACCAAGAATCTCTGCTACAAAACTGCATGTTTCTTGTGTGCAAAGTAACCCAGTCATATATACACAAAAAAAAAAGGCAAATGACAATAACAAGATTGAAGAAATGGAAATGTAATTCTCAACTTCTCAGAAGACAAAAAGCTCAGTATGGCTCATTACTTCTTGGAATGTTTTAGTAAGCCTTGAAAATTTAAATAGCAAATAGTGAAATACTGTGTGCAGAATCTAAGTATGACATTGTGGAAGCTGGACTGCAGGAATTGTTGAATTGGGGTGGAAGGACAGAAATGCTTTGAGATGGGCTTCAAATCAACATATGGAATGAAACATGATAGATGACGTAGACCACGTGAAGATTATGTGCATTTAGTGATGATGTTTTCAGCATGCTCATCTAATCTGTGGGCTTTCCAGTTCTTTTCCTAAACTGACAGGAACTGAGCAATCAGGGCTTCTTAACATTTGGAGAAATGGGCCCTAACACTAAAAATTATGAGTCTATGGTTTAGCATGCTGATTTTTCGTATTGTGAATGACACAATGCATTAAGTGTATGATATGCTTCAGAGAGGGAGTGATGTAACAAATAATGGATGGATGGATGGATGGATGGATGGATGGATGGACAGACAGACGAATCATCACACAGTGGACGTATCGATGCACAAAGGCATGACTGAATAAAGTGCATTAGGATATTGTGCTGTATAGAAAGCACCTGAAAACCTATAAACGAACCGAAGAAAAATTCTCTATAACCTGAACCATGTGACCTCGACCCTGAACAGCAGTCTAAAAACAAGAGATGTAGCATTAGTGGTGTACACAGGACTCTTTCCAGCACAGACACAATATAAGCTAATATAATACAATGATGGTCAAGCCTTGGAAGGACAAAATAAACCCAATGCTTTGATTTGATAAATACATGTATACTATAATTCTTCCCTGGTATTTTTGCAGACATGCACATTGAATACTAAATAATTAAAAAGCTTGCCTATTCCTGGGGCGGATTCTAAGTCTGGTATTGTTAAAGCTTATGGACATCTTAATAGGTTAAACAAAAAAAAAGCAGATTGAACAGGAAACTTTTATCTAGTGAAAATAGGCAGAAGGGAAAGCAACTGCTTAGATCTAAAGGCAAGTCTGTGATACTCTACTAAAACCCCGTCTATTACCCTGTGCGGCGTTATAATGGTACTGGGAAAATCTTTCAGTCCCATATCTCAAGAAGTGTAAGAAAACATATTTTCTTTTTCATCACATTTTAAACTGAACTGCACAGTGTTCAATGACTTCCATCCAGGGTCTACATATTTCAAAGATCAGTTTTGTCCTTCTGTTGGCTGTGGTGAAGTGATTCATCAGAGAACCAGGAGAAAGCTGTTTTCCAGAAGAGTGCGTGTAAAGTTGGACAACTCTTGTAGGAAAGGCTCAAAATTGACATAACTCTGTTCCGAGCTAGAGTTCCTATCATTTATGGGCCTGAGGAGGTCTCCATCCCAAATTCATTGGACAGGCATCTCCCATCAGATGTATTGGTAATTTATGCATATAGAGATATATAGTTTGTATTGGATCGATCATGCAAATGTCTGTTTCTGTTCATGGTTTTGTTATCATTTTTACTTTCCATGTTTGAAGCATTATGTGTACCGGAAATTGGCACTAAATAAATTGTTTATTATTATCATTAATTATTATTATCAAACACCATATAAATAGAAACATGAAATTTACATCTCAAATCTTTGTTTTCTTCTCAATTTATGAGCAGTTGCTTCCCCTCAGTCCTGCAATGTTAGTCTGGTAAGCATGTTAAGGTAAAGGCCAACTAAAGTCAAAAGTCAAATGTTAATAGAGGTCACAGTTTGTTACTGAAGCAGAATATAAAGAACGTTAGAAGAGATATGAAAGTTACATAGCGAAGCAGTGCCTAGATCAAGATAAGAAATACAACATTGAAAAAAAAACCAGCTGTAATCACATAAATCACACATATTTTAATTGATTTCAAATAATTAAGAAAAAGGGGAAAAGAAAATTTTTGAGTTTCTCATGACAGAACAAAAGACATGGAATCTTTAACTTTAGAAGGACTTCAGTCGAGAACAGAATAAATGAAAACAACATTATGCTGAAATTACACCAGTGAATCAAAACCAAGATTATAGGTAGATGGAAGTCAGCAGGCATGATTATCATTATCCAAAACTATTACATCAAATATTAATTGAATATTAATAACACACTGAACCTGACATGAATGAACTGCTAGTCTGGATGGAACTAGTATCAGTGCTTCCAACAAAAAATGCTGAAGAATGCAGACATTTTTGCAGCTACGCATTGATACACCATGACAATAACAAACACTGACATAGGGAAAATATTAATTAATGAAACTGACAGGATGAGAAGTTTCTGAAATATGCTGATTTTGGAACAAAGGAGGAAGATTGGAAGCACTGATGATCTATGAAAATATATCATTTTCTGCATGGATGCTACCAAAGATGAAAGAAAGCTGCATGACCACAGCACCCAAATCTTTCTTCCCTCACCCAGCAGTCACAAGTCAGTTCTGACAAAACAATCCCTGAATTTTGTGACTTGATTACAGCAACATGGAATCCTACTGACTGTACAAGCCTTCACTACATCTCTGCCATCACAATAACAGGAAACCTTGTGGCTTCTGGACACCTTAACCTGGAGGGTTTTACCCCCATGTTACAACAATCAACAAGACATTGACAATGATTCAATATAGCGCAGCAAAGTGTGAAAAAAAGACTATCAGCCCCACAAACAGAAGCAGATGTTCACAATGCTGACTACTGCACTAAGCCTAAGCACTGTTATGTAAGTTTTCCCACAATATCAGCGACCTAATGACAGCAAAACCATGTTCTTACTCTAAGATAACAGTTATAAGCAGACAATACAATTATCCCAATTCAGCATATACATCAGCAAGGACAACCAGTCTCACACACGTTGAAGCAGCTATTCACTATGCCAACGAATGCAGTGAGCCTACAAATTGTCATGTAAGGCTTTCATTCTCCATCAATATCATAACACTTTAGGACATCGTAATAGAGAAACTCTTATTGGAAAATCACAATATTAAGTAGACAAAATATTTACACAGTCACAATACAACAAACAGTAAACAAAGATAACCAGCCTCAAAACTGAAGCAGATATTTACTCGTGCAACTAATGCACTGGACCTACACACTAAATATTGAATTTCCTTTTTTCATAACGGAAACTAAGTGTTTTCAGCTGACGATGAGACTCACGATGTTTGCAGTGTCAAAGTTACAATAATAAACAGACAACCCCAAATACACTGAATCAGCACAGCACAAACTAGGACATCCAGACCCTGACACGAAGAAACTGACATTGGCTATGAGAACTACTGCACTAAGCCCAGGCACGATTTGCATCATTTCAATTTCCTGTTCTATCAGCAGAGTGAATGAATACTGGTGGCTTCATGACGCTAATACCAACAAAGGAAACCTATCTTATTCAGAGAGTGAGGCAACAGAAGATCTTCAAGGAAAGATATCCCCCCGTATAGCAAGTGTTTAGGCCTTATGATCCCTGACGCTCTAAAAGAGCTGACCCCACCTGAGTCATGACTCCTAATCTTCTTCTGTTAATGCTTAATTTTTGTCTGGTCATTCATAATGGGGGCCAGCAACCTCCTGTTTTTTAACTCCTCATTGCAAATCCTCTTAGCCACAGTAAAACCAGGATGAAAGCTGCAATTCTGATCTATTTAAACATACTCCACGAAAGTTCTTATCATACCATTAACAACGATCCAATACAGCATGTTTATACACAGATAAATACAGTGTTGACAAGACCATCAGCCATACACAAAGAAGAGATATTCACTATCTGTAGCACTGATCCTACATACTGCCTGCCACATTAAAGCTTTCCTGAAGCCACTACCCAACATGACACAAGCTGACCACTGTGTAAACCTATGGTAAAGAGTTGGGAGGATGGGAGGGAGTGGAAAGACCCAACTGTGACACAAGGTCTTGGGTTACAACTTTAGAAGTGACAAAGATAAGGACACCTTAAGTGTTAACCAGCCCTAGGCACTGAAGAAGACAAAATAATGTAAACCAGGACCGGGTAGCTTAGCCTGAGCCTAAACTATGACACAGAACCCAGAATGGCTACTATTTCCAATGAAATGCCAGAAGAGGGGCTTTATTATACATCCCCTTCAAAGACATCATTCCCAATGAGATGCAATGCTACACCTTATTATGCCATACACCAATAACAGAATATGAAATAAATGGCAACCACATTGACACCCAACATAATACTGACAGCACAAGTCCATCATTACACTGGCGAATAAAAGATAAGAAACGACAAAACCCAGCAACTGATTTGTCAGCTTTTCACCCAAGCTGAAAATACTATTACATCTGCTGAAATGAAAAGATGTTTAAGTGCAAGTCTTCACTGTGCTTCAAAAATGGCCTAATTCAGATATATAGCCTTTTTGAATAAAGGCACCATGCCATTCATGAGATCTAGGCTTATGCTGACATGTTAAGAAAAAAAAAATATAACGCGCCAATAGTTTTGAAGCACAGTGACAAAACCTGTGTTCTGTGAAGCACACTCAAACTGCAGCACAGAGACTGTTGGCCACAAAAGCAACACCTTGTCCTGGAACACCAACAAACTGCATTGAATACACAAGTACAGCCTCAACCCATCCACTCACACTACAGGCCTGACCACTGGCAACTGATGTCTACACTCTACTGTGCAGTCTACATAACTGAGAGTTTAAGCACCTACCTCAGCATTGTAGAACTTTGTCTTTACATCCAACGGTTTCAGGACCTGCCATGGTATAATAATAACAAAAATTATAATAATAATAAACGTTTACAAGTCTCAGATCTAGGCTATTGCCTACTCATGTGACCTCACATTACTTCTACCCCAGTAGATCTGATCACTCTTAGACTTTCTAAACTCTCTGGGGAGCATGCAGTGCTGCCGCCACTGACAGGCACCGATCACAAGTATTCTGAAGTATCTTTCACTGCCTATAGCCAGGTATCCATTTTCAGACCGCTGAACTAAGGAAAATGTGAATGAAATGCTTCCTGAAGCATTCACACAATGACTGAGGTGTGGTATCGAACCTATGACCATTAGATCTTGAGTTGAATGTCGCAGTCTTTGAGCCATGATGCAGTATAATACAGTGCCTTATTGAATTTTAATGGGAATCCACTACTCTTTCACTAAAGCTTGTTGAGAAGAACTAAACCTGTATTGCAAGATATATTTCTACTACTCATTTGCTCAAAGATATCTCAAATAACATGGATAACATGTGGAAATGACAATACCATTATCAGTTCAATACAACCGCAAGAACTATAAGTCTACCTGAAACTTGAAAAATTTCCTGAACTGCATTCTCTCCCCTGATGTAAGCATGTAGCTGACTGCACACACCAGTCTGTAGACAATGGTCATCAAGACAGGAAGATGAAAGACAAAATATTAAGAAATGATGTGTTTGTTGTACATACTAAAGATGTTCATTCAGCTTTGCTCATAAATTTATACAAAGAATCAGGTAAGGACCAAAAAATGTGATTGACCAAAAAAAAACAAAGAAAAATCAAGGATCAAGTCTCCAAAAAAAATCAAGGACCAAGGAAATATTAACTAATTAATAAGCATTCAAACTGCATCTTGTGCTTTACCTTAATGCACACTAACATACATTGGGGGAATTTATTCTTCTGTGAAAAAAAAACAAAAGTCCAATATGCTCTTAATGATCCTGTAGAGATTAGTTTTCTGCTCTGATAAATTTTATGATTTTTTTATTGTACTGATGGGCGGTCGTAAAGGGTCAGTCTTATGCATACTAAGAAAGAGCTCAAGCAAATTCACAAAACTGTTCCTTGACATGTACCAAACCAGTTGTTCTGAAATACCATTCTTATGGTGCTGGCAGAGGTATTAATTACACTCAGCTGCACTGACATGCCATATCATACAGCGGAGCACACTTAATATGAACACGCTTTGTACATGAAATTGGATACTGAGTACAGTATTTCTGGTCCTGATGTTTCCTCTTTAAGGGAACATGTATAATTAATACATAGTTCTGTTAATAAGTACACTTTTGGTCACTCCCAAGGTGTACACTTTATCCATGCTCTACTGTATATACACTCAAAGTGTGGGGAGGCATTCTATAGCTTTCACTGACTGCCTCACCTAGATTTAATCCCACATTCCCTGGGGCTGTTTTTGCAGAGAGTATGTTTTCCAGAGTATAGGGTTAGTATGGCCATTTCTTAATATTGAATATTTTCGCCTATGTTGCATATACTGTAGTAATTTTCTAACATTTTCTGACCTTAAATGTAAAAAACACCGCTTCTATCATTCCGATCCAGGCTTATGGAAGTTTGCCATTAAAATGATTTTATTTACAATGATTGCTAGGCAACAAACCGTAACCAGCTCAGGGCAATGCTCTCTAATTCTCTGTGTTTTGTTCAGATGGAAAGGGTATTGATATGTGACTGAATCAATACAAACCCACAGAGATTCAGTCACTGATAAGGTAATTACAAATCAGATATACTTGATCTGTTTGTGTTTATGAATACCTAATCGGCAGTAAATTTGGTCTTTAGTCTATTTGGAGGGCATGACTAAACCAAAAAAGCAAACATCAAATAAAAATGTCTTTCTTCATCATTGTGGATGTGGGTCTAATGCTGACTCAAAGACATATTGTGGTGGCGATTACATGGAAAATTGACTTTCAAGAAGTGGTACTTTTTCAAATACCGTTAGCTAATATTATGTTTGTTTTTTATAGTATACAAAAGTCTGTGCTCAGGACATCATATAGAATGACTTCAGAGCAATGAGCATTTGATCATTAGATCCTCAAATAGACAGTAATTACACTCTGATACCTCAGATAAAAAGTAATTCAGTCTTGAATAAAATATGGCAACTTTAGTTTGAGTTATCCTACTTGTGGATCATCAGTTAAGTGTGAAAGCCTATGCTCCCTTCCTCTCCTGAATGCCTACGTAAAGTGCTGCCTGACACCTCTTTCCCAATGCATGCATTTACAGTATACCATCTTTATGCCATTTTCTTGAGATATACATTTACCTGAGCCCACTTTTCCATACTTTAGGCCCTCTATGACTGCCCATCAGTGTAATAAAAATAATAATAAATTCCACAGCTCATGTTGCAGCAGAAAGATAATCTCTCATCAGGACCAGGGTAGACATTTGCACAGGATAACTCTTAAGGGATCTTCAGAGAGGATAAAGTCAGCTATATTGTGCTGAAAATAGTGAAATGTTAAACCTGAAACATAACGGGGATGTAGTCATGAAGGTAACTGAAAAGCTAAACCTGTTTGGTCACTGGGCTCAGTGATTTACTGCTTACTAGTTTTTCAGTCATGTTCTGTATACCACAAATCACCACTTTGCATAGAGGTGCCATGTTGTTTATGAGATCAAGGCCCAGGAAATGTGCCATTATTTTCTCACAAAATTTACAGTTGCAAAGATACATGCTTTCTCTTTTTTAGCTCTGCCATAATATGTCTCCTCCACATTCTCTCAGATGTGGGAAAAATGACTTAGTATTTGAAACACAGTGACAATGCTACAAACTTTCTGCATCAACCTGTACAGTGATGACAAATTTCACAAAAAAAGAAAATTAGGCTCAGGCCATGCCATACATGTGCGTTCCCAGCTCCTTGACCTCATGGTGAATGACATCATCAATACTGTGGTCTGGCTGCAGCTCTGGGATGGGCTGGGAGCTGACAGAGGACAGGGACAATCTCTGGGAGCCAGTCTGGAGATCAGCCTTGGGAAGGAAAAGATCACAAAATCTGTAAGAAAGTTCATACCATTTTGCCTGGAGAAAAAAAATCAAATATCTTTTATGAACCCTTTTGAAGGATTCATATGCCTTGTGGTCTCAATGAATCAACTCAAGCCTGGTCAGTGTGAAACAGTAATATAAACCACAAACCTCTGGAAACAGGAAGTGATAGAATGACCTTCAATTTCATCATTTTTTTTCACATTTATTTCTTAAAATTAAACCAGTCAAAGACTTCAGATTGTGATTTCATGTAGCCATTAGCACAATGTAAGTAAGCAAGAAAAATTAAGGACTTTCAAAGGATCCAAAATTATTTATGTGAAAATTTGGCACTCATAATGGCACTGTCTTTTTTTTTTAAAGGATTATTAAGGATCTATAAGGCCCCGCATGAATCCTGAATTGATGATGGCTAACTTGCTGCCATACATTTAGCTTGGCCTTCTATTCTTCTTTTCAGTTTTTATCCATGTACACTAAAACTGTTTTAATGTGCAGTGTTTTCTCAAGGTAAGATGAGAATGGGGTGGCATTTCCTCTTTGTCATAAATTTGGGCAAAGATCTGTAAATTTGTGAGGGGGGATTTTACATTTTTCTCAAATTCTTTTTAATTTCTGCAAGAAATATCTGCCGTTGGTGGGGGGGGNGGGGGGGGGATGGTGGCATAAATTCACTGAATTTTTTAGAAGATTTTGAAATTTAAGGGACAAATCGTGCTTTTGCACCGTCTGAAGAATACACTGAATATTGTCCTGGTTAAATTAGCCTTTAGGTGGATCAGGAACTAGTCTTGCATGGCTGAAAGAAATACTCAACCTGGCCCTTACATAATGTGGTTAACATTTTTGGTCTGAAGGGTGATCACATACATATACTCCTATTTGCGGTTACCCTGCAACTGATATCTCCTGTCCAACTATAAGACTAATGATATTAATGGTGATTTCAATGGTGACTATGAATAGTGATGTTATAATGGACTAGCTGTTGTTAATGTTATAGCAATGGAAGTTTATTGGAAGACATGGTATTTGAGGACGAGAGTGGGTCTGTCAATGAAAAAAACAAAACAACAGAAATACACGACTTTATTTACTCCATATGGAAACTGTCTTACATACAGTGTTACACATCTTATTCATGATACTCATACATGTAAACCATATAAAGAATACACAATATTGCACATAAAATCATAACAATATCACTGCTAGTTGCTCCAAGGAAGTACCCTGGTCTCCCCAGCTCATAAGCCACGTACTAATCTATATGGAGTGAGGAAAATGAGTGAAGTGTCTTTCCAAAGGACACCACAGCATAAACCATCAACTGGGGACTCAAACCCACAAACATCAGACTTCACAGTGTTCAGATCGAGAGAATAATTCACTCGCCGCAAGGCCATGCTGCCTCCCTAATGAAGATGGTGGTAATGGAAATGCCGGTTGTAATCATAATGACAATGCTGCAAAGGATCACCTGTAGCTATCACCTACTTTCAATGTAATCTCCTTGCACAGTTGACTACTGTCGTTATGTACACTGATGTAGCTGGAGAACGTCTCACCCAGAAAGATGTTTCTGAAATGAAAAATGAAACATCTGAATAACCCAATTACATTATGTTGAATAGGGAGGAACAAAAAAAGTAAACTTTTGGCTATGAACTGGGCATAATGGACTCGGCAACATCTACGCAGAAAATTCAAGATAGGAGACATGCATATTTGTACATATTGTGGAACTGAACCAGCAAGCGCAGATCATTTTTTCCGGCACAGAAAATTAATTGGCCTTAAGGTTCCCATTTGCTATTCATATTTGAAGCTACCAAGGAGATAAAGTTAAAAAAAAGTGAAGTTTCTAACTTGCAACTGCGCCAACAAATGCAGAAATAGCAGATTCGTCTATGCACTGGCGTTTATTCACTCTATAAATCTCAGAATGTATTATGGTGATTTACCAAGAAAGATCAAGGGTATCAGGTGTGTTACATGATATGACATGTCGCAAAGTGAATGTGTTCATAATACTTTAAACATTCTTTTTCAGAACCTAATTTCTATGGCTTCCAGCGATTCATTTATTTTCCAATATTATACTGTACTAATCTCAGCCTGGCAAATTTGGAATCGGCTTTTATCAGTTCCAACTGTCCTTTGAGGCCTTCTTGATGTTGTCCTCTCCTTTGCTAGTTTGATACAGGGCTGCCTGCTATCAACCATTTCCTTTGTAACATTTCCCTCGAGTCAAATACACACGATGTGCGTTGCAAACAATGTGTCCTGACCCACCCGAACATGGCGGCGGAAGTGGAAGCCCTGAAGTGTGCGCATGCACTATTACTATCCTATGAGGCCTTTCTTGGTGCCGTACTTTGCTAGTCTGATACAGCTCTGCATGCCACCAACAATTTCCTTTATCTTTTCAACATTTTACTCAATTCACGCACACACCATGTGTGCGTTGCAGACATTAAAATTGTGTCCTGTTCTACTCGAACAAGGCGGCGGAAGTGGAGATGGCGAAGAATGCGCTTGCAAGAAATTTCGACTTCCTCTAATCAGATTAACCAATTATGACATTTCCCGTTGAATATATGCGCATGGGTTATGTCGTGCTAAAAAGTATATTTATTTATGTCATGCGAAGTATACTGTCTGCCAGATATCGGGGACACTTGGCGGTAGAGGAGGGGAGATGGTGGGGAAGCTTGCTTGTAAGTGTGTGTGTGTGCGTGTGTGTGTGTGTGTGCGCGCGCGCGCGCGTCCGTGCGCGTGTATGTTGAGTGTAAGTGAATGATGTGGGGAATTGACTAAACTTGATTTATGACTGGAAAAAAAAAAGACAAAAGAAAAACCAACACAGACACACTCGGTGACAGACAAAATATACCCAGAGGGACATAAAAAAAGGGGGAGAGGCGCGATCAGGACTGGAGTTCTCGCCAGTTTTGGCCCGAGCCCGAGAAAGCCATTACTTTCGGTCAGGACACAGGCATAACTAGATTCAGAGGGCCCCCAAAAAATCAACCCCAAGACACCACTTATCCACCGGTAGCGGAGACAAAGAGGGGCATCGGATTTGGGTGGTGGTGGAAGGGGTGGGAAGGAGGCGGGAGTGATGGCTGGAGGACCTTGCGTCTCTAAAAGACTATTTATGCGATGAACCCCAACTTTCTTGCCAAAGTCCCAGTCTCTTCCCAAAGACCGACATAATCATAACTAAGGGCACCCTCAACACAACTGTGCTCCCCTCTCCCCAAGTAAAGAGAAGGCACTATGCATTTCTCATAGGGTAATAGTACAGACAAAATGGTGCGCAACTTATAACCCTAAATGCAATAGATTTTCTATGCAAAATTGCACACCGAAGTGCTGAATGATGCATCGGTTGTTTGACACCAAATTTCACCTAAGTGTCTTAGATCCTTCCATGCATATTTTGATGACGGCGTTTCTGGATATTCTGTCTTGAAGCGGAACTATCAGGCACTAATAAGACACTCTGATGTAAATTAAGGTGACAATATGTCTAGACAAAAAAATCCAGAAGGGCCGCTATAAGCTCAAACATTAAAAAGTATCATTGAAACATGGGTAAAATCTGGTGTCAAAGAAACAGCTGATGCTATTGCAAATGACAGTTGCCCCAAGATTGTCACTCTCAAAAGGAGGAAAATGGACCATTCAGCACTCTGGTGTGCACTTTTGCATAGAAACACCAATGCTCTTACAGTAATATGTTGCACACCATGTTACGTGCATTACAACCTCTGGGAGAGAGTGGTGTCTCCCTTTAAGTACCACCACGATACATTATGATGCTACTCTTCAGTACCAGTTCCAAATTTTCATTTTCTCTTTCAGCCAGTTGCCTAGCACCTTCCACCCAACCTGCCACCCAAAAAGCAGCAAAAGTAGAAGAATATAATGAGATTCAGATGGGAGAAATTATCCTCTCTCTAACGTATGATTGTCTCCCCTGTTGTCAGCCATATATAAATCAATAAGAGGAGAGAACTGGGAAATTCGTTAAAACACAAGGTCCTCGCCTCCGGACTATTGTCAGTTCCAGCCGAGTTTCATGCTGCCCTCCTCGATAATTCCAAAGAATAATAATATATGCCTTCCCATAGGAGGCTAGGTCTAGCTCAAAACAATACTGTACCTAGCACACTGCAATACTAATAATGATCAATGGGTTCAGCTCTACAGTCATAATACTATGCTTGCTAGTCTAGATACTGGTGAGAAGACTAGATTTACTCTACAATAATTATAGGTGGGGTGAAGGAAAGATGTCAATGGGAACAGAGGAAGAGAGGGAAGGATGGAAGGAAATACGGACAGATAAACAGAAGGATAGAAAATAAATTATAAGGATGGAGTGCGGGAAGAAATGAAAGGGGAAGCGGAGGAGAATTTAAAAAAAAAAAAAAAAGGACGGTTGCAAGAATGGAACGAAGTATGAAAAGTGGGAAGAAGAAATAAAGTATGCAAGGGAGGAAAGAGGGTAGGAAAGATAAAATGGAAGAAGAGCAAGAAGGNGGAAGGAAATACGGACAGATAAACAGAAGGATAGAAAATAAATTATAAGGATGGAGTGCGGGAAGAAATGAAAGGGGAAGCGGAGGAGAATTTTAAAAAAAAAAAAAAAGGACGGTTGCAAGAATGGAACGAAATATGAAAAGTGGGAAGAAGAAATAAAGTATGCAAGGGAGGAAAGAGGGTAGGAAAGATAAAATGGAAGAAGAGCAAGAAGGTAGTTGGGGGGNAGGGGGGGGGGAAGGAAACAAGAAAGGAAGGAATCAGACAGACTAGTTGTCCCGATCACTCTGTCCCTTTCAATTTCAACCGCCTCCTTCTGTTCAGGGCTGCCACTCTGACGTTTGTCACTTCATTATATTCTAAGCCCAAATTTCATTAAATTTACTAGACACCCTTTCAGGCCTATGAAAACGTGTCAGATACTGAGCACATATAACTTAAATGCACAGTTCAATTATTAGAAGAGCAAATACATTACTAGAAATATGAAATGAAATAAAAGGGGAAAATTGCGTGACTTCTTCACTTAGCAGCATCAGACAGGTACTGGGCAGGTACTACAAAACCTACATATAAATGGAAGAAACTTACATTTTCACATTTTTAGAACAGATTTTAAATGAAGGCTTTATATGTGCGTAAAGGGTCGGCATTTGTGCATTAATTATCATGTAGGCAAAGCTTAGGCTTTTTATTTAATACGCTAATCGTTACCTGTTCTTTTGCTTCCTTTATATAAATAACTGTTCAATATTACCATTTGCCAAAACTGAAGGCCAAAAATGCCGATATAACTTAATAAAATAAAAACAATTTTCCGCCCGGCATCTTCCCATTAGGTTTTGCCTTTTTTTTTTGTTTTGTATATTTGGCAGTTTTCATCACCAAATCACAAGAAAAATTCAATTTCACCAGATCTAGTGAAAAATCACTAGAAGTGGCAGCCCTGCTGTAGTTTTCCAGTTCCCCATGGCAGGACTCCACTGGCCAGTATCAACCTCGCCTATAGAGACATCAGGGGTATTACTATAATGTAATTGGGTATATTTACAGCAACGATACAAAACAGGTTCGTGCTGCCGCTCTTGAGGTGACTCGCACCACAAGAATGCGATCTTCGGTAATTTTGCAAATGGTCCATAATAAATAATAATATAGAGTACGGCGCTCACGGCTGCCGATTGGTCAGAGCGTTTCGTATAGAGATCCAAGGCCATATCTGGCTCCTGGACAGACAAAGGAAACGTCGTCTTTGAAGTATCGACGACATGTCTCTTCTCGGGTCAACAACCGAACTCACATAAAGGCGGGCTATTACATAAAAATACCCGCGGTGCAGTCAAACCTGGTCTATAGATTACCTGTATATCACGACCACCTGACGAGGAGACCAAGTTTGACTGCACCAGTGGTATCTTTATGGGTCGATGGTGCATTATTTCATTATACTCGAGTCGCAAGCACCTGGTCATTGACACCCGCCATCGCCCTTTCTCATGTGCCAAATACATTTATGCTATAAAACATAAATAAACCACTGTATTCCCTTTCTACATAGCCATTGGCGTCTTTGGATGCGAAGCAACACGAACACCACTTGTGATTCTGAGGCAGCAACAATATCAACTGTGCAAGATCAACAACAACGGCTACAAGAGCAATCGTTTAAGATCAACAAAGAAGAAGAATAAGAAGAAGAAGAAGAAGCAGAAGAAGAAGAAGAAGAAGAGGAAGAAGAAGAAGAAGAAGAAGAAGAAGAAGAAGAAGAACAACAACAACAACAACAACAACAACAACAACAACAGCAACAACAACAACAACAACAACAACAACAACAACAACATGCATAACAGATGTAAAATGCTAAGTATTTAACAAAGAAGGCAGTGGCGCATCAAATAAGTTCTTAAGGGGGTCGAAAGCGAGTGAACGCCGTCGTTCCTGAGAAAAGAGGATTTTGGAACAGGGTGAAGGAAGAAAGGGGGGGGGGGATCTTAATAAACCGATATACTGTATCAATATTTCTCTTGGGAGGCAGCTTGAGCTGGGTGAAAAGAAACCCGGCTTACCTGCCTTCCTCCCCCATCCCCCATCATAATTACGCCACTGGACATGACAGGTAATCTAAACAAGAGGGCAACAGCCACCCGAGCCCATTTCACTCCTCTATCCTTACATCATGAGCGTCTGAATAATCATACTATTGATACGCAGGCAGCCAGCCTGATGGTAAATGCATTTAAACACGGACTGCCCGCGGTCCAGGGCTTATAAAGGCCGGCCAGTAAACTCCCAACAGCACGACTGATTGCTACCATCTGTGCTAAATATACAGTCCCTAAGTGAGGTGTATTTGCCTTGGCCGGGTCTTTACTCCACTCCACACACAAACAAGCTGTCGCTATTGTCCAGTCAAACGTTGAACCCGTCCCTTTCTTTATCCCCAGCGTCTCCCTAACTCCTTACTGTCCAGTTTCCTGCACTAAAGTATCATTATTGTTCTTTTTCTTTCCCTGCCATGCCTTCAAGTTTGCTCTGTTGGAAAAAATGAAAGATCTTTTGGAGGTCCGAGAGAGTCCCCCTTAGTTTGGTACTGACTTCAGCTGCCTCTTGCCTGATCTCTTCTCAGAGAGTCTGGTACTCCGGACAGGTCCGCAAGGATATCATTCTGTTGCTCTTTGCGGCAGATGCATTCGGGCCTCTCTGCTTTGCCCATGCGGTGTGGGTGGGCCTTAAGCATACAGCGCCTGTCCTCAGTCTAAAATCTCTGGTCTCTTCGTGGAGTTAGTGAAGGCACGACAGTCAGTCATGAACTGGTATTCATCATGTTTCTCTATCCAGGTGGTTTGTGATCGCTTTGGTTTCTTTCAGTAAGATAAAGTATAGTAAACCCTCCAACACCAGAGGTACATTCCATATATTTGACGTTGTGAGGTTTTCATCTTTCGAGAGTAAAGTTCATCTAAGAAATAAGGAATTGGATACCAACATTACCGCTACACTGTGCGGAGTAAACGAATGTTCGGTATACAGTACTTATGGTTTCACAGAATACTGAACCTAAAGGAGAGCTCCTGTATTTCCAACAACTATAATGTCATTGTTTTCTACCATGCCGACTGATGCAGGCGATCATGAGGCCTCACAGGCTTTTGTCTGTCAGCTCTGCGGTCCATCTCAGCCATTTTCCAGTACTCTATGCACCCATCCTACTTGCAAGTCTGATTTTCTCATGTTCTTCCTCTGCTTCGATTACCATTTGGTTTTTTCGGTTGCTCCAAAGTGTTCCAGCTGCTGTTTCTCATTACATGTTCTGTGAATTTTACTTGCATTTGCATCAGTGTTGTTCGGAATTTACATTCAAGATGCACTTCCTTTGAGGCACGTGACTGTGGTTTGTTGTGTCCACGATGTTTTAAAGAGTCTTTTAAGAAACCTCAAGTCTATGACTTCCAAGTAGTTTTCTAAGGCACTAGTCTAGGTCTGGTAACTTTGCCATCGGCTTTTATCAATTATCATTATCCTTTTGGGACTTCCGGGTGCCGCCTTCTCCTTTGTCTCTTCTACATTTCTCTCTATTCACGCACACATGCTGTATGCACAGTAATACATGTGCAAGCAGGCAGTGTGAGAGAGGATGGGCAGAACAGACAGACAGACAGACAGACAGACAGACAGACGGACGGAAAGAAAGACAGAAAGTCAACCAGCCAACCAGAGATCTAGCTAGCAGCCAGACAGAAAGCTAGCAACGTGCCAGCCAGGAGGACAGACAGACAATCAGACATATGGACGGAAACAGACCAGCCAGCCAGACAGCTAGCTAGCCAGCCAGATAGAAAGCCAGCAACATGCTGGAGGACAGACAGACAGACAGACAGACAGACAGACAGACAGACGGACGGACGGACGGACGGACGGACGGACAGACAGACAGACAGAGAGACAGACAGACAGACACACTTAGCGACAGAAGAGCAGGGAAGACGGCAGACAGGCATACAGCTAGATCTTCGTGAGTACCTACCCAAAATTCTGAGGAAGCGTGAGCAGGTTCCCCAAAGGAAAAGTCCCCAGCCCCGGTGTCCTTGAGATCTCGGCGTCGTTGAGTCTGCAGAGTGCGTCCCCACAGAGATCTCTGGACTCGCTGTACAGCGGCTGGTGGGGCATCAGGGTTGGCTTGGTCAGCCGCATCACTGCAAAGACACAAACAAGCATAAAATTAAGTCTGTGCCTGGAACATGAGGAAATTTCTCAATAACTAAATATCATACAGCCTCGACACAGGGTGAACTTCCCAGTTGATGGAGTGTCGACATCAGGCTTGTTGAAGACTACAGAATTCACTGGAGTGTTTCTCTCTCTGCCTAACAAAAAAACTTACAAGTTTGTAGTGTACAGGAACTGAAATGAAAAAGGCCTGTATTTGATGAGAATTAATTCTTCGTTGAATGCACAGGTGACTCCCCATAACCACAATTCACTTAGTAGCAACTTCCGCTTTTTTTTCCTTTTTTGCATAATAATTTGAGGTTATATGTACAGGTCCTATTCATCCAAAAGGCCCCAACATCGCACTTTTTACGTAATGACAAATTTCACAAAAAAACATACATGCACATGCATTTTATCCTCAAAGAATAGGAAACAAATCTAAAACAAAAAGTGCCGCTCCATCAAATCCTCCACGTAATCGCAAAATCTTTTCCATTGCATGCTGCAATTAAACAAGAGTGGTAAATCCTTACCTTGAACATTTATTTTGTGCTTGTTACGACTCTCCAACATAACGTCACTCCAATTACTCGAAGCTCAACAATACATAGTCTAGTATTTATCTAACACGGTCACATATATGTGTTCAGTCAATAGCCTCGGCAGCCACATGAGGCACAACGTATTCTCATACCAGCACAAAAGATGAGCACTAATACTGAGGGTGGCAGCAGGCAAAATATGCACTATCAAGCACTATTAATGAGAATACTGAGAGGTCATGGGTGTCACTGTACACACTGATGCCGGCTTAGTTGAAAGCCTACAAATCGCGAAGTGCGAACAGAGATGGGAAATTCCAGCTGAATGCCCTCTCTGTTAAGCTAATTACTGGAAAAATTTTGAGTTTGACAGCAACCATTTTCCGTTTATATCTAAAGAATAAATCAACTCCCGTTGAAAGCAACCATAACTAATTGCTGTAATACCAAAGCTTTTCAGAAATTTGACTAACTGACGTGGTATTCTGCTAGAACTGCCCAGATACAAACTTTTTGGATTGGTGGAAGAGGGAGGAGAGAGAGAGACAGAGCGGTAAAGAGAAAGCGTGAGAGGTCATTATATCATTTACAAGGGTGGGTGAGTCGAACATCCTCCAATAGCAATAGCAATAGACACTCTCCTCCTTCCCTTCCCTTCCTCCCCCCTCCCCCCCCCCCCC
>JAWQUT010000035.1:328386-347082 GCA_033807755.1 Ellobium chinense
CAACCAGACCCCATACAAAGACACGCAGTATGACTAGACGTTTCGTTAAAAATGCATGCGGTGTGTACATACGCTATCTAATCTGATCGAGTTAGAATGAATAGGGAACGAACAGGGGCTGACTACTAAAAATAACTTCCTCGCAAAAAAAAATCGGGAGCTCCATGGGAAAGACAATGGGACGCACCTTCCTCTCTATCATTATTTTTATTGACATGTTTAGCGACTCTGCATTAATGTTAGTATCATATGATGAAAGTAATACTTGGGGACTATGTTGGTTATTCTGCTATGTTTACCGATTTCCCAACCTTAAATTTTATTTGAAATTAAAAAACTGAATGTGCCGAAGACACAGAACTCATCAAGCAGTTTTATTTAATGAATGAACGGAAGAGGAATTATGAAAGCATATAAAAATTCTAAAGCCTCGGGAGAGAAACACATTCCCTCCAAGAATGTTTAGCTACTATTCAATCAGATAGTGCATGAACTACATTAAACTGCATAATTACTGGCATGAAATATTACCATCAATTTTGAAGCATACGATACTTTAGGATATAGTATATGCCTGTTGATTAATGATCAAGCTCATGGAAGGAACATTAATTTGATCCAGCAAATGAACACTCTGATCTTATCAAGTCACGGAAAAGAGACACGCAAGACACACAAAGTTCCGTTGCCAACAAACATAAAAAAAAACAAAACCAAAACAACACAAACGATCAAGCTTACAAAAATGTGTATTAAAGCTTCGAAACAGTAAGTATGATAAGTCTGGGACTGTGCTGTATGGCCTAAAACGTTTTGGCATACGATTTTGCGTCATACAACTCACAAACCCTCTCTCTAGGCACAGTTGTTTCAAGCGAACCAAAGCACACACAACCATGACGTCACTCGTTTTGTTAATATTCGCTCCCTATCGGCACATATAACATGTAGTTTTAGGGGCAGATTTTGTGTGTCCGTGGTGGGTTGGNGGGGGGGGGGGAGAGGAATGTTGTGTCGGTCAATGGATGGATGGATGGATGGATGATCACTATTATTTTTAAACGTAAAATACTACACCTGTCTCATTGCGATGGCAGTAAGAAGGGTGCCTGCATACACACTCATGAATAAAATGGTAATGTTTGAACTTTGCATTATTGTGTTTTGGATCCAGAGGTTGATTAAGAAAGATGAGAGAGAGAGAGAGAGAGAGAGAGAGAGAGAGAGAGAGAGAGAGAGNGAGAGAGAGAGAGAGAGAGAGAGAGAGAGAGAGAGAGAGAAGAGCACTGAAAAATCACAAATTTTATCAATGAAGCAATAAGAGTCCTACTATTATGTAATTGTTATATAAGGGCCTGGATTTTCTAACTGTCCATTCCCTTTAGGCGAAATCAGTAAGAACTTTTATACAGTATGGCAGGTGACATGATGGAAAGAGACAAGGTCAGATCAATACCACTGGTAATGGTTGTGGACGTAGTGGTAATATAAAGTGAGGAGGAGAGGCAGGAGGAAGAGAAAGAGAAGGGAAGGAAGCGGGGAGGAGGAGAGAAAGAAGAGGAGAAAACTAAAGAGGAAAGGATGGAGGAGGTAAAGAAGGAGGATAAAAAAAGAAGAGGGAGAGGGGGAGAAAGTGAGGAGGGGGAGGAGAAGAAGAGAGGGAGGAAAAGGAGGGGAAGCATTATTATTATTGCCATTAAGCAGAATAGTATGTTCCTTATTGTAACTTGCATTTAAACGGAACCCGACCAGTGGTATAAACGCACAGCCGGCCAGCCAACAGCAAAATCGGGAAAATTGCTCCCCAGCCCCGAGGCAATTAGGGTATTTTACCGGGAGTAACGAGGCGATGGATCTAATTAAGGCACCGCTTATTGGGCAAGAACGTGGAGGGTAGGTATACTTCCGGCAGTGAGTCTGCTACGCAGGGTGAGAGGGCCCCCATCAATACTTGATGGCCCGGCGACCCGCGGTGAGTACAGTACTGATCCATGGGCTCATAACCTTTTCCTTACTCACGCTAGCCCAGATAGACTAGAGGACTCATCAACGTGGGGAGTGATGAGGAAACTATTAGGAGGAATGACAGAAGAAAAGAGGATTGAGTACTGCGGGGATATTATAGTCTAGCTCAACATACACGCTAAGATGTACTTGGGAATCACTGTGGATACGTCCAGGTATTTTGTGTGTAAAATTTGATAATATTTAAAAATAATGCAGTGTACAAGTCGCCTCTTATCCAGACTAATGCCTTTTCACTTAACTTATTACCAGTATTACCCCAGCAGGCCGGATCATTCTAGGACTCTCTCAACTTCCTGAGGAGCAAAAAGTGCCGCGGCCATTTACAGGATCTCCTTACTAGAATTCTGACGGTATCTTCCACTGCCTAAAGCCGGAGTGTATTGCTTGTGTGAATATCTAGTACAAATACAGCTTGGATCAAAATTGTTATCAAACAAGTATACTGTTAATGTTGTTGTTGTTGTTGTTGTTGTTGTTGTTGCTGTTGTTGTTCTTCTTCTTCTTCTTCTTCGTCTTCTTCTCCTCCTCCTCCCCCTTCTTCTTCTTCTTGTTTCTGCGCTTTGTTCAACGCCAACAACATTTTTAAGAAAGGGGATGGGGAGGCATGGAATCGGCTAAAAAAAACAACAACTGCATATAAATCAAATAAGTCGCACTGCCTCTTCATTAGACTAGTATAGGTACTACTATCTATAATTTAATGTATATTCTGAAGTAGGTGTCAGTCTACGACCCGCAACATGTCTAGTTCGCGTCCCCTTTTCCTTTGCTTCATTAAAAGAACAAATGCTGAGAGAAGACGAAGGTCAAATCACACTGACTTCATTAGTGCCTAAGTAGCATTAGGATCGCCATCCCTCTTCCTCCCCAGCTCCTGCCTACGGTAGGATGGGGGATATACATTATAGCAGTTGTAAGCCTGACCCCAGGCAGCCTAGGTCATTCGTGTGTACACTTCTTATAATTATTTGCTGTAGGACCAAGAGAACTGGAAACCACCAGACTAGACTCAATATCATGTCGAACTCCCACGGCTGGGTCAGGCAATTATTTTCTGCTCTCGAAAAAGACACAACGGGCTTAAGCAATATTATGTACCGGATAAAATATAACGAGGATTGGTAAAGACGTGGTATGTCTTTGCGGTCAGTACCCTAACAGCCCGAGACTCTAGTATACATACTGCAGCACTACTGATTTCACATACTGGCCAGAGACATGCACTAGCAGAGTCCCACCAGAAAAACCGCTCTACGAAACACTGGTACATCTAACCGCCACAGTGGCTTACCAACAACTGTAAAACATTAGTCTTAAGAACGCAGCAGCAGTATTCAAACGAGAAAAAAAACAGACTCATATAATGACTCCCATGGCTGAGTCAGACATTAATTTTGTACTTAAGCAAAAATATGTCCAGGCTAAAAAGAACAGGGGAACATGCTATATGCCCTTGCAGTTGCAGTCAATACCTTTATACTGCAGCACTGCCAACTCTCCACACTGGCCAGAGGCATGCATTAGTCAACAGAGACACCCATCAGGGAAAAAAAGCAACAACTCTATGCAACACAGTCAAACCAACCAGCCACAGTGACACTGACATTCAGAAACCCTCGTCTAGAGCAGCAGTAGTATACGAAGGAGAGTAAATACAATAATATAAATTAAACGGCAAGCACTTCATCTGCAATCAACTAGTACGATGCTTTGGTCCAGGATCTGAGCTTTTTGCACCAAAAGCTTTATTTGCTCCCTTGTGGCGTGAATGAGTCAACGGAAAGAGCCCCGGGTAGCTCCTGTCACATCTTATTTAAAAATCCATACTGCTGGCCCCTCGGGAGCCATTCATTTCTATCGTATCTTCTTGTGAGAGCGGCCACCGTTCGGTTGAAATGTCTCACAAGAGGGCAGGTCACCGACTGGATGAAATAAATGTCTCACAAGAGAGCGGGTCACCGATTGGTAAAACAATTTCCCACAAGAGGGCAGGTCACCGATTGGATGAAAAAAAAATGTCTTACAAGAGGGCGGATCACGATTGGTGAAACAATGTATCACAAGAGGGTGGATCACCGATTGGATGAACTAAATGTCTCACAAGAAGACGGGTCACCGACTGGTGAAAATATGTCTCATAAGAGGGCAGGTCACCGACTCCTGATAAAAAATGTCTCGCGAGCTGGCGGATCACGGATTGGGTGAAAAATATTTCTTATAAGAAGGCGGATCACCAACTGGGTGAAAAAAGATGTCTCACAGGAGGGCGGCCACCGATTGGGTAAAAGTCTCACAAGAGGCGGATCACCCATTGGGTGAAAAATATGTCTCGCAAGAGGGCGGGCTATCGACTGGGTGCGAAAACGTCTCAAATAGGATTGAAGTATAATCATACATCACGAAGCATTTCTTTGACTGACTCAAATGAGGCACTCTGATAATCGAGTGCCAGTACTAAAGACTGTTTCTTGGAGCTTAGTCACATCAGCACTGTAAATGGATAATTGCCAGTCACATTTTCATTAACCGCTGGACAGTAGCGTTCGCTTAATAAACAACACATTTCATACATGCAGCTAAAAAATGGAAAGCAAGCAGTGCCGCTTAAAAGCATCTCGTTTAATTATTACTGATTACTTTCAAAGAGTTGCGATTAAGCGAAGTGGACAGTAATGCAAAACTGTACCGTGTCTTTCCAACTAAACGGACTGAAAAAAAAAAAGCATAGGTCCACTCTGCCGGTAGAATCTACAATGATAAAGTGACGTCACCGTATGCATAATCTATACGTTAATTAACGTACTGCCTTAACTATAGTGAGCACTACTAATGTTTTGGGAGTTTCCTGTGGTTATCGCAGTGTGTTAACTAACGTAATGATTATGCGTACGGTCACAGGTCCAGAAAGGCATTGTTTAACTGATCACAAAGTTCTATGAACTTCATGGATTAAAGATCTACAAATCATCTCTCCCTCCTTATCCAGGCACTGGATATACCTGCTTGAGCATACAGACTCAGAGGACTGAGTGACTGACTCAATACCACCGGGTGGCCGAAAGGATGGATGAGGAAGGTGGGTGGGTGGGTCGGTGGATGGATGGATGGATGGATGGATGGATGGATAGTTGGAAGTATGGGTGGACAGACGGATGGACATATGGATGGATGGATGGATGGATGGATGGATGGATGGATGGATGGATGGATGGATGGACTACCTGACTCATTCACAAACTCACTAACCGCTTAACTGACTCACTCACTCACGCACATACACAAAAATACTGCCTGCTTGGATTAAGACCTGCTTTTCCCTCCCGAATGAGAGTATTAATAATGCATGTGTCGGGCCGCCGCTGGCCACACCTTGGGGTAAGACGGGCGAGAATGTGGGGGGATTAGCCGCTAGTTTCGTTGATTAGCTCTTTAGGTGACAGACGGGCGCACGGAAAAACAGACAGCCAGGCGGATGGACAGACATAGCGAGAAGACGGACGGATAAATAGACACAGCTAAGCAGACGGAGAGACACACCAGGCAGGCAAGCGGACGGACAAACAAATTTTTAATAGTCAGACCGACAGATACACACAACAGCCGGCCAAAAGACAAATAGACAGCCAGGCGGATGAAAAGACACATTGGCAAACGGACGGACAAACAGACTGCTAAGAGGACGGACAGAAACGGCAGGCAGGCGGATGGATACACAGACAGGCAGCCAGACGGGCCAATAGACACAGTAGCCAAGCGGATAAGACTGCAAGATATCCAGAGAGTTAAGAAGGCCATAGATCAACAGACAGACTGTATAAGATAATGAATACAGACAGACAGGCAGACGGCAGGCAGACAGACAGATAGGCAGACAAAGAGGAGCAGACAGATGGAAAAGCAGAGCTACAAGCATATTAATGGACCGATAGAAAGCTTGGGTGACGAAACGCAATCAAACAACACGCTAACAAACACACAATCCGCAAGAAATGTGATGGTCTATTCATTCAGGCGAATATAATTATAGCTACAAGACCAGTCCGTTCACAGAAACAGACAGTCAACCGAGCAAATCGCACTACCAATATGCACAATGGATTCTTTTAATTCTTACCCTTCGCAGCAAGGCCAATCCCTTAAGTACATGGATATGTCACCAACACTATTTGTTTCTTCTGAGGAACACACTAGTTGCAAGATGAAGATTCATAACAGTTAACAAAAGAGCGACACAAAATCAATGTTAATTCGGTGCCCATGGCGCCACACACATACAAAAGGTCGACGGGATCTCCTTTGAATAAATAAGATGAATTCCATAGCAAACAACGAGACGAGATCCATTGATTGTGTCAAAATACAAAATGAAATGATCTCTATCGGTGGAGTTTCGAGCTAGTATTAACAATACGATGTGAACAAATCTACTTCCTCTTTCTAATCTAATGCCCCAAAAGTTCCCAATTAGAGTAAAGGAAGGTTGTTGCATGAGGGCTCTGCAAGTAGGCTCCGTTTGAGAGTGAGTACTTTTGAGACAGTTAAAAGCCAGTGAGATCTAACGCCAAAACAATACTCTCACGCCATGTTTCCCCTGATTATAATATTCCACTCTGGTCTACACATGCACAAGCATTCTTCACTGCGGTTACAGATTTGTAATAACTTTTGTATTATGATTTGATACTGACGTGTTCTGAAGCTACCCCCCTCCCCCCNTCATGGACAGAAGTGCTCTCATGCACCTCACTCCACAAAACTGCGTGAGGTTGTTTTTTTAATGCGCCTCAACTTCACGCTTTCTGAAGGCATACTGGAAGTTTTGAGAGGGACAGCTGCATGAGCTCACACTGTATTATCGTATCGTCAAGAACACCTTCTTCCTTCGATTTAAGAATATCGGATCAAAAGTTCCAGCACCATGACCACATGTCAGTAATCACCATGACCATGTGTCATTAAGGAATTCTACAAAATAAACCCCTCAAAAATGGTACAGTGATAAATCTATGACCTGGGTTTGTGGGGTAGTTTGTCGCGAATGTAAACATCTTAACTGCCGTCAGATTGGGATGGCCTAAGCGAGTAAAACTCATACGAACTGAGTGGACTACACAAAAGTAAACAAATGGATGTAGATCTAGGTTGGGTTGGACCAAGTTGTGAAAAAAGTGGGTCATGTTTGGGGCCTGGAGATAGTCATGGTCGAGGAGGCACAACGTAAAATCAAATCTTTTTTTTTTCCCTTGGTATGAGCGTGAGTACTGATGTGATGTGCCCTAGATGAATCGAGATAAAGGGGTCAGTTTACAGGTCAACTGCAGGCTGACCAAATTCAAAGACGCAGAAGAGAACATAGAAGAACTTCGAAGGGAAATTCTCATTTCTCTCTTTCTCTTTCTCTCTCTCTCTACCTCTTGACCTCTAAAGTACAGAACTGGTTGAGACTCTGCCTGCCTGCCTGCCTGCCTGCCTGTCTGTCTGTCTGTCTGTCTGTCTGTCTGTCTGTCTGTCTGTCTGTCTGTCTGTCTGTCTGCCTGCCTGCCACACTCTCTCTCTCTTTCTCTCTCTCTCTCTTTCTTTCTCTCTCCCTCTCTCAACCTTTTAAGTATTGCACTGGTTGGAGACATTACTATCTTAAGTCACAAATTCAGACTTAAAACTCAATTACATCATTGCAAGCTGGTTATGACAGATTATCTTCGAGATCCAGGACTACCAAGACTGTTTAATTAGCAGTCACGGAGAAGTTAATCCTTTTTCGAAGAAAAAAACAAAAAACTCTTATTCCGCCTGTTCTATACAGAGCGTTGACCACAGACACAGATATGGATACCGAAAGCTACTAACTTTAATGTTCACTGTATCTCCAGCATAGCAAAATGTATAATGCTATAAGAAAAGGAACACTGGGATATTAACTAATGACATCCTGAATTTGAGTCCTATGTGTAAGCCTGTTGAATGTTTGCGTGTGGAATATCAAGATTTGAGTGTAATAAAGTAGCTCAAGAGATCGTGTGGTTAACCACCACTGTATGGAAATACAAACCACCTAAGTCAACTTTTTTCATGCGTTGCTCGCAGCGTGCACGTCCGCTAAGCGCAGACAAGCACTGTCCGATTCGCTTAATCCCAGTTCTACGGGAACATTAGAGCATTTGCAATTAAACGGACGGTGCGATAAAGTGACGCTCGCTGTTGTCTACTTCTTATTATAAAATGCTATATTTTCTGGGACAAAATTGTGAGATTATGCGACAGGTACAGCCAAGCTAAAATGGTTCCTTTCCGCAGCCCTTGTCAGAAGGTCTTAGAGGAAGGACATCGGGTCTCAAGAGGTCAGAATGATAGACAGCAGTGGAAATAGCATAATCCGCTTCCACTGAATAGGGCAGTAAGGGTAACCCACTTTTCTACCGATCACCATCACTTGCAGATCACTTGCAGATAAGCCTATAAGTATTCAGTTATGGGATAGGTTCCATTGTTTGGCAGACGCCAAGCCCCAAATGCCACATGGCCAATCGTGAAATATAGGTCAGTAGGTCATGATATATTGGAGTAAGGGGAGACCACTTGTCGCGGGTTAGCAACTTGACGCAGAGGCTACCATCAAAATTGGACAGGTCAGAAAATTAAGGTTACAAGTCTGTAAATCTACTGTCGATTCGGCGACCTTTTTGGCGTTCTTTCTTTTCCTTCTTCTCCCCCGCAATGCATCAAAAAGAAAGAGATACCAGAAACAAATGTTGGTACCATGAGAGAGATTCACTCCCCATTTTCTTATCTTTTGTCTGAAAATAAGAAACGACATAAATCGGTTGTACTTAGTCTTGAAGGTCTTCGTATTTTGTGTAAAAGTCTGATAGCACTTCTTTTTTTTTTATTTCTTCACATAGGTCATGTCTTTTTTTTTTTTTAGCTTTGTAGCAGCTCAACTAGAGAGAGCCCCTGAAGCTGTCAGCAACCAATAAAATCCCTGTTCGCTGCACTTGGACTATATGCGTATCTGGATATCAGGTAAATGATAGATTATGACATAGCCATTAACTTATCAAAATGCGGAAATTTAGCCCACCTACTTCTTTGAGCATTCTAGAGCGGAAAGAAGTTAATATCTGGAAGTTTGCTAGGAAGGTCTTGCTTGTAAAAACGATCTGTGAGATGCATCTATACCCGAATTTCAAATCTCACGTCTTAGTTATCATGCTCCAAGTAGCCAGAGTATCGATTCCATTTTGATTCTGATTTTCAGTGCAACGATGACCTGAAAGCTGTCTCACAATTTTGATGTCCTATCCGTATAAAAGTCGCCTGGTACTAAGGACCCACGGGAGATCAAAATTATTTCAATTCCATTTCGATATTTGATCGCGTTGCTGGGTTACATAATGTACTGTGGGCTCTTCGTGAAGCATGGCATGTAAGAGGATAAGTTCAACGGGTGCTTGAGGAAGCTTAAAGTTGCTTTCCAACACGCATGAGCGCCAACAGTGAATGCATCGAAGTGTTAGACGTAATCGGAATGGAATCGACATGGTGCGGAAATAGTAAAGCTCAAATCCTGATATCAACATCAAGTTAGAGACGGCCTTCCCTGTCCATAACGTTTTCAATTTCGTTTTTCCACACCATGCATGTTGCAAACTGCCTTGGCATTTCCCTCAATATAAACTGGTTTCCATTTGAAAAGCAAATCAGCTCAGCTATCCGTTTGGGCTACAACTCCATTCCCATGGGGGGCTTTATTTTAATCAGCAAAGAGATAACAAAGGTTCATTCCATGGATATCTTCAGGCTCACACAAAGCTCAGTTTCAATTCATTTATTTACTTTGAAATCTGAGTACAGAACAGTAACATTATGGGCAATCAAATGTCAACATACATAGCAAATACTTCAGTAGACAAAACAGTCTGAGGATTATGAGACAAAATTCAAACCCGACACAGCAATATTATTAGATTCATGTGACTTAGTGAATAGATATGGAGTTCTGAAGGAAAGTAATGTTAAAGCAAGGCATCAAGAGTTCAATATGAGTTTGCCTTTGATTGAGACTAACAAGATTTAAGAGTACAATCCATTAACATCGTCGGGTATTCACTGTGACTGTTCGTCGCCATGGTCCACAGTGTTGATCGGGAAATACCAGAACATACCATATGAAGGTAGGGTTTGTCATGTATGCACGAAAGATGTGGCGAAGAGTGTTTTGCTTGCGCTGATGCCGCCAGTTTACTGAATAGCGCGAACAGCGTTTGCACAGATATTATCACAACCACCCTCAAACATGGTGAATTACTTCGAAATGTTCAGAGCCGCAGGTACAAAATTGCTAAAAGGCCTGTCAAGATTAGCTAAGAAAATAACTGAGACTATGGAAATGCAGTAGAACGCTATCAATACAAAATACATCTATTTTGTAATCAATTAGTTTTTTGTGTGCCCTTTAGGTGTCGGATTTGAGTGCCAGACAGAGTGGATCAATTGACTGATTGATTAATTACTTGATGAGTGGAATGATTGATTGATTAACCGATCGATCGACTGATTGATGAGTTGGTTGATTGGTTGACTGATGTCTTGATTTATTGATCGATGGATTTTTGTTTGATATTTACTCTGTCCCGTCATATGCCATGTGTAAATGTTTGCCCTCATATCACATTATGGTTTGGGCTTTTTGAATAAACCTTGTTCAATCTTGTTCAGCCCCTGGGTTCCATTTTCATTTCTGCCACTTCGTCCATTTTCATTTCTTGCCATTTCGTCTAGCGCCTAGTCTTTGCTGCAGCGTACCAGACAGACAGCCTTCCATGGAATGGACCGAAATGGAAAAGTGTAGGGAGTTTTTCCCTTCGTAACTTGATTAAAGCGCCTGCTGCCAGCCTACCTCTGGTGACAAGGGCTGGATATGCCAAAATTAATTTAGGAAAGACAAAAGCTGCAAAACTAATTTCATTCTAAGGCTAGAAAACTACAGCTGTATGCCAAACAATACAGTAAGGACTGAGAGGGTTCTAGCTGAACTTTAGTGGCTTTTTTTTCCATTACCAGGTATCGACGATGCTCTTTAACAAACAAGAAAGTTGTTAACAGGATTGAGAAGGATGAACCCCAGGCTGTCAAACGCGAGTCTTTCGATCGGGAATTTTCCAGGACTCCAAGGATTTGTGGCTCAAACAGAGATCATGATCCCAGGTGTCCTGATGTTTTTATTTCTTGATGGGAGAGGGATATTGGAGGATTCGACCCAGCAGCTTTCGCTGTTCGGCGCCGAAGCCTTAACAAACCTTTAACACCGCTGGACAAGTTGCTCTTGATCGATGCACCTGAGAGCCAAACATGGCGGGGATTATCTTCTGAATGAATCTACAACCAAAAGGACACCCAGAGGATCATCCAACACAGTAAACTGAACTTTTTCCACACCGACAGAACACAGCATAAAGATGGTACATTGGAATCTTTTCGAGACTAAATGGACTTCCCTGTCGCGAAAGACACCCAGAAGATCATCCAACACAGTAAACTGAACTTTTTCCACACCGATAGAACACAGCATTAAGATGGTACGTTGGAATCTTTTCGAGACTAAATGAACTTCCCTGTCTCGAAAAGAATACTTTAGGATGTTGAGTTACTGGATTCCAGGACAAAAGTCAGGAAATGGGAAAAGAGGAAAGGGAGAAAGAATTAAGAGACTTTGAACTATGAGTGATTTTCGTATGGAATTTGAGGGGAAACACTGCGAAAAGTGACCGCTCCTAAAACACTTTAATTTCAAGATTACGGTAGCGAAAATGACTAAAAGTCACCAAACCACACCGCAGGATCATCTTCTGTAGTAGGCTGAACTATCCTTCCCCATATTATTAGTTTCGAGGTTCTGGACAGAACACATATTAATGTTGCTGAAAAGGTACATGGAGCCTATTAACATACACCTTTCTTGTACCAGTAATTCAAAACAAGCTGTGCCTGACATCTGCATTTCTCCGAAAGTTACGATACTTCAAAGCCTCCAAATGCCAGCGGCAATGTATACTCCCCAGAGGGAACTGAGAGATTCCTAGAGTGATGTGGCCTGCTTGGGTAAAACAAAAGTGTGAAGTCGCGTGAGCAGGCATAAACCTGGATACGACACTTATATAAACGGCATTATTATTATTACAGAAATGAACTTGTGAAGTGCAGTTTACCTTTACCGTATTATCTTTTGTCTCATATTCGTTCAAAATGGACTTTCCCAGTTTCAGCAAAAACTTCTTATCAATTATCCAGACATGTGCTACACATCAGCGCTCATTCCCAAAACATGCAAGACAGGTTTTGATTTTACGCTCCGCCGATTCGTCATATGACATGGGCTCAATCCACATTATGTTGGTGGCATCAATAATTTCAATTTCCTCTAAAAGGCGCGCGCAGAAATCTTGGCGACATCACGTCAGGCCGGTGAATTCGATTCGCTAAGGAAGGGATAAACAGATGTCACGCGCTTTCTGTCAATCACTCTGGCCTGGTATAGGCCGCTCTAGACTTAATCAGCAAATTCTGTAAAAGGCATTTATTTTGCGGCTAGGGGCCTCCAATGATGTCTATGATTATAAAAATGATAAAAACAAACTCTCAACTTCACACTGCCTGACAACAAAGGGTGCGTCAAACATACACACACACACACACACACACACACACACACACACACACACACACACACACATCCACACCCACCCACATACACACACACACACACATCCACACCCACCCACACACACACACACACACACACACACACACACACACACACACACATAAGAGAGAGAGAGAGAAAGACCATCGGCCTCACTCAATAAGGTTACTGTAATAAGAAGTAAAACACAGCATATCAGCTTTAACGTGCCGTATAAACATGCCTTTGATTTCACTTTAACTATTATCTCTCCAAATGTAACTCTGAAGCAGTTTTGAAACCTTCAAAAAAAAAAAAGCCCTTACAGAAACAAATGAAAATTACTCAAAGGAAGAAAAGTAATGATGCCTGTAGCCTGTGTGAACTTGTATATAAGGTGATCGAAATGCAGAGTTATAATAAAAATTATATCTATTATCTTAATACAAGATCAAGCGTTATCAAGTAATAGTAACTTCGCAATTAATCCCCAACTCTCTGCCTGCCTGGGTGCCTGCCTGCCTCTTTGCTTGCCTGCCTGCCTGTCTGTCTGTCTGTCTGTCCGTCCGTCTCTCTCTCTCTCTCTCTCTCTCTCTCTCTCTGTGGTTATGCTAGTAGATAAACCGGATCCGACCGGACGCGGTATCCCCCAAAAAAGCAAGAGCTGTATAATAAGTCGATGCATTCACTTTATCCCGCCCAACGTAGTTTCGACCCTGAATTTACGAGACTTCCTGCTTTTTTGTTTGTTTGTTTGTTTTTGTTATATAACTTCCTTCTATTTCCATATGACGCATGTTTTTGTATCTCTCTCATATTTCTTTATTCCCGCGTTCAAACCCTCTGTGACCTCCCAAAATCTTAAAGCCCGAGTTCCATTATTGTTTTAATAACTTATCACGTAGCTTACTCTACCCAGACTTCAGCACCACTGATGGATGTGCCCTTTCTGCTCCGTACTAAGTTCATGACGTCATCACCATAAATCCGTTGCGTGACTGTACATGTGCTGGTATGTGTGTGGTGTCGTGGTGTGTGTGTGTGTGTGTGTGTGTGTGTGTGTGTGCGTGTGTGTGCGTGTGTGTGTGTCCATTTGTCCTTCCGCCTGTATATTATTTCTCTGACACCCCGGGGGTGCTCAGTGCTCAGGACAAAATTCTTGTCTATAGCTCAGGGTGTTCATTTAGTCAAGGATGGCCACATTTAGCAGGCAAGATTTCTACCAAGAACTTAATAAAAATCCTGTCTTCATCCCTTTCGGTGATCCGTTATCGGTACTCTCTCACTCCTCTCTCCCTCCTCTCTTTCTTTTCGTCCCCTCTCTTCCTTTCTCTCTCTCTCTCAAACTTCATCTCTTCTTCTATCTGCGTGTTTCAAGAAACGTGTTGTTAACTTTAAGAGATGTTGTTGTTTTTCTTCACATCCTGATTGTTATTAAAATGGGCCCTTAAGTCCTTAAATCGTGTGCCTCGAACAACAACAACAACAAATCATACAACAACTACAAATCATACAACAACAACAACAACAACAACAACAACAACAACAACAACAAACAACAGCAATACTGGCTACTTGTTGCAATGCTTTGGTCTCGAAGCCTAAACTTTATTAGATTTTACTCACCGATTCGAATGGCTGTCATAATTATATAAGCTAGTCTTATATATCATCACCGCAGTTTAATAAAGTGCCGTATGTCCATTTGATATAAAACAGGGACTTTTCCCAGATATATCTGGGTTAATGTTCGAGGGAGGTTAGGAGGAAAAAAAAACCCCACCTCTCTTCGAAGAGTTCTTGAACAATCCCAAAGGGCGTTCTCTCTTTCCTAGTCGCATTCCTAATCCTTACTCTGTTCTTAATCCATATCTTAGGAGAGTTTAGGGATTATACCGAATAGACTGCCTTTATACGGCATTTGGAAAGTGAGATGACAGTATACAAAGCTGTGTCAGCGCAAAAGACTGCATTTTCGCATAAAATGAGCAGGGAGATTATTACAATGTCTTTGGTACTCTTTTTTTTTCTTCATGCAACTCGGGTCAGAATCTAGATTCGTGATGCGGTGATTGAATTTATTCTACCAACCACTCGCTTCACAATAGAATACATGTATACAGCTTACCGACCGTTGAGAGCGGCGGTAGAATTTTGCACCCCTGTGTCACCTGACGGACCAGCAGACAACACGTGTAACGGTCATTATCCGTAACAATCGTTAGGGCACTATGCGGCTAGTGGGAGGCTGAACCCGGGAAGCCTCGCGCTACAAGAGTTAAAAAACTCGGAGACCCAAAGGGTTAATGATATTGCTTTCGGAACGGGACAAGCGGAAGAAGAAACAGCCACGGCTGGCATCAGCGGAAGAAGAAGTCGAGGTTTAGGAAGCAGACAAGATGGATGGAGAGAGAGAGAGAGAGAGAGAGAGAGAGAGAGAGAGAGAGTGAGAGAGAGAGAAAGAGAGAGAGAGATGCAAATATTATGTTTTTGACTCAAACAAAGTNAAAAAAAAAAAAAGAACAAAACAACAATAGAAAAAGAGAGAAGCTTGTCCCTTAAAAGAGAAGACATGTGAGGGGCGCACCTTTCATAATCCCCATTGCCAATCCCAATAAGAGCATATTCATTCTCACAATCCGTAATTTCCTGCAGCACGTTATAACCAGGAAATTTAATACAACGCTTTGACATTCAGGAAAGAAAGATACGGTTGTGAAATACGCGTAATGGCACCCCGGCCGTCAAGCCATTATTGAGAAATAATCTGACTTTAAAATTATCTTTTTTTTTTTGCATAATGACCTTTGCAGACTTGCGCCATTTTATCATATTTCCCGGCGGTTTTTACCACATCTTTGCACCCAGAAAATGACATTTGTATAAAATTGCTGAACAGCGCACTTCTTAAAATATCTGTAAATTTCAAATGATGATTTAATCTCTTGTGCATACACTCTCATGTTCCGAGGGGAAAAAAAAAGTCAAGAGCATGTTTGTATGCGTGATAGTGGAAGCGAGAGCGCAATAGATCACTGTGATGTGTTACATATTACGGACAATCTGAGTAATGCTATAAGCTGTTTTATGCAAACAAAGATCTTGCGATTGCCTTTAATAGACGCGGCCAAGAAATATCATAAATCAACGTCTTCTGAATTTCTGCGGACTATCTATTCTGTAGTGCATAGTTTAAGTAACCATAGCGTTCACTGGTGATAAGAATTATTCTGCACACTGCACAGCTGTCACAGACCAACAGGTTTTATTTGAGTGACAATACGTTAAGATATATTAGCTTCTATATTAATAAAACGCTTCAGCCAAATTTGTGTCACAGATTTCTTGAGAACTACGTAACGTAAAAACATGCGGTTTTCATCTAAATTCGTAGAAAAATACACAAAAGGTAACTATACACATCAGTCCTCTTTATTTCTTTTACCCTTAAAAAAAAAAAGAATGTGTATAGCAACGAAATACAATCTCCGATAGATCTTTTCAATCCGCCCGATTCGCCAATCGTCCAACTTTTTCACGGAGTCTAATGCATTCGTCTATGATGCCTTTCNTGACCGACTAGCAGACAACACGTGCAACGGTCATTATCCGTAACAATCGTTAGGGCACTATGCGGCTAGTGGGAGGATGAACCCGGGATGCCTCGCGCTACAAGAGTTAAAAAACTCGGGGACCCAAAGGGTTAATGATATTGCTTTCGGAACGGGACAAGGGGAAGAAGAAACAGCCACGGCTGGCATCAGCGGTAGAAGAAGTCCAGGTTTAGGAAGCAGAGAAGATGGAGAGAGAGAGAGAGCGAGAGAGAGAGAGAGAGAGAGAGAGAGAGAGAGAGAGAGAGAGAGAGNAGAGAGAGAGAGAGAACAATGTGATAGGAAGAACAAAAAAAAAAAAAGAACAAAACAATAGAAAAAGAGAAAAGCTTGTCCCTCAAAAGAGAAGACATGTAAGGGATAAAGGCGCACCTTTGATAATCCCCACTGCCAATCCCAATAAGAGCATATTCATTCTCACAATCCGTAATTTCCTGCCACACGTTATAACTGGGAAATTTAATACAACGCTTTGACATTCAAGAAAGAAAGATACGGTTGTGAAATACGCGTAATGGCATCCCGGCCGTCAAGCCATTATTGAAAAATAATCTGACTTTAAAATTTTTTTTTTTTGCATAATGACCTTTGCAGGCTTGCGCCATTTTATCATATTTCCCGGCGTTTTTTACCACATCTTTGCACCGAGCAAATGACATTTGTATAAAATTGCTGAACAGCGCACTTCTTAAAATATCTGTAAATTTCAAATGATGATTTAATCTCTTATGCAAACACTCTCATGTTCCGAGGAAAAAAAAAAGTCAAGAGCGTGTTTGTGTGTGTGAAAGTGAAAGCGAGAGCGCAATAGATCACTGTAATGTGTTACATATTACGGACAATCTGAGTAATGTTATAAGCTGTTTTATGCAAACAAAGATCTTGCGATTACCTTTTATAGACGCGGCCAAGAAAGAACAATGGTAGAAAGCAAAGTTCCCGGGTAGCGTGGCAGGGAAAGACCTGGTTTAGAGGAAGGCAATGGGGAAAATAAATACATCGGAGACATCATGAACGTGGTTGCACAACGACTGGCAATAAATTGTGGGGATTGCAGTCTGTCAAAATCACAACGCCCGGCGAAGAGCACACCACATGAAGAGGAGCATTTTGGGTCTTCTCATATAAATTGTGCTATATCTTTTAGTCAACGGCTCTTCTGACAAAATGGCTGGGAGTCTGCTTTATTTTTATTAACTGTACAGCAGAACAAGCGAGAGATGAAATTCATTAATTTCTTTCCTATTAGTCTTCCGACAATAGAAGTTTGATAAATGCTGCGCCGCAAGGGCGGAACTAGAGGGTGATAGTCTAACTCCTCGATCCACTGGGGCAAGAGGTGTAGCATTGGAAACTATTAATTATTCTTATGCTATCGATCTTTATACCAACGCCCACACTCATGGAAAGCCCATGGAAGGAACCAAGAGTAGAATGCGATTATACATATCGAAGAGAAAAAGGAAACCAGACTTTAGTATACTAACGTTATAAACCATCGAATGAAGTGGATTAAGGAAATGTAGTATAACACTAACCCACAAGACCCTGTAGGGAGAATTTATTGAGAACTTGCACATTAACGATGGGATCTCATACCATCGTAAGAATTACATACATTTGCATGTTGAACCGACTCAGGATACATTCAGCACCGGTGTACTAAAGTAATTCTTACGATGGGAAGATACCCCATCGTTAATGTGAAGGTTCTCAAATAATTACTAAGTTCTAATCAGCGCGGCGGTGTCCTAAAAGAAATGGATTTAGGAAAAAAAAATGAAAACTGAGAAACTCACATCATCGGTTCTTTCTTTCTACCAATCAACAAATGAAAATGGCGGCCAGCTTGGTTAAATTATATAACACCGGGTTTTCAAAGAAACATGGCAATAAGTGTGAATTTTTTGTAGCCAAAAAAAAAAGGAAAAAAAACCGCTAAAGACACTCGTCAAGTCTTGCAGAGCTAATGAATTGCACCTGACAGCTGGGGCATGTCGCACTGGTACAAGACGACAAGTAGACAAAAGAGCTTACAAACTGTAAATAGCCTTGTCCCATGTTGCGAACTGCCAATGGGAATTTTACACTTAACACATTCCATTATATGAATAAATAAAAAAAAACCCAAAATCAATAACGCCAAGCATTTGCTCATTACAGTACATTTAAACGATTCCAGATTCAATCGATGTGTTATGAGGGGATATGGGCTGCCAGAGACCAGTCTAATCCACATCAAAGTACGTGCCTTTTTCACCCACTCGTCACACAACTTCTCCATTAGCATTGATTCACTTGTAGGAGACATGCAACAGTGCCAAAATGACACATGCAGGACGGCATGCAGAGGCGACAATAAGGAAGGAATGGGGGGGG
>JAWQUT010000035.1:349975-381906 GCA_033807755.1 Ellobium chinense
ACCAGGGATTTTACCAAATTACTGTGAATGATCAGTTTTGAGAAGAAGGGCCAAAAAAAACCTACTCTAGAAAATTTCTGTCCCTACCGGGGATCGAACCAGGGTCTCTCAGCTTGCAAGTCTGAACGTGTTACCACTACACCATAGGGACGCTAACTTCACAGCAATTTAATTCTTAAATACCTACTGCCTGAATCGGTCCCTAACTTCCACGTGCGAACCTAGTGTTCACCCGTGACCCAAACACACTTCCCGACTGCTCACATTCATATCCTGGCTCCATAAACAAAAGTTGCAGTTGAGCGAAAAGAGCCATTGTCAGAACAGCAAATAAACAATGTCAGATGTGCTTCAGATCAGGGTCAAGGTGTATTTCAGACCTAAATGTAACTTTCTGCCAAATTTCTCAGATTTTTTTTTGAAGAACTCTTTAAAAGGGCGGCCCGTTCTGGAGATCTACGGATGCGATCGATTCAGCTAAATCACAACTTCCATTTAATCGGAACATTTATTCAGAGAAAAGAATAGTGTGCTTTCTCTACAAAAGCCATTGGATAAACGCATTCTAATATAATTGCAACTTTTTTTTTTCTTTTGGTCAGTAACTTTTTTTTTCAATCGACTTCGATCAGTTCGAAAATTCAACGAAAACCCGATTCTCTTAAAACAGCATTTCCTGTTAGCTCAGCGGATAATGTAAACTTTAAGAAGTCATGATGACTGCAGAAATTATTGTAGGCGGACGTAACGAAACAATTCAATTGCCCCAGGGAGCCAGATAAGCTAATACACTTTCGAAACCAGTAGCTCAGGTTACGAATATAATAATATAGCCTACTGTCTTATATCTCTTGGTCGGAAGTCAAGTGCTAAATAAGGGCAGACAACTCAAGTCACGCAAAGAGTTCTCCAGCTCCTCTGATTTCTTTCCGTGATTATGGGTTATGAATCTGGCGGCAGAGGAAGGAGAAGAAGCTGTCTAGACAAACACTTCTCCCGTCATCTTGTCAATATTTTGCCCTGAACAGATACAAATGAAATATGAAATCTTAGAACTTCTTCATTCTTAAAACAAACTCTGGTAGCAAAGGAGGGAGCGGCCATAGCTGAATAGCAGCGAATCTCAAAACACTTTCGAGAACAAGGAGAAAGGGATCAAACTGTGGCTGTGGATCTAATTGAAAGTTTTGTCTTTTAACGGACGTTCACATGGTTTCTATTTTCGTTCGTATTCCGACTGGAACAATACATACTAAACCATTCTGCATTTTGATGTGCAATCTTCCACGCAGATCCAAAGAGAACTAGACTACCCCAGAATTGCGCTCCCGAGCGTTCAAACATTTAATGATCAAAGTACTAACGCAACCTGGAATCGTGTGAGGCGCACCTTTACGTTGGAAGTTAAATTAACGAATAAGTTCATTAAAAAAAAAAAATATCCGTCTCCACCATACAAAATGCATAGTTCTTCTTTCATTTTGTTCCCGTTTCCAATCAATCCTCATTTAAAGTATAATTCACTTCCATATCGTTGAGCAAAATGCTTTTCGGAAGAAAATAATACGCTATCATCAAAGAAAGGGGAAAAAATCAAGGAAAGTTATTTCAAAGGCAACAGGCTTTGAGCAACGATTCAACGAATACAATATGCAGTGTAATTTCAGGTTACAGATTTTTTCTATTAATCGATCGTACTCTCTTTTAACCACGCTAATGTAAGCGTTTGTTATGATATTTTGATCTCGCCCATCTATTTTCAACAGGGGGCTCGGTTAATCATATCTTAATGAGAATTCGGCAGCATATGTTTATTTCGAATCACTTTCCTAACCAAACTGTTAAGGACCGTCAAATGTGTAGCATCTACTTTATGGCCCTATCAAAGCATGCAAAATGAAAAGGTACGACATAAAGCACTGTCTTCAACAAAACCATGCAGTATTTACGGTCAGTTAAACATACAGGGCAATTCCAGCAAAATACCACGTCAGTTGCGCTAATTTCTGACAAAGATTTGACTTTACAACAACCAGTTGCGTTCAGTTAAAACTTTAAAGATTTAGTTCATCCCTGTTAGAAACAACCAAATTCAATTCCTGCATAGCCAAAGTATTTTTTATAGAAATTAGCGTAACTGACATGTTAGTGGAATTGCCATCCATCCATCTGAGAAACAATACATCAGACTGACTCAAACTTTAGCTGTAGCGTAGTGTAGAATTCCCATCATCTCGGTGCTCTGAATGGAACATACTAAAAACAAAAATGACTTAGGGTGTTGACTTCTCGTGTAGATACGACCAAATACAGATATCCATTTATTATGGCTGCTTCATACATTAGTGGTTGCAGGCATATGATTCTCCTTTCAATATCAGATCTTACAACTAAGAGGGTATATTTAGCTTTCCTATCTCCCTCCTTTCACATGCCCCACACTCGAAAATTTAGGTTCCATGGGACGAATTCTGATACTCTGGGAAACTGGTCAGTTTACTTCATTTTAGCTAGATCTATGTTTTCTAGGGCATTTTTTTTAAAGGGCGGGCAAAGATGAACTAATCCCTCCCGATGTTAGGTAATGAAAAGAGGAAGGTGTGTTTAGAAAAAGTAGCCTGGCTAAAAAAATTCAATGGACTTGCTATAGTTTTGTTAAGGTTGTAATAATCTGAGACACAGGATAACGAAACAAATAATACATTGCTGGATGCTAGCGAAAACTTTGGGTTCAGGGGACAGCCCAAAAGCTTTAGAAAACCTACGTAGTCTAGTAACTTAATAAAAAAAAATGGCTACATGGATTGCAGGTCTGTAACCTCATACACTGACGCCTTATCCTTTGGAAATGATTATTTCCCTTGCACGCCATAACTTCCGGTTAATAAGCAGGGGCGGATAAACCTCTATGCATGACAACCAAGTGCATCGGAGTTTCAGAACGTGATTAATTCCCTTGCGTGTCTCTAACGGCGGAAGAGTATGCAGGGATGATTAACTCTAATGCACTCAGCTCATGGTACAAAATGACAGGAAATTTCGTGACCACATAAACCATTATGTGATGCACTGGAGAGAGAGCTCAGTTAGGAGAGAACGGAGAGAGAGAGAGAGAGAGAGAGAGAGAGAGAGAGAGAGAGAGAGAGAGAGNAGAGAGAGAGAGAGAGAGAGAGAGAGAGAGAAAGAAAGAGAGAGAGAAAGAGAGAGAGAGAGGGTAGAGAAGGTCCAAATGGCGAAAATAACTCTTGCAAGGCCTATAACGAGCCCAGACATACAAAATGGATGGGAAGAAATCAGTCTGATTTGGCCCTCTTCATTGGCCACTTCATCACATTCAACGATCGAACCTGGGATGGCTAGTTCTTGGAAGGAAAAAGGAACATGGCATGAAACGAAAACTGGACAGATTCAACGCGTTGGTTTGAGCCTGTAAGACAGAAACGAAACGAAACAAATCGATCTGTTTACAAAGACAACAAGAGGGCTTACGAACATGGACCTCATGAACTCGAAAATCTCAGTGCCACATTTCAGGTCGACTGTACTGTTAGTTTCTGACAAATCCATGACAAGCGTTTCATAATGATGATAAAATAGACATAACTGGAGGATTCTTTTTTTTTCTTCTTCTTCTTCTTCTCTTCAACTTTCCCTGGTCATACCGGCAGAGCGCTATGGGCCATGCGCTGAGTGGTTAGCTGCAGATTTTTGCAGTTCCCCCCACAGCTTCGTCTCACAGTCAACTACCAATGACCACACCACAACCGTTCTCTTAGTTCTGCCAGGACAGGGCAGTCCTGCAAAACATGCTGTAGTGTTTGGCCTGCTTGCAGGCACTGGAAGAAAACCAAGCTGCTTTTGCCTATCCTATGTAGATGCTTTTTAAGCCTGCAATGCCCAGTCCTTATATGAGGTATTAACCTTTACAGAGTTTTGATGACCCAAAGACCTTTATATTGATAAAGCCATCTGGTCAACTCGGAGGAGACAACGTCTGTGCTAATAAGCAAATACAAAAGCAATGATAATTATTATGTCTGAAAATATTCTTCTTGATATATACCTTATCCTCTGTTCTTTTTACAAGAGGAAATGTAAATAAATCACTGAAAGTTAAATTTGTCACTGGACAGAGAAGTGGTAGTATACTATCATCTTGACTACACGACTTGGCAATGTGTCATGTCTGAGCGAAAACGAACATTTTTAGAGTTATCATTAGCGACAGAACATTCAAGTTTTATCTCAGAATCTGCATCTGAAAGCGTTTCCAACACGGGAAAAAAAAATAGTAATGTATTTTCTCACGAACATTTTTCCCTTAATCGATAATTTTCGCTATACCCCATGTAAGAGTGATAGGTTTTTAAGACAATAACTCCCCTTTAAATCGCAACTTTTGTAATTTCTTCCAGCGTTTTGTATTTAAACGGAGTCGAGATCTGCATTTAAACGGAGTCGGTTGTGCCAATAATCCCAGGAGTCTGCGGATGCTAATGCGGAGCAAATTTGCACAATGGTTTGGAAATGCATTTCAGCTGTGCGTTAACTCTGGCGAATACTCAGATAAGCCCCAGAAACAGGATTATGCTGAGCTGTACATTCAAGCAGAAGACTGCAATTTCTAAATGCGCCTGGACATGGAAAGAGCACAATATTCCTCACTCTTTCAAGGCGAATGATAGTCTAGGTTTTACATAATACATTATGTATCGCATAATACAGATTCAATGATTGACAGAGCGCAGGGATAAGCAAAATTGTGTTCATGTAACGCAGTTCGAGACCTGCCTTATCATCGACATCAATAAAACGGAACAAAATCAAAATGAACATCACGACATTTGTTTACTGTTTGTTGTGTTTTGATATATTGGTTGCCTCTGGTACTTTGTAAAGAAATTCCTGTGCGTTCACAGATAGCCCCGAAACGATAACTAGGTGAAAAAGTCATCAGACCAAAACCGGCATTTTTTTCCCCATCTGTCAGTGTGCACCATGTCGAAAAGTGCAAGGGGAAAGGGCGGATCACATAAATCCTTCGATCGACCCGTACTCAGCATTAATTTGTTGCTCTATACTTCCACATACATCCAGTCACATGATTGGCTTGGTTTCAACCCTACTTACATACTACCTCCCATGAGCCCACAAATCAGTGGTTCTCAAACTCTGAGTCGTGGACTGTCTATTTTAGAGTCTCAATATTTTACAACGAAATTATTCAGTTCATGCTGTCTCGTACGGGATCGCTCTTCCCTTCAAACCTCATGACTGTGAAATACGATGTTTTATGTTAAGTGATAAGAAAAAAAAATTCGCTGCTGGGCCCGTTTGGTGGTCGAAAGGCTGAGGGCTTGGTGGGAAAGGTCCCTGGCTCCCGGGTTCGAAACCTGCGTGCAATAAGTTTCTCTATAAGTATATTTTGCTGAAAGACAACCCATCGTCGGAGGACCTGACCTGATATTTAGTAAGAACTATGCTGAAATGGACGTTAATTAGAATGTTTTCCTTGGTTCCAAAAAAAAAAAAAAAAGATAAAAATACAGTAATAATAATAAAAGAGCATGGATCCAATTTCGAAGTTAGATCTAAACCTTTTTATGCCACAGTCCACTCTAGACGGCGTTAAATAAGACCGGACCACCCCAAGTTGAAATGTGTGAAAACCGTCACTACAGATAAAGACATACTTCATTATTGATGAGATTTGCCAGGATCAGGGCTAAAACAAACAGGCCGACCTACAGACGAGAAGGGGCTCAAACAGGTGGAAGGAAAAGGAAAAAAAAACAAAAACCCGGTTATCAAAATTAGAAACTGAATGTCAAGCCACCACAGAGGTGACACATAAATAAAGGGACGATTCGCAGAAGGAAGCAGATCTACACATCTGGGCGTCCGAGCTCATGAAATATTCCTGAGTTGACCAGAACAGCGACGTGGGACCTAAAACACAAAACGAACTGTGTTGGAGTACGACCAAGAAAAAAGACAAAAAGCAACAAATAATAAGGTTGTGAGACCATCACACATGAATCATCCACACCGTAGGGGAATTTCGTAGACAAAAGCCAAAATGGGAGAATGGATCTATGGGGTAAGGACACAGGGGCCACAAATTACTTTGCTATATTATTCTCCAACGTTTTCATCTGCTAGTGGACCACATGTTGTTACTGCTACAGTCGACTCCGCTTAATCGCAAGTTTCGCCTAACTGCAATTTTCCAGGACAATGTGGTTTACAATATAAACGTCACTTGCATTGTATCTTCAGTATAAAAGTCATTCACTGTATCTTCAATATAAAAGTCACTGATATTATAGTTTCAAACATAAATGTCATTGGCACTGTAGTTTTAAATATAAATATCACTGGCCTTGAATCTTCAATATACAAATCACTGGCACAGTCGTCACAATATACAGAAAAGTCACTGGCACTGAATCTTCATTAGTAAAGTCATCTACACTTCAAAAGAAATGTCATAGACAGAGTGTTTTCTATATAAAAGCCCTGATTATCGCAGTTTCTATTAATCGTAAATTTCTATTCTCACTAGGAGTTTAGCCTAATCGGAGTCGACTGCTTCATCCTAGATAAAATCGCCCGTTCAGAGCTACCACCTAAACAGAGTCCCTATTTACTGGTGAAAATGATGTCGTTTTTCTTTAGAGCAGAGCACACGCAGCCGGTATCGATTACACAGTTGGTACTCACGACGCGTGCTACTATAATAGTCCAGAGTGGTGTTTGTGCCTCACTGCAAAGACGCAGGGTATTATGGAAATCGTGATCTAAGCAGGACAGAGGCGAAACTTTCGTAATACATACTTATGTTTTGATCACGATGCTAACGATATGGTAGAAGACCATGTTCCACGTAGAGACTAGATGAAAGGTGGAACATAGCACTATTAATTACTGAGAAGAAATTTCAAGACGTGACGAGAAAATGTTTAGGGCTTACAGCAGGGCCAAATTATGGTAACAACCTTGTACTCTTACATCAAAGGAACGGATCAAAGGATTTGATCCTCACCTCGATTATGTTGTAAAATACCTCGGGACGCACTTCATTCACATTTTGTTAGTCTATTCGTCCGTTAAATAGATACTTGGCTAGAGGAAGTGATATAGTTTGTCTGCGTGTTAGTATTCAGTTTTGTCAGTGGGGGCTTCCCAAAAGTTAACAGTTTTTGGATAATCTGGTCTGCTGGGGGTAGTAATACTCTAAGTTCGCGTGATTATGGGTTTGTCTTGACACGAGACTCATAAATCTTATTATTATTGTGTGGGTTTTTTTTGCTATAAACAGTAAAATAATTATGAGAAGAGAGGACTATACAGCAGGGAATTTCAAGAACAATATTAGGGACAGCGAAATGAACTGGAACAGGTGATGGACACCCTAAGTGCAATATCATACAAAGGATGTACCTTAAATCTATGTAATGTGGCAGAGTTTTCGTTCACAAAGATCTTGATATCAAAAATAAACACTGCCATTTTTCCAACAAAAGATGAGTGGTTGAGATGAGAAGTGGTGTTAATATAAGAGGAAAGAGGGTTTTTTGTTTTTTTAAAAATTTTTTTTTTTGTGGCGTTTACAGTCCCATCACGCGGTTGCCCTATACCGAGGTTTCAACAACAACAAAAAAAGGTTTGGATGGAGACCATCAAGAAAAAGGGGTGGTAGTCATATCCCTTACTAACAGGGGTAGCATTCCAACACGTAGAGCTGGGTGAGTGCACTGTCCCGACTATGCATGCCCGCGTGAGTCAAGTAGCTCAAGCACGCACACCATAGCTCTCTGGTCGCGGCCCAAAGTTTCAATTTAACGTATTGGTAATCAATGGGGGGACGACTCCGAGTAATGATAGACCACGCTACTCCTAGACATTTTTCCACTCCTCCTCCCTGATTCCTTCTTTCATTCTTCTCATCTCTTTTCTCTCCTTCTTGACTCAGACCACTCAATATTCTTTATCCAGTGCTCAATCTCTCATAGCTTAACTCCACGTGCCCATTTATCGTGCCAAGAGATGCCATGAAATAGTCGGGACTGCAGTGACTAGAATTTTGTCACAGGCATAGTGGGGATAAAACGCAAACTGATACACAGTCACAACGTGGCCATGCGCCTTATGAATTGTTCTCGCAATCTGAAGACTCTCTAAGGTTTCTGAGTTCGACTCCGGAGTTGGTCGGTTTACGCTGTAGTGTCCTTAGGAAAAAAAAGAGTCTGTTTTTCTCACTCCTCTCAAGTGTAAATGTCTTTAAAGCTGGGGAAAGGGGGCTTGAGTGCTGCACTGCGGCGACTGACATGACATTGTTGTGTTGTTGTTTTTTTTCATTTGTAATACTAGGTATCTATATGTTTAATATATACTTTCTAATTTTGGTGTATTTTGGATGAGATAGATATCACCGTAAGCCATTGTAAAACAATTTCTCTACGAAGTAAATAAATGGTCTAATTTTATTTTCACTTTCTCCCGTCATTCTGCCAGGGGGGATTTGTCTGAAGAATAAAAGCTGATGATATCGATCTTGTTGCCAATTCGTCAGACATCATCATGCCAGTTACAAGTGTCATATGTCCATGTGGCGGAATGCTAGAACTCTCCTAGGGTGTGGTTGGTTTAGGGTTAAGGACAGAGCTAGGGTCCAAGGACTCTCTACCTATTCTGCCCATGGTCTTTAGCCGAGTACACCTTGGTGAGGAATTGGTAAAAATAAGACTGACTGATTACGTCGCTCAAACCAGGGGCGTGTCATCGCCGGAGCTGATCTGGACACCAGATCCACAATCAAAATGGACCTATGAATTTTGGACGACTGAGATTTTAAAATGCAAAAGGACAGAAAGAAGGCTGGAAGGATTACGGGTGAAGAAACCAAGGAAACTAGAGAAGTATAAGCAAGAGGGCTCCTGGCTCAAAAAGGGTTGAGTAGAACGGATCCATTGTAGAAGGTCAGGCTTTAGTCATAAAATGATTTAAAACATCCTTGATTCGTTCCTAGACCATTGTACTTAATAGTTATTACACCATCTACTAATTTCTTCATTATTCCCTATAACATATTCATAACGCGTGTAAACCCTAAAACACGCCCCATCCGCCAATTCACCCCTTTCTTCTTAAAACCACACTGCAAATGACCAGAGGCGTTTCCAAGAAAAGTTATATGGGCCAAACAGAACACTGATCATAGAAGGAAGGTCACTCACCTCCGATCTCAAATTTTGCTGCCTTCATAATTACAACACTGGCGTGTTTTTATCGATTACTTTGCACTTAATCTATATTCAAATGACACCACCATCTCTTTACTTGTATCATATACATTTTCTCCTTATGCAAATCACCATAATCTTCTCCTTAACTGAATTACCCGAGTCTTCTCCTGGCTTGAATGTCACAGACTTCTCTTTGCTTGACCACAACACCTTGGTCTTGTCTCTCTGCTCGAATGTTCCAAGTCTCATTGCTCGAATAAACATAGTTTTGCTCCCTGCCTAAAACACTCTGATCTTCTCCTTCCTCGAATCACTCTCTTGTCCGAATAACCCTTGTCTAGTGCTTGCTCATACACCCTGATCTTTTCTCCCTACTGGACAATCATCTTTGTCTTCTCCTTGCTCGAATAACCCTAGACTTCTCCTTGCTATAATGCTCAAATTGTCCCCATGCTTGAATCAGCCAAATTTCTCCCTACTCAAATGACCCTCGTCTAGTCAACATTCTTGTTCGAATGACCTAGTTCTGTTCTTACTCGAATGATCCTGATCTTCTTCTTGCTCAAATGATTTCAGTTTTCTCCTTGCTCGCATGATCCTACTCTTCATCTTGCTCGAATGTTAAATTACGAGTTTTCCCTTTGCTCGAATCGGTCAAATTTTCTTACTCCTCGAATGACCATAGTCTATTCTTCTTCTTACTCGAACGACCCTGTAGTCTTCTTCTTCCTCGAATGATTTAAGTTTTCTCCCTAAAATGACCATAATCTCTGCTAAAATGCTAAAATTTTCCCCTTGCTCGAATCAGATTTTCTCCCAACTCGAATGACCCTAGTCTTCTTCTTGCTCGAACAATTCAAGGTTTCTCCTTGCTCGAATGATCCTGGTCTTCTTCTTGTTCGAATGATTCAAGTTTTCTCTTTGTTTAAACGATCTTAGTCTCCATCTTGCTCGAGTGACCCTAGTCTTCTCTTTCCATGACCGATCCTCGTCTTTTCCTTTCCTTACACCAATCACTCCAGTCTGCCCCTCACTCCAATCAACCCAGGCTTTTCGTGCTCACGATTCTATAGTCCACCTTCAACACGCCATATTACATTGTTCCTGCTCCAGCCATCCCATCTCCCAAATACTCATCACTCACAGCTTTACTCAAATCACCGTAACTCCACGTATCTGAAGCCAACCACTCTCCCTCTTATTGACACCAGACTTTCTCTAAAGTCGCCATACCTCCCCCTCAGCCCAGTCATAATTTCTCTCTCATTACTCAAATCAATTCTCCTCTATATCTGGTTAAGTTACATTTTCTCTCCTTACTTTCCCTACACTCCAATCAGTCTCTGCCATCCTTGCCCAACCGTTGCGTCAACACTGACGTCATGTGCGCCTTTCTTACGCCCTCCTCCTCCTCTATCTTTCTCGTTGAACTCGCAACTGTCTCATTTACATCCCCTCTTCTTCTTCATGTTTTCCTGTCCTCATCCTAATTCTTTTTCATTCTCTTCGCACTTTATCATGGACACGAGTTCAGGTTTTTCTTGTTTTCTATATTTATTTTAATCCAGTGATCAGCCGTTTTGTCACGCCAATATTTCAGAATTGGCATGGGTTTGATATAGATAACTACAACGGAATCTCGATATTCTGTATTTATTTAATAAGTATATCTTGAATAATTAAAAAGTATACATTTCACATGCATGGTTTTATTATTGTTCTATCATTTCGGTTCTAAAGGGGCCTCGATTGTAATATAGCTCGGTAACAAATATACTTTTTTCATGCACCAATGGTATACTATAATATATATGTCGACGTTTTACTGCTGTGTCATCACCTAACCCATTAGAATTCCGTTAAAAAGACACCATACCCTCCCGCCTCCACACACACACACCACACACACACACGTACGCATGCGCGTATGCACGCACGCACGCACACACACACACACACAAATACACACACATTATCCAGGGTCATTAAGATACACCGCCACCGCAGTGGGCAATAACACGGACTGTGTATCTGCACTCAGAAATACACTGCAAAGTTTGTTTCAGTTATGAAAATGCCAAGACCATAACATGTTTGGACGGATGTGAAAGATTCGTCCCTAGCTCACGTCATCAGGCCAGTTTTTGTCCCACATCTGCAGTCTGGGGTTTTCAATAAATAAACTTGTTAAACATATTGTTGGGTGGACGGGTTCGCTTAGTTCGTTTGAAGTGTTTCAAGTCAGTCGCCCTAATTTTTTTTTCCCCGCCAGGCTGACAACTGTTTCTCTCTTTCATTCTTTCCCTACACAAAATGGCACCCTAGTTAGCGCATGTAAAGTCACCGAGAGTTATTATTATCGTCATGTGTATCATACATTCACGGCACTTGATTAAAATGAAATATTTTGGAAAAGATAATCGTTTTTAGGGACACGAGTAATGCGCAAAAAGACAAGGAGGAGAAAAAATGACAGCACTAAAGGAGAAAGCGAGAGAGAGAGAAGGGAAGACAGAGAGAGATAGAGAGAAAGAGAGAGAGAGAGAGGGGGAGAAGACAGAGAGAGAGAGAGCGTAAGGGATCTTGTCATGGACCGCTCCCACCGCTGAGTGGATCATAAAAAATGCATGTGGTTGGTGGGTCGCCCAAGATACGGCCACAGTGGAGGGGGGTAGGTGGTGATACGGGAAAAAAGGGGAGGGGGAATGGTGATTCGAGGGTGGTGGTGGGTGCGGACAAAAGTACCGGCATCATTCTCCTCACGTGCTTAAAGTAACTCTACTTCTCATGGGGCGCGAGAGAGGCGGGGGGACGGACCGCAAGGTAGTTTTCCCACGGCGTTACAAGTGAGTGCATCGACGTCCAGGGGACCGCCGGGCTGTGAGCGGTGGTGGTATACTACGCCCGTGAGAAATAAAAGATATACATCGTTGAGAAACAGGGCCAGGGCTAGACTAGGCGTGGACACATTCACAACGCGTCTTGCATCTCCCGCCAAGGTGCGCTAGTCTGTCCCCCTTCTCATCGCTTTCCTTCCTACCTCAGGTAGTGAGACGACAGGCCGGCATACAGTACTCACGCGTGGTGGCTGATATCATCAATGCACGTGTATCAGTGCAAGGATTAGGACCGTTATGGAAGGGGATTAGCGGGTGAGCGTTGCGTGTCATACAAGCCGAGGATTACATACAGGATCAGGATATCCCAAAGGAAGTTTACGTGTTTTTTGCTATTTTTATCTTTCACCCATGTGGAAAAGGTAAGGTATATCGTTTTTAAGTCGACGACTAAAGCATAGTACACTGATTCAGTTGTGTTTCTTTCATTGTCTCTAAGTGTTAGCGTATGCCACAATTCATGATATGAATGACAGAGAAAGAGTGGCAATATTAAGAATACTACAATTCATGAATGAAGTTATGAAAGAATAGCTGTGTTGAAGTATGCCACAATTCATAAAATAATTGCGAATGGATGGTAGTGTTGGCGTACGCTACAATTCATGAATGAGACAAAGAGAAAACAAGGCAGAACATTTATTATTCAGAATATCATGAAGGAGGATGTGAGGGTGAGGAAAAGTGAGTATAAGGGGATATACAAATGAGAGGAAAGAGATAAAACAAGAAAGTGACGCGAGGATGTGGGTGGGTGGGGAAAGGAGTGAGTGAGTGAGTGAGTGAGTGAGTGAGTGAGTGAGTGAGTGAGTGAGTGAGTGAGTGAGTGAGTGAGTGAGTGAGCGAAAAAGAGAGTGAATGAGAAAGTTCGAAAGGATAAAAAAAATAACAAAATGTAAATTCAATAATCTGGCATCTAAAATTAGTTCAAATATCGTCCCTGTGCGCCCCCTCCCTTTTCAAGCACATAAAGCATACATTCCGCTGCCTCAAATATCATCGTCTTCTTATGCAACGCACAACCAATGCAGCAATGTCATTTGGGTACAACACACACTTTGCCATTTAAAAACATCTTCTAACCTAACTAAGCCTCCATCTCCGTCACGACCTAAGTTAAGTTAAAGCTATTAGTGAAAGTCTGAACAGACGAGTCCCTGGATGATAAAACACGGAATAATTTAAACCCAAGACCAAACCTCGTGGATAAAACAGGCTAAAAGGCCGAAGAAGCTCACCCTGGGGGGCTGGGGGAGATGATGGGCGAGAGGGAGGGAGGAAGGAAAGGAAGGTAATCAATAGAGCAAACGCACAGAGTTTGTGGGTGATCAATACTCCACACATTGCTCACGAGTTTTTCAAAACTTTGAATTGATCACTCTCTTCACCATATCAGCGGCCGACCCCGGGGCAAGCGATTGATGATTCCGAGACACGATTAAAGGTCACCAGCAAAAGAGGCGATCTGATTAATCGCATTATAGAGCTCGTTTACAAAACTTTAGGGAAAACAGGACAAGGCCGATAACAGAACTGACATTTTCCTTCTCGAATTCCGACCGTTTTTCTCATCTTTTATCTCATGGCGAACTGGCGCATTTGCATGGCGATCTCGGGTTCATTCCGTTTAATCGGAACTCCTGAAGATCATGGACAAAGTCGCCACAATCACTGCCAAGGCTTTAAGAAGGCAGATTATTATGTTAGTTGAAATATGTTGCGATTAAGCAGAAGCTCGAATTGTGCGGATTGCAAGTAAGCGGAGAATTCTTTATGCCTTTCCGGTCCCAAGAGGTCAGCCGTTTCCAATCCTTATTGTGTTGTTAAAACTGCGCATCTCAGATTCTGGTTGTGATTAAATTAGCATTTCATGTCATCGCCGAGTTTATACCTGTACTTATGTGTCGGAAAGGAAAACTGAGAGAGTTTAGTTTCAAGTTCACGCCTCTACCGAATGAATCGTGAAGGCAGAGGTGGGCATGGCATGTATGACAATTCTTGACTTACGATCATATTACATTTGACATAACTTGATATGAAATCCACATGTGATTCTAGTTCGGAACATCCAATATGATCGTTATACCATAAAACGCCGTACGTGCACGCCAAACCCTGCCATATCGGTCCTTTAAGACACTTTAACTTGAAAAGTAAAAGCTCTCTAACGTCTACCGAAATGCATGAGGACAGCTCAAAATACCGTCACACTCATAGGCAGAGCCATGTAGTGCGTACCGGTTTCCACTCTCATGATACGCGGTAGGTACTTTACTAACATATAATATAATGCACACACCAACAAATATCAGCTATACAGCCATTTTTTTTTTAAAAAATGCACCAAGTATCGTATAAGACAAGTTTGAGTATTAAGAGAAACCTTTTTCATTTTTCGCTGACAAAAAAAACAACAACTGACGCCAGTTAGATGGGCGATTTGCTTATGACTATAGCACTATGAACAGTCTTCATTTAGTGAGAATTAGAGTCGTTAACCGCACGGCTTTCGATGCGACCCAACTTCTGTACCATTCTGGTCAGCGACTTTGAAATCAGTTTGTTTATCACTGTGTTTACCACAGACTATTTTGATGCTAAAAATTGATGATATTCGATTTGCTTTTTTATTAAGCCTGGTATGGAATGATTTTCTGGAGCCCCTATGAACCATAATTCCAAAACAAAATTGTTCTTGTAAAGAGTTTAAGGGATGGCAGAATGTCACAGTATCTCTGGGGAAATCATATAGAATATTATCAGGCTCTTTATATTCAAATGGTGCCAGCGCTCAGGTGGGGGAGGGGGGGATTGGATCCAGGGAGGCAAAGAAAGAAAGAAAGAAAGAAAGAAAGAAAGAAAGAAAGAAAGAAAGAAAGAAAAGAGAGCACATTAATATATTCCATGAAAGTAAGGAAGAAGGAAGGGCTGGATTGAGGATACAGCAATGGGGAAATGAAGATGGGATGGACAAGTTTATCATGCAGAACAAACACAGAAAATCGGCAATGCGATAACTATAGCAGGACACTATTATTATGCAATCAACCGCGTCTAATTAGGATACGTCTGCCGGTGCAGGGAGCTGTTTTGCTCAGGCTCTTTGATTTGTTTTCTGAAAACTGTTTAGATAAGCAAAAAGGTACGACTAAACGAATTGCCATTAAAAGGGGGAAGAAACAGTACGAAGTAAAAACATGCGCATTTATGTTACTAGATATCAGGCGGCACCGAAAGAGACTAGGTCATCATGGGTTAACACCTAGGCGATCTTAGTAAGATTGCCTAGGTTAACACCTTTTCCTGATACGACAAGGGTTAACACCGTTTCCTTGTAACTTTTGTTCATAAAGACTCCCATCCCCCGCCCCATCGTCAACAGAAAGGCGACCCTATTTCTTAATACCAATAATTGCATTGAAAGTGTTGATGTACTTTGCGCATTATGGCCACTGAACAATATTACGAAGAGTACTTTTCACTAACTGCTTTGCAAACTTTAGATCTCGGTCCTAATAATATACGGCAAAAAGTGAGAGAAACTGTGGGGTTATTTCAACTTCCGAACGGCTGGATCGGGTAAAGCAACTGAGAGAGTCGAAAAAAGATAGCAACGTTCTTGAAACACTCTTCACTCTTACCATCGTAAGAATTACATTATGCATCGGTGTTGAATGCATCATTGGGAACGTTCACCAGGCAGAGTTAACTGAAAGCTTGGGTATTAACGATGGGATCTCTAACCATCGTAAGAATTACATTAACTCTGCATGTTGAGTGCTACCAAAGGTGCATTCAGCACCGATGCACTAATGTTATTCTTACAATAGGCAGAGATCCCATAGTTAACGCGCAAGTTCTCAAATGAATTTTTACGATGGTAAGAGATCCTATCATCAATGCGCAAGTTCTGAAATCATTGAAATAGTAAACTACGACGAAAAACACTACAAGGAAGGGGAAGGGGAAGGGCAGGGGTTGAAGAGAGAGAACGGCACAGTTCGACTCTTGAAAGAAATGATGAGTGTGATTGCCTAAGCAAAAACAAGTGCTCTGTTGTTAGGTATTGATCACAGTGATTACCGCTGGTAGAGCCCGGGCCGCTACCGGTACCAGGGGAAGTAAATGTCAGAAGGATGAATGGTACTAACTGCAAACACACGGCAAATCCATTGCCGGGGTCGCGGCCGGGGCTATATTATAGCCGAGCGCATTCCTGATCTAATATAGCATGACTCTAGGATGAATAACTAAGTTCCAGTAAGCACTCTTACAACTTAACAAGATGATGCAACGGTGCAAACCGTAGTTATAAATTGACAGGAGTCACTGAATGACGTTGAAGAAAGGAGAACTCCGTGAGGCGTCTCAGTATTCGCTTTGTGACTAAGATCTAATGAGATAGAATACTTTTGAATGACAATTAAAACACTGAAGGGAATAATGCAGCACTTCCGTGTTCAGAGCATCTTTTAGAAACCCCTTTCACGAATGGGCTTCGTCTTTTTCTTCTGCAGTCATACTTTACGCCTTATAAGATGAGATAAAACACGATCCGTACTAACCTAGTGCTATTTCCTTCTGTCCCAAGTAGTATGATGAAAGTAGCGACAGTATTTGGTATCTTGTGCTTTGGTTTTAATCTAAGCAGTCCTCTAGCTGTGCACTGCACTGCACAGATAATAATCACTATGATTATGTGTCTTGCTCATTTTCAGAGTTTCGGTGGCCAAAGAAATACATAAGGAATGTGTTCTTCAACTCGTATGAGCTGGGGGAGACATTTCCCTCTTATCACGAATTTGAGGGAAGATTTAATAGATATTTTAGAGAGATCTTGGGTTTTCCTCAAGTAGTTCAAACCATGCAGCGCAAAAAAACAGTTGGGATCAGCCCACGTTTTTTGTAGGAGGAGATTTTTGAAATTTAAAAGACGGATCGGGCGGATCGCGCGGTATGGAGAAAACACTATATATACAATGTGGGATGGACATGTTGGAAACCTTTGGCAGTCATGTGAAGTGATCGCTCGTGAAAACACGGCACCCCGGGCGTAACACAATGTTTAGCCTATTCTGTAATGGTCATCCTTGCCATATTGATGATGCCAGCAGATCCGTACGTTCTGACCAGAAACGCTCCATTCACGATATCGTGTCTTACTGCCAAGAATCGATATTCTAACAAACTGGTTGTCTTATAACCCACTATCACCCCTCCCCACACCTCACCCGTCAAGTAGAGTATAATCACTGATATGCATGAACGAATGCATCCTGTAATCAATAAACTGTAGGCTTCGTGAAAGATATATTCGTCTTTATAATTAACAAACGCTTCTTGTAGTATCGCCGGAAGTCCTCGGTTCTAACATAAACGCCCGACCCATAGAGTATTCGACAACGCCCGGATGCGTCACATCCAGCTTCGTATACATTATTGATAAGCCTGGACACGATGCCTGCGTTCCGGGCACTATGGATTACAGCTACATGGGCCAGGGCGGATAAAAAGTATTCAGCGGGAGGGAACCGGTACACTGTACCTGTGAATACTGAACATTGTGACCACTGTCTTACAAATTTGCAAATCTAATGCCATTCCGAATGCATTCAACACACAAAGTTTTCCGAACACCTACAAATCCTTTCCAGTTGTCACAGTGAAAGGTAAGAACCGAATGAAAATTAGTGATGCTGTCTTCTGTTTTAGCAGAGATGTATTTGGTTTAATTCTTCTGGCACTATCCGAAGACTCTTCCACCTACTGCTTGGTTTAGGGTTAGGGGCTGGCTTGAGAAAAAGGAGGTATACCTGAGACGGTTCCCAGATATTATAATGCCTCGAAACTGTTCCAATGGTGCGTTTTCTTTCCTAACCATGCCCCTTACTTAAAAGCAAGCACTGGAATGAGAGTCCGTGGATGCCCTTATTCATGTGGATTTTTCTCAACACCATTTGAAGTAATTTCAGCGATTTCTGACAAAGAACACTACTTCTAAACCTTAGTGATGGTGCTGGTGTTGTTGTTATTGTTTTTGTAGTTGGTCTTCTTCATTTTCTTCTTCTTCTTCTTCCAAAGCTTTATAAAGAAAAATTAGTTTGGTTTGTTTTTTTTTTTGCTTTAAATGTGAAGCTTCCCTACATGGAATATGCTTAGCCCATCACGCAACTCGGCACCGATGAAAATGGTGGCATGTCACTTTTCATGGTTGCAGGTCGATTGGTAATGAACTTCATATGAACTCTTAACATTCATTATTATTATTATTATCTATTTCATTAGCTGAGGACAATCTCTTGCCTTGAATAAATCTAGACCCTCATAATAATATACAATATTTGCCATACAAATTACATTAACTGTAAACAGCACGGCTTACTCCATAAATGTCCATAAAACGCATTTCCCGTCAGCAGTGGTACAATATAACCAGTTATGCCTCATCAAGACCGTCACAAAAAGGGAAATCACTCGGACCGCTTATGAGATACAACAGATTGAAAGTTCTGCATGATGTTTGCCGACCGGTCCTCCACGTGCTTGGTAAACAAGTTTTGGAATATGTGCACATGATAGGCACAGAATCGTGGGTAGAAATGTGTTTGCCGTTGGAAAACAAATCCCGGTGGGTGGTAGGCGGTGGGCTGAAATAGATCTAGATATTATCTCCCTTTGATTTTGGATATTGGCCAGTCACACCGGAAGTGGATGGAAATGGCTTGAGGGAAGGACGGAAGGGGAGGGAAAAGGAGAGGTGGGGGGTTCGGAGAGAGCTCGGACAGACAGACTGACCTGCGAAATTGGTAAGAAAAAAGTGCTGAGATAGATGGGTGAACTGAACTTGAAGTGTGGGCAGTAGGCTATGAGGGTAGGCAAATAGGCAAGTAAGTAGGCAGATATGTTAGGCAAGTGGTTAGGTAGATAAATGGGTAGGTTAGGCAAGCAGGTTATGTAAGTAAATACCTAAATAACTCTGTAGATAGGCTGGGCGGGCAAGAGGAGAGAAAGTGAGAGAGGCAGAGTTTGCAAAGGGGTGAGTAGAGAAGTAAGCATATGGACTGAGCTGAACTGGGACCGATGAAGATGTGGCCAGTTCTGTAGGCAAGTGGATCTGCAGGTATACCGGTGACAGGCTTCCATTTGAATTCTGGCCCTAAAGACGGAGGCTTCCGTCGAACCAAGATACAGAGAGTTCCGTTCGAATTAAGAGACAGAGGGTTCCGCTCGAATTAAGAGACAGAGAGTTCCGCTCGAATGAGGGTTCCGCTCGAATTAAGAGACAGAGAGTTCCGCTCGAATTTAGCCCTCAAAGACATTAGGGATCCATTCGAAGTTAGACCTCAAAGAATGAGGGATCCGTTCAAATTTATACCTTAAAGACAGAAGGTTTCGTTGACATTCAGATCTCAAAGACAATGGGTTCCATTTGAATTTAGACCTCAACTACTGAGGGTTACCTTCGAATTTAGATCTCAAAAATCCGTTCGAAATAAGACTTCAAGGACAGATTCAGAAGGAGATAGCAAAGAAAAGGTAGCAGTAGGGTCTGAAAGCAACAGCACGTTCCAGAACAACTTATTTCCAGCAGCTCAAGAATCAGCGGGAATCGTAGCCTGATTATATACAACGTAGATGTATCTATAGCTCAGGGCCTGAAATAAACATGGCTATGTGAGTGACCCACACGGTGACATCGAAATGATTATAATAGCAGCCGAGTAATAGTTATCATTACACCCTTGGGAGGGTGGAAGCAAATCAATATATCGGTCTGTCAAGAGGACAGCAACTGGGTATGACTGGATGCAGGCATTCGGTTTTATGTTCTGCTTATTTAGCGCAAGCGGAAAATATGGGAAAGGCTTGTTTTCAGATTTATGCAATCATACCCCATGAAAAATAGACTGCGTAGTTTCGATTTTCCGTTTTACTTCTATGGTTCATTTGTGTCTATTACACTTGGACATCTCTCTCCCCCACCCCCTGGATAAAGTGAAAGAACTAGAAACACACCGACACCTGCCTGAGGAAGGAGAACTGGAGAAGAAAGAACAACCCTATGGAGTACTTGCGACAACTTCATCATAACTACGTATCTTGACAAACAGGTAGACAAAGAAACATTGCCTGTACTCTTGAGGACATGGGCTTTTGAGACCATTAACAGTCATCCGACATCTGCAACTCATGCCTACACAGACGGTTCAGCCATTAAAGTTACAAAATGGAAATGTGGCATCTTCTTAAGACAGTACAAATCTTCTTAAGCCAGTTCAACTCATACATTCAGTGATTTCCATGGAAAAAAAGTGGTAAAATTTTGAAGCTGAACTCTAGACCATAAACACCAAAGTTCAACTCCTCTATCAGCAGTCTGAACTGACTGGAAGGATGCCAAAGATACTGCCACAGTCTGTGACTTCAAATCTGCTCTAGAAGCTCTACAGAACCCACCACATGAAAGAATGGACACTGCACAAATTGCACAAACCATACACAAGCTACTTCCTGCCTTTGATGTCCAGATCACACTCTCGTGGATTCCTGCCCATCCTGGCGTGTAAGGGAAACGAAGCAGCTGATAAATTAGCAAGAAACTGAGCCAGAAAGGAAGAAATGGTTGTCTCATGTACCATGACAGCAGCAAAGCAGATTTTTGCGACAAAATTAACAACGGGACTGGCTGAATACAAGGGCAACAGGATCGGTTGGCTGGAAAGTATTTGAAGACTTATCAACCTAAACCAAATGGCGGTGTTACCCACCTATGAAGGTAGAGTCAATACCTGGTCCCTCATTCCAGGACATGAACAAGTCAACTTCAATCTGAACAGAATCACCCCACTACATTAGCCACACTGTAGACACAGCCAAGTTCCCCATAAAACAACATATCGCGTCTTATTTTCATGCCCAAGACTCAACAATAAGAGAAAAGATTTACTGCCCCTAAACCTTACAATGGACATTATACAATACATTCTATGGCTCGCTAGCGCCTTCATACGTTTGGCACTGTCTTTGGAACAATAAATACCTCGACAGCATGATCGAGCAATAACAGTATGATTTTACGCTCCTGTTGCTGGATAATGTTGATTGCCATTTTAGCTTTACGCTGTGCTCTCAATAGCAGGCAATGTTTTTACAACGTTGGCCTCATTCATCAAAAATAATTCAAAATCTCCACAACTTGTAATGTGATAGGGAAAAAAATCGTTATAAAATGGAAAGAGGACGATAGCGTTTTCTGGAAATCCCACGTATGAGTAATCCGGTAGATGGTTATGATATATGGAACTCTTCAATAAAAAAATTAGGACTAATAAAGCTTGACCAGCCCGGAACGCCTTTAGGGTAACGTGGATTTACTTGCAAACTACAATACATATTTAATAGTTCAGAGAAGTCGTTATTAATGTTAAATCGGTCTACTATTCATTACAATGTAAAGGTCAATTGTATATTTTTACCCTTTTGTCCTAGATAATGTGGCGTCGTCCGTAAAGCATGGCGGCCGCAGTGGGTACCCTCAAATTCCCAAAAGGAGAAATTGCGAGATTCGATAGTTCGCATAGCCAGTCCTGAAAGGCCTGGTGAATGGCCATGGCCGGTCCCAATACCCATATATCGCAGCCGGAAAATGAAACCCCGGGTGGTTCCATACTTAGTTTCATACAGGACAAACTTCCTCCCATCACGTTTTGGACACTGTCAAGTTGCTGTGTTTTTGCCTGCCGCTTCCAATTTGCTGTCAGCACGGGTCGCTTCACGTGCGTCCAAGCTCGAAGGAAGATGGCCCTCGCATAAAAAAAAAAAATCCATTTTGTGAGAAGGAGGGAGGGGCACCCTCGAGGCATTCACGGTCCTGGCGATCAGCTCTCATAGCTGTCAGCGAGTTTTAGAGCTGAGAAGATATGCAGTGGGCAGCCCAGCGAGGCAAGCTTTTGTGGAGTAGATGTTCATTAACGATATGGATTTATCAATGCATGTGCCGCATTGGATAAAGGCCGGCGAGTGTCAGTGAGTACTTGCAACAAGACTCAATGCCGTGAGTATTTCTTCGAACTCAAACTTGGCGAATCTCCATGTAAAGCGCGCTCTGACTGGTTTATTAGAACTGTATAATTTTGCGATCAAACCATGAATTTATTAATCATAAACAGCTTTGCAAAGGCTACAGGCGAGAACACTGAATCAATTGCCGTGCCACGCTCTTCTAAAAGATACCATGTAACTCCTCAGTCAGAGGTGATTCTTAGGAGTTTAAAAATGGCTCAATGGCGAAGAGCTGCCACAAACCTGATGGAATTTTTTAAAAGAAAATAAACCTTTGAAACAATATGATTTAAAAGATGAATCCAACATAGTGTTTTTGTACTTCTGCATTCGATAAAATTTGGANTGGTTTGAGGGGGGGGGGAGATACAAAGATTTGCGTTAAAAAAATAATGGACGAAAGTGACTTTTCCTTTTCGTCCACTCTCGAATACAAAACATGCAAGTACACGAGTTCCAATGTTGCGTGAGTACGCAGAAGATTGGCGAGGCTGATCGATAAAGGGCAGGGTACAGGCATCAATTGTTTTACATTTCGCATGCAATTTTATATGTCTACATAATGATGGACTGTTTGTTTGTTGGTTGAGTTAAGAGTTTTACAGCGCGTCAGCAAGATTACGGCTATACAGTGCATTTCTCAATCTAAGACAAACTCACTGGATAAAATATTCCTATCTGACCGACCGATCCACCGATTGACCGACCGACCGACAGAAAGACAGACAGACAGACAGACAAACAGACAGGCAGACGGGCGGACGGACGACAAGGAGGCAGGCAGGAAGTAAGACAGACATATTACAATAAACAAACGCGACCAGGACAGAGTGTGAGTAAAGAGAGAGAGAATATGTGTGTAAAGAACGAACCGTCTGCTCCTTTGAAAGCCAATTCTAGAGCTCCATCATAGTGAGTAAACAGTTACTGTACCCAGAAGGCCAGATCCCGTCAGCCCAGTCCAAACTTGGTCCCCGTGAGGCCAAACAGGCATACCACCATGACTCTTTGTTATCACAAGCCAATACAAACGTGAGTAACTGAGTCGCCAGGACTTTTCAGGCCTGTTAATTAAAAAAAAAATAATTGGCTTACGGGGTCTGTCAGAACGTACATGCTGTTCCATGTGGAGTCAGGTACAGGTTCATTTCACTTTATCGCAATCCGATGAACTGCACTTTTCGGTTAGTGCAACATTTTCCGGAAGATAACCAACTGGAAACAAAAAGCTCCGCTTAGTGGCACCATCCGCTACACAGCAATTTACTCAGGCTGCGATAGCGCAGCAATAAAGTGAGTCGACAGCATACGTTTTACCATGATACCGTGCTTTGTGATTGCGCTCTCCTTTTTGACACTGGATAGCGAATTTTCAAAAACCCCCAGTGTGTGCATTCTGTTTCTTAAATAAAGTACATCTGTCGGCAATTACTCTTCATGCATATATTTTTATTTGGTCTTAATTGACGCAATTTTTGGAAGCGTCCAGAATCCAAACTCAGTTCTGATTTGAATTAATTAATACATGAATGCATCTGTAAAAACATTGCAACTAATTAGTTTTTCTACGAGAGTTGAACTACTGAATTTTGGGAAAAAACACTCTTCAATTTTCTCATAATGAAACTAATGTAAAACAAAAACTATCCTTCATGCCGAGTAATTTTTGACCAAAAAAAAAAGGCACCCCCCTCCCCTCCCCAATATCTTTCTGAATCCCTCTCCTGATGAAATTTCCAGATGGGTTCTCCGCTACGGTAATAATTATTGCATTCATATTTTGGTGTAGGTGTTTTCTTACGCAGCACAGCTTCCTGTTTGGAAATTTTCAAAATCTGCCAGAGGTCGCTACAAGATGCAATCATGAGCTTTCAAAACTGCATACTGCTACCCTCATTGTCCGGTAAAATGTGAAAATTCCGTCCAAATAAATCAGTGTTATTCTGATTTGATTTACATTACACATTGAAATTTTCTGCTCATGGTCAAGTAATAAGTCGTCTTCCAAAAAAACCCCCCAAAAAACAACCATGTAGCTTTTCCCCAGATATTCGAAACTTTCCGAAATTTGCGAGTAATGCGCCCCCCTCCCCTTCCTTCCACACACACACACACACACACACACAAAATCGTGTTGTTAGAACGTGGGCGTAAACAGTACATGTATTTTTACGTTCTTGGTAAAGTCCAAAATATCTAAAGCCCTAAATGCATGTTACAATGCAATCTATCGAGTCGAGACGAGACGAAACCAGAGTCGATTATCGAACGAAACAGATCGCGCGGGGACATGATTGGTTTGTCATTATTGCAGTAAAAAAAAAAAGTAATCGGGACTCTCCTGCCCTCTCCTGGGCCGGTCACCTTACTCCCCGATTACTAATTACCTGATCGATATCCCGTCTTGCGTTGCCTTACTTCAGAGTAATGTGTGAGTTTACCGAGGGCAGTGCGTGTAGCAGGGATTACCATCCTTTCTTGGCGGGCGTACCTCTTGACACCACCAACCAACCTCATGTACCCCTATGCTATCCTACCTATCCTATCCTACCTATCCTATCCTATCCTATCCTATCCTATCCTTATCCTGTTCATACATAATCATTATACAATGCTCTACGCATACCCCGTGAGAATAATTTGTATGGCGTACCCCAAAGGGTACGCTCACTCCAAGTTGAAATCCCCAGGCACAGGGCAAAGGGAATGAGGGCAAAGTCTTTGTCGGCCACCGTATCAACATCGTAAAGTCCACATACCGCTTTGAGGAAGCCAGATAATTATGTTAAGTCAGTGCCAAGTAAACAGAATGAGGAAGCGGGGATGACGTAAAAGTGAACCATGTATTATAGTATAGTCGTATGGGCCTTCAGCGCAAAATGCGACTCTTCCATGACAGCCACAAAGTGAAATCAGGTTAGCAGCAGAGCAAAATGCGACATTACCACTAACCAAACTGAACAGTTATAACCTCCGACCTTTCTGACTGCAAGAATATGAAATATTCATTTAAGGCAAAGTTAACTTAGTTAAATGCCAGACTGACAGAATGAGAGCTGACCGGAAATGGACACAGCAGGGAGCTGAGCTGACAAATGGCAAAGACATAATCTGAAGGTTGGTCTGTAAAGTTGGAATTAGACATATATATGTCTATATATTCTACATTTACTATTGTCCGCCATGAAAAGCGGTATGCGTCTTGGATACCATTGTCGTTTCTCAGCAAGGAAGAGGGCGTGCGGCAATACAACATCATGCAGACCAAACCACTGAAAAGGCAGAGCGCGTCATGCTCACCGATCGTCTATGGTTAGTAGTAGTAAGAGTGGTGGTGGTGGTAGTAGTAATAGTAGTAGTAGTAGTGGTAGAGGTAGTAGTAATAGTAATAATAGTGGTAGAAAAATAGTAGTTGTAGTAGTGGTAAAAGTAGCAGTAGTAGTAGTGGTATAAGTAGTAGTAGTAGTAGTGGTAGAAGTAGTAGTAGTAGTAGCAGCAGCAGCTGCAGTAGTCGTAGTAGTATTTGAATGCACGTGTATTTCTACTGTAATAACATAACAAATTTGGACGCACAGCTACCACTGGACAGTGAGTGGACAGTGCACCAGCAGACAAAGTATGGACTCCTCACTGACAACCAGGCAAATGGATAGACCCTCAGAAATATGGACAGACTATCAGCAGATGGACAGACAGAATTTCTTTCTATGTATCTTTATTTGTCGGTCCTGAAGAAGTGTTTGGGCACGAAACATTAACTATTTTTTTCAAATAAATTCATTAGACTACATATTTTTCAAACGTTTTGCGCAAATTCTTGGCAGAACCAAATTTAATTTCAATGATTCACACCCATTTTCTTCCTCACATCCTTCACTCTCATCTCTTACCCACACCCACACCCACACCCACACCCACACCCACACCCATCTGCCATTTCATTTCCTCTTGTCCATAAGTAAACGCGTGCGCTCCTAAAACCTACGGCCATTATGACTGTCAGATATACGATCTCGTATCGAACTGATGTGCTCCGGTTCAATCGTTCCCAATACAGTGCACTTCTTCTATGCGCCCAAGGAAACAAAGCGCCTTCAGCCAATACAATTTATGAGTGGCGTATTGGCGAATAGCTGGAAAAGAGCTGTCGGGGATTTCCGGTCTTGCTCTAAACACTTACTCAGCCTTCTACGATAATATTTTCTCCAGACAGCGCCATCGCCTGATTCGCCCCTTATAAAGTTCAAAATCCATCCTAGAGATTCTTTGAACGAGCTACGATCCCCCCCCCCCCNNNTTCCCCCATTCCCTTCCTTTCTTGCACTCCGAAGTTTATATTATGTACTTGAGAAAACCCTGAAATCCCTCAAAAAATTCACAAATCCTTATTCAAATATGATAAAGGAGGAAATGTCTTCCCCAGCTCATGCGACTTGGAAAAAACATTGTGATAATGCATGTATTCATGAGGAAGTATGTCAACCAATCACATACTTATTTTCAGTGATGAATTCGATTGTATTGGATGGACCAGCTACCATGCACGTTACAACTATATATACTATAGACTACCTATGCCCATGTTATGTTCAGAAACCCAACTAAAAATAGTTTATTTGGTATTCCTGGTGACTAATTCTAAGGTTATTCCATGGAAATTGTCCATTCAGTTACCAAGGCAACATCGAAATATAGATCCTCGAGAAAAGCCATTTCTGACGTTTCATGAAAATTAGATCTTCCAAACGACAACAACAACAACAACAACAACAACAACAACAACAACAACAACAACAACAACAACAACAACAACAACACTTATACAATACTCAACCGCCGGGAATGAAATATACTTTCCATGGAATTGACTTCTATCAGACTGTTGCATATATACAATTGCAAACCGAACTGTTTTTCTCATTCTGTCTCTTCTCCACCCCCTCTTTCTCCCCCAAAATCCAGGTCTCCTTCAGCCTTGCAACCGATAACTATCTGCACTTATCTCTCTCGAAACAAAATAACATTTCCAATTGGTTTCTAGATCTACTTCATTTGCCGCCCGAAATTCCTCTGTCCCCCGCAAAAGACAATCTCAAGGGAGGTTATAATTATCATCATGGCGGACAGTCACGTGGGACAATACGTCACAGGCGGTCCCACGGTACACTCCAGCCGCCAAATAACTTCGTTTTAAAAGCCAATGAGAGAAAAATTGCCTTGAAAATGTCCCCGAATTTAATTAAAGCCACCAAACGGTGGCAGAATATGGGAGATGATCAGGCGAGGGGAATGTGGAAGTGGCAGACGTCTCAGTAGCATCGACAAAGAGACTGATAGGCGCATGCTCACGCCTTTCTTCCTCCCTACACAAATGTAGTTGCCCGCTCACGCCAGTTCAAATTATTATTACAACGGTCGGCCAGATCACTTAGAGATATTCTCAACTCCCTAGGAAGCTTAGTGCCGCTGTCATTATCATGCGCCGATCACTCGCATTCTGACAGCATCTTTCACTGCCTATAGCCAGGTACATATTATAAACGTTTGTGCCGCAGTTACTTCTGAAACATTAAGAACCAACGATCTTGAATCTCATATACTCGAAAAACCCGCATATTCCTTCAAATTTCTTGGTGTCTCAACCACTGTTTTCCATTTAAAATCTCACTCATTATCCCGAACAGTGAAACGTGAAACTGTGGACTTGAAATCTGAGTTCGTGAGGACCCACTGATTAAAATCATTGTCGCTGTGTAAATGTATCCTCCATCCTCAACATCCACAGTTACTCTTTACAAATTCCCCTTCTACACGTTTTCCCGCCCACGTCCTCGAAGTGCCCATATCCTACGCCCCTGATACAGAGATAGATAGACGGCAGGTGGAAGACAGTGGCCAGGCCTAGACGATAGATAGATGGACAGACGGACGGAGAAGTTGATTAGCCGAATGGGAGCGGGATGGAGATGGGTAAATGAGACAGACAGCGGAAGACAGAGGGTGGAAAATCAGAGAGGAATACGGAGGTGGCGATCGATTTGTCTATCCAACAATTCATCTTCCAGTCCACAAGGGAGCTGGACTAGATCTAGCCGCACTGTTTGAAGCACAGTCACACATTCAGAAACTTACGTCCAGGTCCAGTGTATTCAGGCTTTACCATTCTACTCATAGCGTACAGCGGCACACTTGGGGCGGAGACAATAGAGATGTGGCTAGTGAACTGTGCCGCTCTCTCAGCCCAGAAAGACACTTCGATCTCGCGAACTAATATTTTATGTAGTCTATAAACCCGCGTACTCGTTATGCCCTTACTCCGAGCGCGATACTTATTTCATGCAGCCAGTCGAAATCAGGCTTATGTCACTTTTTGACTACCACAAGTTTTGGAATGATATTAAGGCTTAATATGTACTTCCATTCGGTGGGAAACAAATTTGACCTAGTATTATTTTGGCCTGAGATGTAGTTGTCTGCAATAGCAGTAGGGTGAGGGGGTGGGGGTGGTCATCCTCAGGCCAAAAAAAAAAAAAAAATCCTGGGAAAATTTTGATTGAAAGACAATGTTTCACTGTACAAGTAGCCTACTCTAATTTGCTATACACAAAACTTAAATTTATCCAAACCTACTGACCATTTTCTCATAAACAATCAATAGCTTTCTGTACAAAGATAATCTCACTCTCAAATTATGCAACCAAAAAAAAAAGTTGATAGCAAATGACCCCAATCACTTTCAGAACCTGATATGTGTATCTCAATGCCTTGTCTAGCGACATAAGTCTCATTTTGACTGGCTGCACGGTATATATGTATTTCGTTTCATGTTGTATTGACGAACTCAAAAACTCCAAATTAAGCACTGATTCCTAGGAATTGAAGTACGTAAGGTCTTGCTACATGTGTCCTCTCCTCTCCCGCTGTTCCACGCCTTGTATTCTTTGCCTGAATATTCCTACCCCCACCTCTCCCCCGCCCCATCCCCCACCTTCCGAACAACCACTGTCCTCTATTTTTCATTTGCATTTATTTCGAATAAATTTTTAATTACCATGAGGAAGGACGTTTGTCCGAAAATTTAGTATTTAATGTCCTTTAATAATCTTTAAAATGCGTTAACGTATATTTGATCCTGTAAATTTTACTTCCAAATTAGATTCTTAATACTTATCTACCCGTTTTGCGGTCGCTTTTAATTTCATTCACTCACTGTGGCCTTTAGCCCCTCCTCACCCCCACCCGCACCCCCACAAATCGCTCTTCAGCTCCGCCACTGCATCACACTGAGCGACACATATTATAATCTCACCGTGTAATGTCAGACGAACTCCTGGCTTCTGCATGGCGATATCAAAGCACAGATATCTCATCTCATGACTGGGATGTCCCCTGCAGAATGACAGTCTACGCATGGAAGTTCTGATTCAGGAACAGCTCTATGGGCATGAGACGATCACATTCCGAAAGTCAGACACACGTAGACATGTGTTAAAATGGCACACATGAGTGGAAAGGTCTGCTAAAACACGCCATTTCCCCATTTCAGTCTCAAGAGAACAGCATAGATCTAGACATGAACATGTTATCGCGAGCCAGACACCGACACGGGACACGAGCACTGCAGAGGAGAAGACAGAAAACAGGTTTTCCCGCGATATTTGTCAAGGGACGCAACCACGAAAAAGGAAAACGATGCCAACAAATCTAGTAATGGCAGTAGATCGATGTCAGAGGTTTTCGGCCCGTCTGGATGGAGCATCAGATCAAATATAACAGCTCTACAAAACTGCAGAAACCAGATTCCGTCACTGGGGGTCTGAACAGCAAACAACTAAAGTGCATAAACACTTGCATATATTGTTATCTGGTAGAGACTTCACAACACATTCTCCCTTCCCGTCCTCTTTGTAAAGTGATACAGATTTCACTCATCCTATGACTGGCCGCGGCCACTCGATGGTCCACGTCCTGAATGACGTATCTGTGACCCTCATGTTCCCTCTTGTCATTCCTTGCGGTTTCTTGGTATCACCAAAGTTGACGAGAACGTTGAGTCTCCTCTGAAAGCCGTGTGTAATAGTGTGGGTGGATTTCAAAGAGATGAAGTCCATTGTAGTGGATAAAACATAGCAGAAAAATGCAACATGACAAAGGATCCCGACCATATAAAATGTTGCGTGCAGAGGAAGAGCAAAGGGCAATTCGCCATGGGATATAGCCGAGGCGTATAGGGATGGAATGGGAAATTACAGACTTTTATTGGAGGGCATGTCCCAGCTCCCTTTTTCCTGCAATTGGAATAGCTGGGGTATGTATAAAGTTTTGGGAACAAATGCGCAGATTTACTTGCTTAACAAACGTTGCCTGACAACCTTTTGTAACACCTTTACCAAATTAGCGAGAGACATACACGATACGCAGGATACTGAAAGGACTGTCTCTTTATACGGCACTCATTGTTTCAATTTATTATTTTTCAGTTCGAAATATTTTGCTTCATACACTAATTTGGCTATAGCCAGCCCAGCCCAAAGTGTCAATCAATGTCATTTCTTCTCTGTCTCCTTGCCCAGACTGACAAGTGATTCCCTAAGGAGTTCTCTCGGCGAGTCGGCGGTGACTCTAGCAACTCCCCTCTAATTCGGACTTAACCCTGTGAGTCCCAAGAGTAGTCATGTTACTACAGTGACACAGTCGGTTTTTTTAGATGTTTTGAGTAAAATGGTTTAGATCTTTTCAACATAATTTTTATACTGTCTGTATAGATTATACTTTATTGTTATGTAGTAATATATTATTGTGTCATTGTACTCTGGTTCTTCAAGGAGTCATGTCTACATATCACTTGTTATGGAAACACCAAGCTAATGTCCCACATATGGCACAGTGGGTCTTTGAGGGTTAAAGAGCATTGTATGTCTCTTCTTTGCATTTCAGGGTTGATGGGCAGATCACAGACAATCTATTCTCAATTTTGAAATCATGTAAGAGACCGCAGTTACCTTCATTCCTAATCCGTCTGTTTGAGAGGTATATTTATTTGCCTTTAAAAACTCGTTTTATGATCGTTACTGATCCACATATAAAGACTTAAGATTAATCTTTATCTCAAGGTTCTGTAGTTACAAGCAGCACAGAGTTGGAGTGGCTAACGCCGCTTGTTTGTGACGTCAACGCCACTATAAAACCATGTGCGACAAAATCAGAGGCATTCTAACGAATCAATCAGAATGCCCCTTGCATCGGGAGTCGCCCCGCTTGATTTGATTACTCCTCCGGTGCCCTCCCCCCGACTGACACTAGTCGACTCTCCAGGGAGTTCACTCACCGGTTACGGGTTACTAGAGTTACTCCCCTCTAATAAGGACTGTGGCATCTCCAGGCGGTGCGCATATTCGGGTTCCCGTAATCAACTTATTTTATTGTCCGGTTTCAAAACCCTTGCTCACAGCAGGGTTACAAGCTCGTCAGCAAGTACTCACCAGCACACATACACACACAAACAAAAAACAAAAAGCAAAATCCACGTAATGTTGACATCGATACTCGTGATTTTTCAGCGATGGCGTGGCTAAGAGATGCTTTTAGAATTGAAAAAATGATAGGGAACAACGATTATTGTGGCCGTTTATTCATGGATTTAATGGGTGGGGGACCGGGGAGGCTTGCACAATAGTGACAAACTATTAATCAAGATCGCGGCTGTGATTAGTGGTGGGTGGGT
>JAWQUT010000035.1:406378-435378 GCA_033807755.1 Ellobium chinense
GGGTGGAGTGAGAGTATTAAGGCGTATTACATCGACGTTATATGCTGATAAAAAAGGAACAGCTTTGATGTAATTAATGACAATTTTGGTTTGGCGAGAGAGAAAGAGAGACACAGAGAGAGAGAGAGAGAGAGAGAGAGAGAGAGAGAGAGAAAGACAGAGAGAGACACACACACACACGAACACGCACACACACACGAACACACACACACACACACACACACATATAGTGAGTGGAGTGAGAGAGAGGAAGAGTGAGATGCGGAAAGCGAGATGGGCTTTAATAATCTTAAGTGATAAAGTAGCTGAACTTGTAATATCAGTTCTGTTTCTTATAATGCAACCATCAGATTTCTATTTTTTTTTAAAAAGGGTTCTTTTTTTAAGAGAGGGGGGTTGGTGTGAGGGGAGGGGGTGAGGAGGAGGATTCCGTTTTCCTTCCTAAAGGACACACCTTTCTACTCTCCTCTAAATACCTCACAATAACTGACGATTTCGTATAAAATAACTGTTTTAATAGTCTGGCCGAACCCCGTCTCGCCGTGATCTGTTTTTGGCCGCCATCCGCCAATAACATGGAATGTATGCAAATTCTGGGGAACTTGATACATGTATTTCAGGAATCGTCTTCAATGATATTCTGTTGCACGAATCCCGAGTCAAATGGTATTGTAGCCCAAGACACACTTTACAGAATGAGCAGAATCGTTCCCATGCCTTGTTCTGTCTACAGTGCCTGTACAGCAATCGAACACGATTAAAGACACATCCTTAAGACTGTATATTCTGGTAACTGTATACAAGCAACCTCAAGAGATCACTGTTAGAGGTAAATACATGTATTTCAGGAATCGTCTTCAATGTTGATATTCTGTTGCACGAATCCCGAGTCAAATGGTATTGTAGCCCAAGACACACTTTACAGAATGAGCAGAATCGTTCCCATGCCTTGTTCTGTCTACAGTCTGTCTGTACAGCAATCGAACACGATTAAAGACACATCCTCAAGACTGTATATTCTGGTAACTGTATACAAGCAACCTCAAGAGATCACTGTTAGAGGTAAATACATGTATTTCAGGAATCGTCTTCAATGTTGATATTCTGTTGCACGAATCTCGAGTCAAATGGTATGTAGCCCAAGACACACTTTACAGAATGAGCAGAATCGTTCCCATGCTTTGTTCTGTCCACAGTCTGTCTGTACAGCAATCGAACACGATTAAAGACACATCCTTAAGACTGTATATTCTGGTAACTGTATATAAGCAACCTCAAGAGATCACTGTTAGAGGTAAAGCTTCCTCACTGCAAACAAAGACATCGCTCGACCACGATTTCGAACAAAACGATTTACTTTCAACTCAAGCTCCACTCAACGGTGCTAATAATACAGTCGAGCAATCGTTTCCACGCGCCCCCGCCACTGTAAACACTATTCTCTTTTTCCCATGTGCGGCCCTAGCTGAGGGTAGCGTATACCAGGGACGGGAACAACAAACAGTCTGTGCTCTCGGGTGCGACCCCCCTCTCCCCCCCCCTCCTCATACCCTGTTAGGGGGCCCATCTGTCTTCCAAGGCTGAAAACAGTGCATGGTTAGGACACGCCTATACAACCATGTGTGTCCCCTCATGCAACTCCAAATTCCCCCCCCCCCNNAAAAAAAAAAACCGCCCCCCATCAAAAAACAAAAAAATATGTATATCCAACTTTGCCTCGTCACATTTCCAAGAGAGTATGTCAAAAGTTGAAATTAAAGAGAAACTGCGAAATCATAACTCTTCATAGTCTAAAAATTTTGCATTATGCGATGTGCGCTTAAACAAAGTCAACTGAACCTTTTTTTCAATGCAGATGCCCGGATGACGCTTCAGAGCACGTCCGTTTATTTCTTAGACCTCTCTGTCTGATTTACGGCCATTTCTTTAATGCCAACGACGTGGCCAAGGCAATGAAAAACGCGAGCCAGACGACCCATAACGATCGCTGAAATACGCGTTCATATGCAAGACTGCCCTGGACAATATACAAGAGCCTGCCGGGAACGCTTATTGAGTTCCGGAGAACCGGAAGAACCCAGCGGAATGAGCACGACCTGGTTACGGGAGGGAAACTCAAGATCATTTTTCCAATACAAATTTGGAGTCTGGCGCTCCTATGGAGTCACACACGTAAAAAAAATCTATAATTTGAACACGCACAGAATCTCTCTCACTCTCACTTTCTCTCTCTCTCTCTCTCTCTCTCTCTCTCTCTCTCCCTCATTCTCTCTATTCCTTTCTCTATTGCCTACTCTTTCAGTATGTCTGTCTCAGGGAAGTGGACGTGTGTGGTTGAATGCCTATCTCTCTGTCTGTTTTTTTCGTCTGTAATGCACGTAAGCAGTGAAAACGTCCGCAGCTTTAGGATCGTATGATACTAGTTCTTGTTCCTTGTTTTCCGTTGCAAGTCTTCTTACTTTCTCCATTACCATAGTTCGGGGTAAGCGTCTTCGCACGCTGAATACAGTCACTCGCACACTGCTATCTGCTGTACCGCTTTCTCAAAGTGTAGAACACAAGACAGACAGACAGACAGACAGACAGACAGACAGACAGACACACACACGCACACAGAGAGAGAGAGAGAGAGAGAGAGAGAGAGAGAGAGAGCAAGTTATAATAAGTCATCAGAAATGATTAATGGGCCACCATCATTGACGTTTCTGAGTCAGATTGTAACCATGGACGCACTGGCTTAGGCTAAGACCTTGCAATGTAGTCGAGCACTGGCAACATGAGAACAGTCATCGATAATAATAATAATACATAGCATTTATATAGCGCTCATCGCTGTACATACAGGCTCTAAGCTTTACATAGAGAAGTAAATAAGATTATATAATATTCAGCTCACACATCCAAGCATACTACACTCTGTACACATATACTGCAATATAGATCATAGAGATATAATATAGAATTTATATATCTATGATATAGATGTAAAACAAAAAACAAAAAAAAGATTTGGTTTCGCAGACTGTCGTGGTAAATCAAGATAGTGTTTGAACAAATGTGTTTTGTGAAGTTTCTTAAAAGACTATTTTCTTTACGAATATTTTTAGGCAATTTATTCCAAGCAAATGGAATAAAGACTTATCAATGGGAAATACACGAAAGAGAGGAAAGGAACTGCACATAGAAGAGAGTTCAGATTGACTGTAGCAAGTCTTCTGCACTGACAGACCTAAGATGCGGGGCTGTTTTGTCTTATTGACATTAAATAATCGGGCCACAGCCTTGAAATAAATAATAATATATCAAGGCCTGAGAGCAACAAGTGGCTATTTCCACTTCGCGTAGTTTTCAGAAAGTGGAGTTTCAAAAGATTTGAACAAACTTAAAATCTCAAATCCACATTTATTGACATTGTGTTTTGAGGTAACCGTGCATCTGAAGTGCTTGATATTCAATAAACAGGTGAAGGACGTAATTTAATGCTTAAATAAAGGGTCAAAAGGTCAATTTAGGTATAAAGTGGAGATATCCACTTGTTACTCTCAGCCCTTGATATGTAACCATCCCGGAGTTTCCACAGCCCTTTCTGTTCTCTCTTCATTATGAGGTATAGATGAATAATACAGTGTTCATCATCTCTGAAGTTTAGCGAATACAGCCGCCTGCACTTCGTTCCTTCTCCTTTCTTTCCTCCTTTAACCCAAGACCGTTGAGGGTTATTACAGCTGCTATCTCGAGCCTTTGTAGAAGGAATGGTTTGTTACATAGGAAATAACACCTTGGGGTATATCGGAAACAAAGTGGAAATGCTTCTACATGTACGTCCAAGCGCTATTTTGATCAAAGGTTTCGGACGTACTGTACATACGCCATACCTCGAGAATGCGTTACTGAAGTTTGGAGAAAAGCAATATCGCGTACAACTGTATTATTACCATAAATGGATCTGATCTATCATGCCACGTTTCTTTGATTATGAGTTCCCAAAATGAATTCATATCTGGTCAGCAGGATCAGCGCGAAATTCTGAAGAAACTGATGCTAAAATGTGCATGTGACTTAATTTGTGAAATACAACTTTTTTTATACGTTACCACGGGAGAAATGTGTACGATCCCGGCATCATGTTGTCGCTGTGATCTAAACACTGCGACATCCTATCTTTACCCTCGGAGGGCACGCCTCGCTTACAAATGAATACTGACTTGACTCTGATGAGATTTTCTTTCATATTTATGTTACCAGACATTTTAATACAAATTTTCCTTATCTTAACGTTCAGATGACATGTAAGGTAAGATAAGATACGATTTTATTGTCCAATGTGGCACTTTGTCTCGTTTACCATGCTATATACATGATATACAAGCGTAATTAACACAGACTGATCTGTGTAATCTGCAAAGTTTCAATGCAGTATGAAATACTTTACTCATGAAATTTAAAAAAAAAAGAAAAAAACACTTCAATGTAAACCGTGCGACTGAGTTCAGATTAGTTAAGAGTTGCATTATATTTCTCCTCTCCTCTTGTATCCTGGGTGGGCCTTTACAGATAATGTGAAACAGTGCAGATCTGATATCAGAAATAATACACCTAGGACATGACACATGCCGACATTCATGAACAGAAAAGTATAAATAAGGGGCAACCAATGTCCTTACATTTTTTTTTCTATTTCCTCCATTCCTTTGGTGTTTTTTTTTTTTCGTACATTGCTAAATTCAATGTAGCTTTTACGCACTGGATAACCTAGAACCTGGAACCTAATAAATACTTTGAATTTTGAATCGTGTAAATTCCGTCACATTTATTAACCGGAACAATGTTGTAAAAAAAAAAGTTGGGTTTTTTTTTTTTCGCTTTTCATTCCTCCCCAGCTTGTAGAACACAAACCCTCTCAAGCTTCCGGAAGTCCCTTGCTAAAGTACAGCGAATTCCACACAATTCAATATCGCCTGCCATTACCCCCGTGGGTCCACGGGGCCCACGACTAACAAGCTGTTTATGTAAAAGAGCACTTGGTACATGTTGGAGGAATGAAAGTCATCGATTGGCCGCCATTCTGGCTCAGCAACATAGAAGGGACAGCTTGAAGAGATACACTTTTTACACCTCTGGGCTGCGTAGCGCTTAAAACGTCCCACCCCACCACCCCTATTACCTCCATCTCTCTCTCTATCTCTTTCTCTCTCTTTCTCTGTCTGTCTGTCTGTCTATCTCTCTTTCTCTCTCTCTCTCTCTCTTTCTCTCTCTCTCTCTCTCTCTTTCTCTCTCTCTCTCTCTCTCAATTTCAAGATCTTCTATATTCCTATCTCCATCCCTCCATCTCCATCTGTGGAATTATATTTCTGTCTATTCTTCCATCGTAAGTTTCCATACCTTCCTATCTTAAGCTCTCTCTTTCTCAATGATACTGCTCTCCTTTTTCCCATAATCGTTTTTTTTTTCCTCAGTTCCTCAGTTCCTCTTTCTTCCTTCGTTTCTCTTTTCTCCTCTCGCTGCACACAAAAAAATAATCGCTAAGATATGACTGCACTCCATCCTATCAATGCCAAACTTAGAAGGCAGAAAGAGGAAAGCGAAAAGCAAAACCAACCAAAACAAATAGATCCATGGCCCCGTTCAATCACGTTTAAAATGTCACGACAAAATAAACGTAGACGATTTTACACAGTAGAATATCAAATGGCATGACAAACACTGCTCCACGTGACAAACAGAAATTCTGGATTGGAAACATTGATTGGAGCATGGCGTTCCACTCAATCCGGTATTTTTTTGCCAGAAAATATTTCGGGTTTCATATTCGCAGCGATAAAATATGATACAGATCGAATTTGTGAGATCTTGCTATTTGATCATCACTAACTCCAGCTTACAATTAGTGTTCTATGACCATTTGTTAAAATCCTGGAACTTCCCCAAGGGATGCTATAGGGTTAGGATTAAGGGCAGTGTTAGGGATAGGACTGAGGGCAATGTTAGGGATAGGATTAAGGGTAGTGTTTGGGTTAGGATCAAGGGCAGTGTTAGGGTTAAGGGCAAGGGCAGTGTTAGGGGGCGGGGCAAGGGCAGTGTTAGGGTTGGAGGCAAGAGAAGTGTTAGAGTTAGGATTAAGGGCAGTGTTGGGATCAGGATTAAGGGCAGTGTTAGGATCAAGGGCAAGGGCAGTGTTAAGGTTAGGATTAAGGGCAGTGTTAGGGTTAAGGGCAAGGGCAGTGTTAGGGTTAGGATTAAGGGCAGTGTTAGGGTTAAGGGCAAGGGCCGTGTTAGGGTTAGGGGCAAGGCTGGGGAAGAGATGTAGGTTCCTCGATACTGTCCATGGAGCCTCCAAAACAGTACTTTCTCTTCCCTAACCCTACCTATAACGCTAATCCAAGTACATCTTGGATAGTGTCTTGGTATTCACTAAACGGTCGTAAACAACTTGTGAACAGAGGTTATAACTACGCTACTCTATACAGTTTGTTCGTATCAGCGTACAGGGTCGAATTCCATACTTTAAATAATGTGCAAAGTTTGGTATCCTCTTGCTCAGAATGTGAGGCCAGTTCTGAAGACAATAATCTTATTTCACACATAAGCTCAAAAATTTAACGGATGTTACAATTTTATGAGGGATTCAAGGCGCACTCCATTAAACAGGTTGAATGCAAGTCCATCTTTCTCCAAACTCATTTATGTGGAAAACGACGCTATACGTCACAAGGTACGGAATGTACACAGAACAACACATTGACACACACTAACGATGTGATTATTGTTACCAACGTTACCGCATGCATCGGCGTTGAATGCACTTTCAATATCGTTCAGCATGAGACTTAATGTAATTCTTGTGATGCTGACAGATCTCATCGTTAATTCGCAAGCTTTCTAATATCGAGGGGTGTGAGTGAGAGAGAAAAAATATTTGCTAGGTGAAACAGCGCCTCGAGAAAAAAAAAACTGCCGGCACGTCTATCGATCATCAAATTATGACGCTGTTAAGCGTAGTATTATCAATGTATCTACAGGTTGGTCGGCTACGCCTTCAGAATACACTCACAGAGCAGCAGCCACGGCTTGGCTTGTATCAGCTTTCAAACGCCTTTTACCATTATTCGCTCCTATGGGTCAATAAACAAAGAACAAGTGAAGGGCTTCATGGCAAAACGCATTATACACCATTCGGGGGTTGTGGCAAAACAGACCAGTTTCAAAGCATATTTTTATGTGAAAGGCGAAATTTAAGTCTTAAATAATAGAGATCAAATGTCCTTCTATGGAATGGAAATATTACATGTATACTAAATACTCCTACTGCTACATGAAGTATGTAGAATAAGCTTAAAAAATTCATATTGGTGGATAACGCGTTTTGCCATGAAACCCTTCAAGTTCTCTCCAGCCACTTGCAAGCGCGTCCGCGATCATCAAGACTTCTTTAATATTTCAGAGCACTCGGTTTGATCCGGAGTCCAATACTATGATCAGTCGGATGGCTATTCGACCGTGACTGTTGTATGCAATCGTTTTCTACCGATACTCTTTTCTCACCCTCCTTTCCTCTTGAAAGAAAACAAAAAAACAAAAAAAAGCTTCCTTAGGAGGAAAATGTGCATTATCAGCTCTTAACAGTGAAAGCCGAGATTTTTGTTGCCATGGCACCTCATCCATGCCTATTATGACATCAGCTCTGTTTTTAAGTTGTTACCGAAGAGGTCATGTACTTGCTTCAATAGGGATTTAATAGTATATCTACGCAGCTACCGGTTATAACTGTGTCTTTGGTTCATCATTATTACAAGCAAAAGAAACTGTAACATGGAGGGTACACAGAAAATCAATAATCTATTCTGGTACAAAAGACGGAGGAGACAAAAAATGCGGACAGAACCACTTCCATATGTTATTATTTGGAATCGTGTAGAACAGTGCACGTCAATTTTGACTTACTTTACTGTAGTGCTCTCCACGCCATAACTGTGATCTCATGAACGGACGCCCCTACAGGATACCCAGTGGCGGAGATAACATGTGTAGAAATATAGCTCTAAACAGATAGTCTTCGTCCCCACACTCCTCCCTACCCCACCATTGAACCCTCTGACACCTCTTTTGACTTCTATCACTATCCTCCCCTCCACCCCCTCCTCCNCCAACCACCAGCCATTAAGTCATTCGTTCGTTATGTCAACGCGAGGTTATTATGGTTATTTTTCACGTGCGGAACAAATACATGGTATGGTGACCCGCAGTCTTTCATAGGTCCAGCAGAGAGTGTCTCTAACAATCAGAGAAACCCAGAACTAGCTGAATGGGAGATGTTGGCAGTAGCAACTCGGATAGGGAATCAATCAATGCGTTTTAGCGTGGTGCCAGAATGAAATGTGAAGCGGGAGTGAGGAATGAGTGAGGGAAGGACGGAGAAAGCCGGTGTGAGAGTGACAGAAGTGAAAGGGAAGAGTGGGTTAGAAGAAGAAGTAGACCTTTAGAACTGAGCGGTCAAGACGTGTGGTCAAAATGGTCACAGTGAGGGAGAGGGAGCACTGACAGGCACATAGTAGCAGTGACGACAGACATTTGCCACTTCACTTCAAAAGCAGTTTAAAACTGGCGTGTACCACCTGGATCGGGAAAGACAAAACAGATGGAAACATAGCGTGACGGGCACATCACGTGAAGGTGGTATCAATAGTCTATCACGCGGAGAATTGACACGTATTCGCCACGGGGCACTGGAAGCGGGTGACAAAATGAACAACTTCCAATGTGCTCTTCACAGTGCTTCTAAACCCTTCAATAGACACATTAACCACAGGCAAATACCAGGCGGAAAGCCATGAAAGGGCAACCTATAATATGCAGATTGAATCTATTCGTAATCCTTCATGCCGACCTTGTCTGTAGAGTGAGCTTCACAAAATCTACACATAGTATACGATTGAATGCACATAAAGGAATTTTATAACATTACTTTGCACCTGGTCCATTCCACGAAAAGTTGTCCTGGAATTTACTCCCGACAACCAAGTACATTCAGTTTATATATGTATTAAAATACATTTTGAGAATGGCTTATTTTGCTTTCATTATCTAAAGCAAACAAGTAAACATTAGGCTGAGACCGGCCAACACAATACAGCCATGGCACAGAGAATGCACATTCTGCAAAGGCAATTCTTTTTTATTTGATGCTGCATATAGCAGTATCAGTTTTAAGTGATGGCCTTTTGAAAATTTCAAAGTAGAAAAATAAGTGTGATGCCAAGCTCCAAGCAAATTACAAAAGACACAACAGAAACTTTAACAGCAGGTAGATCAGGACAGGCACTCAAATCCCTGGCGATTGTCTGGGGGCCCTAACAAGTTCCAAATATGAGTTCTTCCTGGGACATTGCCCACAAAACTGCTACGCCTATTCCCGTGCACTCGAAACAGCTATATTATTTTTCACCAGTACGATCCCCCTGCCTCATGGCTGTTCAAGAAATGCGTTTTCAAAGAAAGTGATAACGCATAATAATATATTGTATACTAATTTCTCTTTTCTGCGATGGCACTTTATGTCATTGACTTGTATCTGCCTTTGTTTTATATATTTAATTAATTGTACACGTCCCATGGAACGGTCTATCTCTAGAAACCCATATCAGATCACCATGTGTGTAATGTAATTTGTGTCTGATATGATAATATGTTTTTGTTATGATTCCACAGGACTGCCTGACATGAAGAGAGGCACTGGCAGAGTTACGGCCTCCTGGTGTACCTTGGATATGAGCTGCGAATGTCCCAAGGATCTTTCCCGTGAGAAGTCAGTGCGAGGTAACGTGCGACAGGATGTATGTGCCGCGTCGTGACAGAGAACTATTCATTGGATACAATATGTAACAAACTTAGAAAAATATGCAGTGTAAAGGATTAGTCTATGTCATGTACCCCAACAGCACGTGCCGTTCTGGAGATGTGTTGAAACTTAAGATGTCAAGAAGATATCCATAATTTCTTCTGAAAGTCTTCTCCTTTAGGGTCAAAGTGCCAGCAGTGCGCAACAGAATTCGTGCGCCGGTTCCAGACGGGTTGCAGAAAGTGTACCCTATATAAATATAAAAGAGTTGAACCACGACTAAGGATTACGTCATAAGGATTTGCCCGACGCTTCGTTCTGTTTTCAGGATATATTTGTGTGGGAAGTAAGGACGATAATGCAGATTTATGACGTTCGCTAACATAACGAATTGTGAGCAATACAATAATTACAGTTAGTACTCTTAATAAGCAGAGGCCAAGCAACACAGAGGAAAATTATGTCATCTACACCAGCTCACGTGTACCGATGATGTGTAGTTGTTGTTGTAAAAGTGGAAATGTGTGACACGGCGGATACCAGGAAGTACGGATGGGGCGACGTGGTGATGGCACCTTATCAACCCCGTTCCTCCCTGCCTCTCGTGTGAGTCGGGTGGGGGGAGGGGTGGAAGGTGCGACGCACGTTCCAGAAAGTACAGAATTAATCTTGGAGTACGGCCTGTGTGAGTGTGAATCGAGCCCGTCCCGGGGAGGAGGAGAGGATGAGAGAATACGTGCGGCATGGCCCGCCGGGCGGCGGCCGCTGGGAGAATATGGCGCTGCTCACGTTGTACGCGGCTGCCGGCACGCGGGGCGGGGGGAGCAGGAGGCGGAAGAAGAAAAGACCAGGTTATAACCGTGGCTTCTGTCGGTGCTATGGCATTAAACGGAGAATACGAGAGGGGACCCCTCATCAGCACACACTCCCGCCTAGCACTGATTGGGACTACCGGCTGAGCGGATTGTTTCTGTTATTCAGACCCACGGCCAAGAGAAAGACGAACAACGACAACAACGTGGTCCATGGACCAACTGTGAGTATTTCTGACACTCTTTCTACTAGTCCTCGCATCCAACACTGTGATACAACCCCGGGTTCTGTACCCCTCTGTGATAAAACTCGTGCTCTCGCTGATCATCAACATTCCAGCACCCTGCCTGGTAGCGGTGACAAAGGCGTTGACCGTGTCAGGTGTGCCAAAGCGAAACCATCGACAACATCCGTTCAGAGCGTTACACCGCGTTACAGGTGGTCGTGCTACAAACGTGAGTGGTTCTTTTCCTTGCTGGCGTTGTGGCTGGCCGCTAACAGTCTACTGGTCAGCACCAGCTCAGGTTTCGCCGCCCAGGCGGCCGCTGTGCCATCACCGTCGTATTTGTCTTCGCTGGCGTCCCACACCAGGTACAAACTCGTGCCCACCTCGCAACACAACGATACGATTTTCATCTACTTCAACCCGCCTTCCATTCTTAACCTCAAGGTGAACACACGCCAGAGGGTCTATTTCAACTTCACGCTGTACCATCGGCAGGACCGCTTTAATGTCATCAGCACCATCGCCAGCACCAACGCTAACAACAACAACATCGCCAGCAACAAAACTGCAAACGACAATGGCATCACTCAAAATAACCCCGTGCTGCTAGATGTTCCTATGAATGACGAAACTGCTGTTGTTTCCACGACAACGACGCGGCCAAATACCACAACGACCTTAAGTCCACACGCAAGCAGCAACCAAAGTCATCTCATTCCATCATCTTCAACATCATCTTCATCTTCATCAGCATCATCATCTTCGTCATTAACGACCACCGTCGATTCCACCTCTACCTCGCCCAGCCGGAATAACTCTATTAAGGTCAGCAGGTCGAGCAAAAAGGCAAAGACATCAGAAGAAAGGAATGGCTCTATCTACTGGGTAATGATCTACTCAGACGATGACAGTATAGCTCGTCCGGTCATCACATCTCCCAATGGCCTGGCAGCAGCGCATGCCGACGCCAAGGGCAGCTACATTTTGATGGCCGTGTCCGCGGGACGGCAGCACAATTTCTCTGTGGAGGCTCGTCATATCGGGAGGGTTACTATGTCTGTGGCCGTAGTGGATGTCAACGGAGACAGGAGAATGCCGCAGGTCGGTGACCCCAGACATAGGGCAGGCTCATCTTCATGGTTCATGGTCTCATGCAGTGTATAGCGTGTGTCAGTATAATTTAGGAGATAGCAAACACAATCCCTGACATACAGAATTGATAAAATACCAACCAGTTGAGGAATCTAATGATTCTCTGCCACCTGAAACATCATGTGACTGATACAGTGGCTTACTTCCATTAATGAACTGATCATCTGGTTCGAAATTGGAAACAGGAAAACTAAAGTAATGAAACCGTAGTGTCTGCCAAAAATATTTCAAGAACTTAAATTTTACTTCTATGTGACCACGTGACCGTTAAGTCTTGAAAATGACACATGCAGAATAACACCATGTAACACTGAGATGAGCCTGACCTAAATAATCTAATAATGGATATAAGTGAGTGAGAACGAGACAGAGATAACGGTTCACAGGTTGTTGTTGTTGTTGTTGTCTTTTTTAATGTGGAAAAACTTAGGGACCAAGTTAACTTTTTAAGTTTAATAAAAATTTCAAAGCTTCAACTGTCAGAAAAGCACATCTCTGGATAGACAGAGAGTGGAAGTGATAATTATAGCACTTTTTCTTCTTCTTTTATTGTCATATCCACACTGTCCTGATTGGTTAGACAGCTTGTCTTGTACATGTCCCTCAGACGCAGTGTTCGCAAGTTCCTCTCATTCACGCCTCTTTCACTTTCATCGTTTCTTATTGTCCTGCATCTTTCTTTCAAACTCTTTCTTCCTTTCAACTGTATGTCATAATTAATTTTGTTGTGTACGTCATCATTCCCCTCAACTTCTAGTCTTGATACTGTAATGTGTTAGGAGTTCCAGTAATATTCTCCTACGTATCTACAGGCCAGTTATGTTCAGGCAGTGGCGGCGTCCCAATACCCCGTCACAGCTGTCCGAGGAGAGAGGACGGCTGACCTGGTTTTCAACAGCTGCGCCGCTGCCATCGCCATCATCATCAGTTTCGGCATCGGGGCCGCCACGGACACGGACAGCCTGAAGAGGCAGCTCAAGTACCCAGTGGCGCTCATCATTGGCTTCTGTTGTCAGTTCATCATCATGCCAGTGGTAAGACTACTACCATCATTCCCTTTCGCAAGAAAAAGTTGATTTTGAATCCCTTGGCAAAACCAGAGGCATTATAATAATGGTATATTATTATAACTGTGATAACAAACATGGGTCTTCCGCTTACTGCCGTGTCTTATATTAACATGTATGAACGTGTTGTGCCTAGTTTTCAAGTTCTGTACAACTGAGATCTTGCGCATTAACGATGGGATCTCATGTCATTATAATAATTACATTAACTCTTGATGTTGAACGCTACTAAAGATGCATTCAGCACAGATGATAATATGATAAAGCCCGAACTCTCAAATAATAACACTATATCTAAGTTAATCTGCTACTAGTTCAAATGCCAGTGAAGCCGTTGGTTAACAGAACTGAAAGTCTTTCTCTGTCTCTGTGACATAAACTGTCGCAATACAACAGACTCCCGTTTTGGCAAGCTGATATAGCTTCTCAGCAGTGCTCATTGATTCCCGGGCTTCATAAAGCCGGATTAGTTACGCATTTGGGAATCCAGGGATATGTTAGGCATGAACAAGCAAAACATATTAATAAAACATTATTGTTACAATGGTTTGCATGAGGTGCCTATGGCAAACTCCTTCGGGTTCATAATAATTACAGTGAGGGATGATGGGAATTTGATACCCCCGTTTTCAACGGGGGTCCCGTTGAGGATGGCGTGAAATCAACATGCAAGCGTAGGGCTGCTCACTAGGATCATGGCTCAACCAACCACCTTAGACAATCCAAATTACAGTAAAACATGCAACAGGGGTCTTATTTACCTACATTGCGGGCTGTTGGTAGTGAGAAGAGTCCTTCTGAGCACGCATGGAGATACACGCGTGAGGATAATTAGGTTATAACGTCAGAAATTAGTATGATCGGAAGATACCACAATTTGGAAGTGTGGGTTTTTTTTATTATTATGCCTAGAAAGTATTACTGTTTCTACGTTCGCACTCTTGCCACACACAGATCGATAGGATTAAAAAAAGACAAAACGATTGATCGATAAAACGACACAAAACTATAAAACACACACACACACACACACACACACACATACACACATACACGCACGCGCGCGCGCGAGAACTGTGCTGGGTAGAAGCCTCTACGGCGAGATACTCTGATAGACGTTGAGCCAGCTTAAGACGGGTTGAGTGTTACCTTTTAGATCCCGATTCTGTACCGGAATGACGAGCAGGGGATTTTGCCAGGCCAATGCAAAACCCTATGGGTGGCAAACAGGACTCCAAGTGATGGAAATGAAAGAAAAAGAGGGGACGTAAGAGTCCCCCCTGGTGCATCAGGACATGAGTGACGCTTTGATCAATACCTGGGGGCTCAGGGAATGCACGATCATTGGCGATAGCGCCAAGCAAAAAACACCTTTCTGGTTCATTACCGGGGTCCCCTGCTGATTGCATGCATTGCTTCGGACAGAGCATTCTGAGGACAGGGGGTGAGTTCGGACGTGGGCAGGGGGTCAACTTAAAGTTGGAGAGCAACAGATTGATGTGGTACTGTACTACATGCCACAAATAGTAAAAGCTTGACAACGACCCACAAAGCTTTTTGAACGCGCGGAACAAAACCGGAAATTTTTTTTAACACCAAAATCTTAAATGGCAATGAGATTCATGCCCTTCTCGTGAACGCAGGAGAAGTTTCAAGAAGCCTGCTCCATTTCCACAATGTCAACTCAAAGAGTTCCCAGATGAACACTGAGAAGATTCAGTGTCATTATATTCTGGACGTTTAATGACTTCAAGGTATAGGATCCCAACATACATTTCTTTTCTGGAAAAAAATGCACGAAACGTCGGCAATCACTGAAGCCTCATGATCTTTACTTTAAATATTTGCTCATCTGGAAAATGCTCAGATCAAGCCTCATGTCAAACGGAGACTCAGATCCATCCCTTCCACTTGTGAAAATCCTGCTCTTCAGGCAGCTAATACGGTCGAGCGAGAGAGCGTGAGATATCGTGGCGGGTCTGGCATGAGCAGTCATTCACACAGATAAATCGCCCGTGCTCATAAGCCTAACAAGGCGAGTTCGATTGCCTCGGGAGCCCTACTTGCTCTAGTGCCCATTGTGGCCAAGCCTCCTATGAAGTATGATACCGATTCTTCCAAGTCAGTCATACTCTGACGTGACTACTGTCAGCCAGGTGGAGAAAATGGTACCTACTTAGGAACAGAAGTAATCTCTAAGAGAAGCGAACTGCTGACTCATATAGAGGAATGGACCTCCCCTGAAGCGGCGAGTGCCCTCTATGAAGAGCAAGGTTCTTCTTACGGCGATTATCACCAATAATGCTACTGTATGTCTTTCTTCCTAAGGTCGTAGTGCATTGACTTTCGTATACATTCATGTACAGATCAGAATAGACTCAAGTGCTATCCCTCCTTCCCACAAAAAATACCAACGGGTGTTCTTCAACGCATCTATCGAACGTTTTCTTATGCATGAAACTGATGCAGCTCAAGAGTCTCATCGTTCGTAAATATTGCTGTTACGACATACAAAACACAGTCGTTACTCATGATGGCACACCTCAGATTATGTTGGGAAATTTGTGTGGGACTGCCAAACCTGATGCGACCGTTTTTGCATGTTCTTCCGCAAGTCTTCCGCATCCATGTAATCGCTCAGGGCGCTGAATCGGTGTCGCCCGATAAAAATATATTATAAAATTATTATATTAACCCCCTAATCACATATGTGACCCATTACTCACACCTGTGGCTCACTAGTCACACTATTTATAGTCCACAAAGGCAAAAGACAGGTCACCTATGAAAAGCTAAACTTTATGAGTGAATTCCATCTGCCCAGCAACCCCCATCTCCGACACAAAAAGTAACTCCGAATACTCGGTCTCAGTTTTTGAAAGGTTGAACAACCTCGCTTGAACATGCACAAACCTTTGCGTAAATCGCGTTACAGAAGAGTAGTGATGAAATAGGAAGCAGCACTTCCCCTTACGTGCTCCTCACACCCACCTGTATCCGGGTGCAGCGTAACCCAGGAGAGTAAGGATCTAAAAGCGTCCAAATAAAAACAAGACCTCCTCCAACGCACTACGACCAATGGAAGTACTGGCATCCCTTGGTGTTCCCCAGATATCGCATTTGGTTTGCATTCGAGTCTAGTTCACGGTTACATCACCAGTTTAGATGACAAATCGACCATTGTTTTTCTTTTCTTATTAGACGATGCAACGGAATATAATATGTTTTCCTTTAATATACTCCATTAAACACTCTTTGTAACAGAGCCAAACACAATCACAAGATTATAATATCAGGAAGAAAACGGCCACATTTCTGTCTACCCGACTTTTTCTTCTGATGACCCGTTGCTGCTTCATTTCAAGCAACGAAGAGTTTCCTATCTATCAAGAGAAACCAGCAATTCGGAACTGCCAGTGTCCAGAAATACGATAAATCTTCAAAGTCAGCATTGTGTACACATATTTTTTTCCACTCTGAATGTCACCATCTGTCTTCCAATCTTTGCTTAGACCAGCCTGAGTCACGAGCAGAGAAACAAGCTGAGATGCTCTTTGAATTCGCTCCTAAAGATGCTGAGATTGTACAGCGAGAATCTTTCCCGTAACACAGTATGATTATGTTCAACTTCGATTGGAATACTGTAAAAAACTGTGGAAGACCATAATATACTAGTGGATTTGGATCCAAGCTGCAATACTTTCAGATACGGCGTTTCCTCATAATGCGTTAGTCGTGATTCACCTTGCTATAAACGTCAACGAGCGTATCTGACGTCAAAGTACCGCAGTGAAAATAAATCTCATCAGGTTCCTAAGAGTACTTTAATGAATTTCTTTTTTCCTATGCATCGCAAAACCTCATGACACTACAGACAAGCCAGTGTCAAGATAAATGGCCCGTGTAAACATAAATGAGTTACCATTAAAACCGCTTCGTTTACCCGATGAAACCCTCCATTTTCGATCAAGCCCTCAATTTTTTTTTTACGTTACATGTAGAGACCAGTTGAATTACTCACGTAGTGTGCGTGCTTAACGTACAGTGATAGGGTTCCTTTTTTTTTCTTCTTTTTGAGTACATTCCACATCATGTGGAATGACTTTTGTGTTCGGTAACTAGGAGGACCTGGCACGTTACACACACTGGTCCGCCATCTGGCCTGAGCAAACTACTGTACATCTTATCTTCATTCATATTCAAAACTTTCACCCCTTTCTGTCTGAAAGAAGTAAACATCTCAAGGGTGTCTTATATTCTCCACTTGTCGCACTGCCATTCCTTATTATTCCAGACTGCGCGATAGTCTGATACATCCCTTGAATTTCGTAACGCCTTCCTGCTTTAAAATAATAATGAACGCGCACCGATTCCCCCTTCTTTCCTGCAACCTAATGTTTGCATTCTTGAGAACAATCTAAAATCCCCCTAAAATTTACACTCTCCCCCCCCNCCCTCAAAAAAAAACAAAAATGTATGACAAGAATGTCTACCCCAACTCATGTGACCTGGCAAAATCACTATTCCTCATCCTTGCACCAATGACTTTCTGCTAAGAAATATTCTGAATATATCTAACCATCAGTTAAGGCCACAGTAGGTAAAACAACTGATCTGCGACAGCAGCATTATCACAGTTTTAATATGTCCCTGTTATTGCCAGTTCTATGTTATCCTTACACCGGTACATGTGTTTATCTTCCGGCAACAGACACACTTCCTGCTGCGCATGTGCACGTGTCGACAGACACTGTTAAGCACTGTCGAGTAGTTAGGAACTGAAAGTACTAGTGCTCAGCAACACTCATTCATATATTATGTACTATATGTATGTACATGATTTCAAGATAGATAACCTAAACGTTTTCAATAAGTAGGTCAAATCGCTTGATAAGATAAAACCAAAAAGCTCAGGATTTGTGGAAAGTCATCCTTTAGAAAATTTCTCAATACAAAAATAATCTGTAATCGATACTGCGAATATATCATGCCAAATTTACGGAAATTATGGAAAGGTGTCTATAGATAACATTACGTGGCCATGTGACCTTCTGACTGCATCTAGATCAACACTATCGCCTCCTGTGATTATTGTTTCGTTGCGTTATGTACCGCTGTCTACCGCTATCAATCTGTTGGAACAAACAACCTGCCGATGCTTGGAACGATTGTATGTAAAGTTTATGGGGAAAGGCTAGAGGAAACAGTGGGAGGGAGACAGGAAAGGATGCTGAAGAACAGTTTGTCTTCCACTGCCTCTCCACAGCAAACCAATACAATCTGCATAAATCTGGCTGCAAGTAGTGTTGAATTTAAAACTCGTTTTTATAGCAAGGAAAAGATGCATGCCGGAAAGTATAATATACTGTAGAGGCTTTAAGCCCAAGCATGAAAGATCAAACCTGAGGAAGACTTAAAATTCATCTGTTGCAACAAAATTTGCTACTCATACCAGAAATTACATCTAGACCCCCCTCAGCTTCCATGTCGTGTATGTAAAAAAAATTACATAGAGCTGCTGGCCTATATGCTGTAATTTAATCATTTTAGATTAACGGTCGAAGTCTTCATTAACCTGCCCGTGTAAACCTACTTCTGAAACACGTGAGCTCTGTCACACGTTTCAACCGCTCATAGTATCGACGTTCAGCAGGCCCGCAAGTGCAGATGACTCAAAGTCTTCGTCAGATTAGATAGAAAGAAAGAAACATATTACAAATACAGCTATATAGGCGCTACACTACGAGATTCCTTGCACTCTGCGGTCTCCATTTCCTTGATGCTTAGCAAAACGTCAGTCTTTGTAAAAAGATACAATTTTCATCCATAATGATGACAAAAGAATGAAAGAAACTGCAGTTCTTTCCACAGGATGTCGGATATTTAGATCAGTTGAAGGTAAATAAATTAATACCACTCCAACGTGCTTCTTCGCACGGGGCATGATATGTTAGTTAGTATTACATCATCATGATTTTGACGAAAGGGCTCAAGTCTGAGCAAAGCAACATTACCTTAAAAGTGAGAAAAAAAAAAACAACCAAAAAACGTAAGCTTTGTTTTGACGGGTAGAACAAAGCTGAAATTTACCAACGTCAGTTGCTGCAAGTGCGTGCGATTCATGTTTACATCGAAATCATAGACTACTTTGATGTCGGAAACCAAGATCACGAAGTTAAGTGCAACATGCAATTCGGCTGAGGAAACATAAAAATCAAATACTGATATTCTTCGCACTTGCCGTATGCTGAGCGAATGGTTGTCACATATAACAATTGAGCTCAAAGTCTCAACAGCCTCTTGGATTTGCACTTGGGCCGTCTTCTCCCATAATCTTCAGACGGAAGGACATAAGCCCCATCATTTTAAAGCAAAACTTGGCACCAGATAAAAGGGGGAGTCTATTTCAGGCTATTGAAACGTCTGGATCTCTTCCATTATCCAGCACTTGCCTGCCTCTTTTTCACGGCTCTCGTCCATTCATTTTTACTTTCTTTCATCTTTACTCTGCCATCTCCTCCACCCCTTAGCCTTAGTCGTCGTCCTCACACCAGAGTGTTAAACTAGCCCAATAAAGGACGCCGCTATCAGTTTTAACCAACAAATTGGACGCGGCTGGATACCGTGCCTCTTTCAAGTATGCTGGACCGATGTGAGAAGATCGTTGCCGTATCCTTGGCTAAAATCTTGATTTCTTTTTATTCTCCTTGAATTCTTTTCACCGCCGCGGTCGATTTTTTTTTTAGGCGCGGAAAATAAAAAAAGTGGTAAGAAATTAAGACTGTTCAAGAGATCCCCTCCCTGGGTGGCTCAACGGGTTTCCGCGGTTTCCGCGTGGCTCCCAGCAAGCCCCGTGGTCACTAAAAGAAATACCCCCCTCTCGATCGATCCTCACATTTTATTGATTGTGGGGTGTCCACGAGCAGAAACTACTGCTTTAAAAGGAACTGGGGAAAGCAGCATTTTGAGAGGGTGGCACGTATGGGGTGTGCACACGACCATTCTCCGCTTGCCTTCAATGGCCATTAGGGTTGGCAAACACACAGAGTTCACATTTTCTTCTTCTTCCCCTTCACCTCCCTTCCCCTCCTCCCGCTAAAAAAAAGGTAAAAATTAGCTCGATGTGGTGAATGCACACTACACATGAGGGAAATCGGATCGAACCCCTCGTTGCGACTAAACTCTGGTTCTGAATCAGCGCGGAATACAATCGCAATTTGTGTATCTTACACACTGTAAGCAACGAAGACTTCAAAAAATGCAATTTCTCCACCTTCCGATCCCTCTTTTCAATACTAAAGGATCGCTCATATCCAATGGCCAGTCTCAAGCATTCGGTTGGTGCCTGGATGATCCATTTTATCATCACCTTGATACTCTCCATCTTTTCGTGTAGCTTATAGGAGATCCTCACGCCTGAAACCCTCCCCTACCCCCTCTTCCTCTTCCCGGGGAAAAAAAAAGAAGAGTATTGCCCTGTATCCTTTGGATGGAGACTAATACACTAAGATGTTGCCAAAACTGTGTGCATGCTCCTACTGACTTTCTCTAACATTCGCAATCGATAGTATCATCAAGTAAACAAAGTAGAACTTATTAGAACGCACCGGCTGCTTCAAATTCATGCCAGACGTCAACAGCATTTTTTTCTTCATCTTCTAATACATGTATCTAGTCTGATGAGCACCCTAATGTATCTGATTGAAGAAATTATGTCTTCCTCGGTAAGGATCTTGAGATATTATATATATACACATTACCATAATATCACGCTCTTTTCATATTTGCTTAGGTCATTGTTTTTAGATGACTTGAGCTGTTCATAATACTAAGATCTTCAATTTAGCTTCTTTTTCCTAAGAAAACAATGTAAAATTCTGACTTGTTATTATATCCCAATTTTAAAATCTAAAACCACGTCTGCCCCATTGTTTTGCATTTGAACAACAGGTTGAGAGCGCTCTAATTTCTCAAAACCTCAAAAATGACTTCGGCAAATGTGGAATGAGTGTGACGATATGTACAAGCCGTCTGGGTTCAGGTCACTCTATAATAATAACAATATAATAGTGAACGTATGGCATTTCATTTTTTTTGCTGTGGATGTGCGATATGGTCTCAAGCTTACCAACAAAACAGCATCGCCAATAAGCATGAAAAAAAAAAAAGGCACAGATCGATCTGTAACTCCTCAGTCTCCATGGACTTGCGTCACGTGTTGCCGCTGATCTCATTTGCCTAAACGCATCCACTGATTGTATTGCAAGTTTTCCCACAAACAAGGCCACGAGGACACAATAATGAAAATTGCGAAATATTTGCCCAGGACCCCAACGCCCCATTTCCACGGTATATATACAGCACGAACTTGGCGTATTCATGCGACATATAGTTTTTAATCGGCTTATTCATAGACATTCAAACATACATTCGAATACATTCAAACCTCTAGTTATCAAAGATATTAAGAATCAAGATTCGAGGAAGCACTTGCTGGCCCACTCTAAGTTAAATGGATCTCTCTATACATACACATAAAGTCTCTTTGAATACCTCCAATTCGTAACATGCGAACGGCATTCTCATTCAAACTCTGCTCGCTCATTCGTGCCCTTTGCATCACCTTAATCTATAACTGTTTACACTTATCATACAATTTACTCCTTACCTTCCACACAGCACTGACTAGCTACACAAGATAATGTACGAATATGAGTGTCAGACAGCGAAGTGAATAGGAGAAAAGAAAAGGAAAAGGTGTTAATGATAAAAATGTACAGTTGAGTATACAGTTGCCTAATGAAGAAAGCATTAGCTTTTGAAAATCTCCAGTACAGTTTTGTACTTGAATTATTCCCAAGATTTTAGTGCCGTTCGAAGGACTCTCATAATGTATATATAGTAGTTTCAACTGCTGCATGCATCCTAAAGATCCTGAACTGTGTTTGAGAGCTTGCGCATTAACGATGAGAGCTCTTATTATCGTAAGAATTACATTACTGCGCCAGTGCTGAATGCATCTTGAGTAGCGTTCAACATGCAGAGTTAATGTGGTTCTTATGATGGTAAGAAATCCCATTGTCAATGCGCAAGCTCTCATATGATTTTTATAGTCATATCTTTGCTTACTTCTATTAGTAATTCATTGACAGGACTTTTCCTGAACTATACAGAAGACATATATGCGTCCGTGTTGACGCATCAAGTTGTTTGCATTAGATGTGAATTTAGAGACAAATACCATACATCTTGTCGCAGGACTGTGGGGGGGGGGAGGCATCACCTTGAATAAGTGAGAGAACATTTGCAAGAAACGCGTGACAACGTCACTTTTTGGTCCATAGGCTAGACTACTTTGAAGTAATATTACAGTACGCGTCTTACCTCTCGTCGAGGCTCGGCTGAACCTCACTGCGTGCACTGCAGTGTCTAAGAAACCACATAGTGACAACCAAGCAACACACACTACACGTTCCTAACCTTCCTCATCAGAGATAATCTGAAATTGGTGATGGCAGCTGACTTCTCCGATAAAAAAATTGCAGTACCTGAAAAGCGCCCTTTCAAAACTCATCAAGCCCCGCATTTTGGGATTAAAGTGGAAAAATATTACAGTGCAACACATTATTGATTAAGAAATTTATGGAACGATTTTCACCATGGGAGTTGCAAAATATTTTGGAATACCACTCGATTTATAGAGAGGATCACCGTCATAATGAGTTCATATAATTTTGAATGCTGGCCACAAGGCGGTTTTTTTTTTCCGCCTGTTTCTCAATTTCACTTCCATGTCCCCAAAATATGACAAGAAAGTTTTGAAGTCATTTTAATTACTCACTGAAATTTATTTCGAACAACAAGCAAATAAATAAATGATTATATCCTAGAAGACTGGACACTTCATTTTTTACACCTAACAAAATCTATAAGAAAACGCTGAGTTTGTGAGAAAAGATCGTGGTCTCGTGGTCTCTAAATCAAATAAGTAAGCTAAGGGAAAGATTGCCTTTTCCCTTCATGACAGCTCTTCCCTCTCCTATCAACATCTCTAGTCGAGGGTGTGACACTGCTGATCGCTCTTTTTGGACAGTGCCATTTCGAGGTGGCCAGGGTCATCCTTCCCGTGGGAGTCAGAAATGTCACAGGCTGTAAGATAAACTTGCCCGATGTCCTCTGCTGAGGCCAGGGACCACAGTGACGTCAGCAATCGGAGGTTTTTCTGGGCCACCAATTTAGAGGCCCGACTGTGCCGAACAAATTAGATATTTCTTCCCCCAGCGGTCCCGTGAGCATTTCTCATCCCGCTTTCCATCGTATGACATAATGTGCTTTAGGGCTTTGTGCAGTGCATTAAGTAAATTAGATAAACTCTTCAAAGCCTAGACCAAGTGTTTACTAATTTTCGTTTTAGCAGATGCCAATACCAACAAAAGTCAAGGGTACAGTCTGAAAAAGATTTAAAAAAAAAAAAAAGGCAGGGATCATATAATACTTTCATAGGCACTGGGCGCCGAATCAATCATCGTCTATTCCGCGTGCAAATACGTGTATACTAGTAGGCTTTGGTAAACTTCGATGGAAAGATGAGTTAGACTGAAGAGCTAGCAAGTGCCACCCGCTGGCACTGAACGATGCTCGTTTTCGAAATTAAAATCGCCGCTGGCACGAAAGGCGTCCAGGAGCGGAGAGCTGCCGAGATGGCACTGGCCGGTAAAGTATCCCATCATTTTCAGGGCCAGAGACAAAGAAAATGGACGCAGCGTCCACTTCGTCGGTTAACCTGGTTACCTACAGCGGGGCAGTTGTCAAATCGAGTTTTCTGTGATGACTGCCAGGCGTAGGCGGTCACATTAAGGAGTTCCATGCCCGCGATTGGTGTGGAATGACTTTTCTATTCCTCAGTATACGATAAGGTCATTCCATGGAACATATTCCGTCAGATATCATGAAAACAACGCAAATCATTGTGGAATAATATGTCAGTTTCCACCGTCCACTTGACTACATGATTCTGCCATAGCAACACAGTCATGTGAAAATAATAATGCGTTATTATTCAGCTCAATGAGCTTTCATAAGGCATTATCTATTATGTTATGACGTCATCTACACCCATGAAAATGACATACCAATAATACCACCATCTTCCCCGATACCAACGGACTGACGGAGATAATTTAAGAAATTACTGTCTTTGAAAACATCACGAATAAAACTTCCATTAAAAATTCTCTTCTCTGGCATGGCAATCCCCTTCGAAAAATGTTGCCAGACTCGCTTGATGTAATTTCGTGGAGGTTCGGTATCCGCGCAACTGAAAGAACAACTTTCCCTGGAATGAACCTCCAGCGAATAAGGATCTCAGCGCCCTGATTGTCGTGGTCATTGATTTTGTAGGGTTTTCTCCGATAAGACAATTACTATCTAAGCCACGTGAGTGAGCAGGGAGCACTTACCGTTGCAGTGTTGAGCTGTGGCTGGAGAGGCTCTTGTGTCGGTAACAAATTCCACAGAATTCCTCTCCAGTTCAAACCTAATTAACTTCATTCATAAAATGATGGCGAACTTACTCATCTGTCTAATGTCCCTTCTGACTTTTTTCATGTGTTACTTGTTCATATGTTGAAGGTCCAAATAAGTATGAAACTACAAGTATGATTTGCAGGAGGCTGAATTTGAATATTCCTAGTCTGCCATTATAGTGACAGATGGAAAATGCTGTCACAGTCTAGATTTAGGTCGTGAAAAAACCTCTACAAACGATGTGCTGTGTACAGTCTCAATAGCATACTACCTACTACAGTCTAGAGTCGTGATCTATATTTTTTAAAACACATACATCATCTATCGCGCACCTGTCTTGAGGCAACGCATTCTTGACAAAGTCAACAACGTTTAATCGCCATCCATTAACCATAGCCTCTATGTGATTGTAACACTGTTTCAGATTTCATTTCTACGCCTTTGGATAATCGAATCATTTATCTTGCCGCCTAGGAAATGTGGTTAAGCTGAGTTGACTGTATCTTACATGAAAGTCCGCAACCCCAGTATAACGCAAAGTGTGAAGTCTAGACCTAGTAACATTTTCATTTCTGAAGTAGAATATACCGTATAGAACAGTAGCAACAGCTGACGCCAAACCCATTAAGCAGTGACAAAGAGTTCTTTTGTCACGTTAATGAAACTGATTTTCCACAGTTCCGAAGCCCTTTTCTCCAGCTCAACCAGCTAAATGACATCATAAATCAATGGCACACAAGAGCACGTCGGGAATGCAACTTAGTCATATGACTTCAGACAACGGCTTATTTGTTTGTTGACTGTTTTCTGTGCTTAATTTTCTTCCTGTTTATGTAAACTTATACCTCTGGGCCTCAGCAGGCTTAACATATAGACACAGATATATAAACAGTCAGAGAAACGCGGGGGATGTGAGAACCCAACCAAAATAAACACAGTTTGAGGGCACTGCTGAATGGAGCAAAGACATTGGGAGCTCCAGAGTGCAACAGACTCTTTAACCTCGATCAGATATACAAAAACATATGTAAGTGTGGAGAGAACAGATCAATGCTACCTTTGGCTACAAAACATTCAATAATAGTTGCAAGATTTTGACCTTCCACAGAAATAACTTAGCTCTGAGATTTTCTTTAATATATCTATCAAGATATCTAAACTAATTAGCAAGCCGTGTTTACCTAACTATCCGACTAGCACAGAAATTGAATTGTGAGGTTTTTCTGAACCACTTGGCTACCCATCCAAGCAAGGAAGAAAGCAATCCACCTACCCCAAGCCTACCCGAGCAACCAACCGGTTTACATGAAATGTTTGCTTGCCACCACCCAGAGGTAATCTTCTGTCTCCCCCCCCCCCNTTTTTTGTTTAACTAAGGATTTTGGTATCTTCTGCTTTTCATCTAACCATTGCGTTCACGCCGACAAATATCTGAAGAAGTCATAAATACAACCTATGAGCACTTAATTTTGACATTTGTCTTGAGGTCATGGGCCATGAGTAAGGTGTGAAAAAGCTTCCCATTGAATAAGACCAGGTATGTGGCAGGTTGGAGTACAAATTTGGGGTGGGCGGATACCTGAAGTTTCAAGAATCGTGATGCATAGCCTTCATGCTCCAAGTATCAAAGTATCAAAATGCTTGTATGACGATAAAAGACTGTTATCCGATTCCACATTTCAGCTTTTCAGCTTTTAATAGTCAGTGTATGTTCGTCTGATACCATTACGGTAAAATACTACTGATTATCGAGAGGGGATTGAAATTGCATGTACTTTTGGTATATCCTTGAAAGAAGATCATCGTGGCAGGTTAGGGCATTATGTTGCGGGTTCTTTGGTGAAACACAGTATGCTAGAGGTTTGGAGAATTTTTAACTTCATTACGCTATTCAATACTATGGATATGTAGAAACTATGATATCGGAAGTCCAGAGCTACAATTTAACACCTGACGTCGATAAAGCTACATTTTGAAAGTATCGATACTGAACAACGATCTTGTCCTTCAAAAGTAGAGAAGATGAAAGGGAGAGAAGATACGTCTGCACGGTGCAGCCTCCCGTATTAAAGGTCAGCTGTTATGATACTGTAAAGGAAGGGAAGAGAAAGGGAAGACAGTTGGATGTAAAGGATGTGGAAACGGAAAATAGAGAAAAACTGAAACATTCGTCTCTGCTTAGTCATAATCCGCATAAGAAACACACATTCTCACTTAATGGCACTATACAATTTGTTTTTTGTTTGTCAGAAAACAAATTTTTGTTTGTCAGAAAGCAGAAAATGCCACTCAAACACACCCTTCTCTTAACCGCAATTTCTTCCATGCTCCAGTGGAGTTGCGATTAAACTGCATTTACTTTCACATTACTCTAGAAGCATCACTTACAAAATAATATATTTTACAAGCGAAAAAAAAATTGTAACTGGTTTTTCAAATACAGTGAGATTCCCCAAACCTTAATATTTGCACCAGAGGAAGCAACAGACACGGAATACAGAGATAAAGAAAATCTGTTCGCCATTGCTAAAGCATGCCTTAATAAAAGCAGGGACGTCGATAACGATAAACAAACAACACAAACAAATTATGTGTGCGTTCGCCTCTCCACATCCTGACAGCATCTTGACACACACATTACTTCCCGTTCCCCGTTTCTCGCTTTTTCGCTGATGTTAATAGGCTGGGGCACATCAAGGATTAAGGAATCAATGGATGTGTGTGGAAATAGTCGCTGAAAAAAGTATGCCCATATGCACAAATCACTTGCAGTCACTGTTAACCGAGTGGTGCAATTTTCTAGGGAAAAAAAACCAACATCTATAGTTGTGGAGGTCACATGGCACGCAGATACTAATATATATAATAACATTACATGTACTTGTATATTACTTCAATTATTATCTCAATGCTTGTATGACGATAAAAGACTGTTATCCGATTTCCATTCTGCTCGTGGAAATATTCTCTTTAACTAAGCTGAGAAAGAAAAGGGGCAGCGATGAACGAGACCAACTCGTCGCTACGCCGAAATCACGCTGACGTTGACAAATATGTTCTCTTTAAAAAAAAAACAAAAGGTGCGATGTTGTTAATGCAGGATCCTAACTGAGGATCAAATCCAGACTGTGACACAGGTACAACAGGTAGGGTGCCAGATTTGGCTCTTTCGGAGCCAAATACCAGATTTCTAGCTCTTTGAAGGTGTTTAGCTCCAAAATAGCTGACATGTTTTTTAACTCTTTCATGGCTAAAACGGACATCAACCCAGACTGATTTGTTTGGAGGCATTACACAGAAACTGTCTAAAGTTTTTGGTGGTTTTTTTTTTTTTAGTTAGAAGTCTTAACCTGTTCGTTTACAATCTGGCATCCCTGATAACAGGTTGTGTAGTTACAATCAGTTACAAAACACAGGTGATTATTCCACAGCAGGTGTCGTAAATAATGACAGCGATCAGCGATCAGCTGTTCTATTTACTCCCCCACAAGCTCAAAAAAGAAAAAACAGGAATTCTCGCAATAGACAGAGTTCATTATTGACACAAGGGATACGTCATTTCGTCACGCTCATTCCACATTTGCCTAGGTCAGTTTTCCATGTTTCGAGAAAGTTAGTGCCCTCAATCTGTTGCTCAATAGACAGAGTTCATTATTGACACAAGGGATATGCCATTTCGTCACGCTCATTCCACATTTGCCTAGGTCAGTTTTCCATGTTTCGAGAAATTCAGTGCCCTCAATCTGTTGCTCAGAACAAAACAAGGCGGAAGATGTGGTTTAGATTGTAAAGTTGAGATAATAATATATAATAATGAGTCAAAATTATACATTTATTTTAATAGGGGGAGAAAGAAAAAAGATAATAAATTGAAGATCACAGAAATATGAACATCTGAAATCGCGAAAGAACCAGAAAAACTTTGGCAAGTGGAATTAGGGTGACGATTTCAATACAATGTTTTGTAGCTAACTGATTCCTCCTCCTCTGTCTTTCAGCTGGCGTTTGGACTAGCCATGATGCTTCCACTGGACAAGGACATCCGGTTTGGACTACTCTGTGTTGCGTGCGTTCCTGGCGGAGGACTCAGTCACGTGGCTGTTATCATAGCGGATGGAGACTCCGCACTCAGTCTGACCATGAACCTTATAAGTGTGGTGGCCATGCTAGGTGAGATTGATTGATTTCACGACTTTACAGTACTTAGAGCATTACGTGTTGACTGCGTGCGTCATGATTCACTGCAGTGCCCTTCAATTCACACTTAATATATTTTACTGGTTTATATGTCTAGTCATTTCCAAATTGAAGAGAGAATCAGAGGAAGCAATCTCTCTCTCTCTCTCTCTCTCTCTCTCTCTCTCTCTCTCTCTCTCTCTCT
>JAWQUT010000035.1:444299-474655 GCA_033807755.1 Ellobium chinense
GGGGGGGGGGAAATGAAGCTTTCCATATCAACCTTGGCAAGTTACTATGCAACGGGCACTATGACCGGTCACTAGACAGGTATGATTCGGTGATCCTTCCGCGTATTAGTGGATCATTAATGGTTCTCTAAATACCCATGGCGTTACAGTTACCCGCCAGGTAACTCACTCTATCTTCCCGCCGTTTGTCATACCATTAACTCTAATATAATATCACTTAACTTCGGCACGGCCAGAGCGCCCGGAAGCATCGGCTGATTACCCCATACAATTAATTACCTCGCTGCGCCAAGTGCCGGAGATTGTTCTGATACGAGTCGAACCAGACCGGTCTGCGCTTCTTTCGGTTGGTCAGGAAGTGACGACTAAAACCGTCATCTGCATCACCTGTAGAACAGTAATTATCCGGCTCTGGCACTAGTAAGAAACAACAATTCTTAATTGCTGAGAACACACGCAGTAAGCACCAATGTAATGCTATGTAAAATGACACGAATCATTGAAATAATATCAACTTTTCAAGACATTTGAATTAAAATTTATGTTTTTAACCTCTTTTCATTCCTTGATACCACTCTCTCGTTCATCATCTCAAATACCAGACTTTGTTTTTTCCCATTCACTCCCAAATGCTAAAATACAGTACACTTGCGCAATCCCCTAATTCACAAACAATGACAACAACGAAATGGTTCATCATGCTCTTTGTTTATGCCAGCAAGGCTACACGCCCACACTCCAGGTCCGAATTTAGAACAGAACACGCAAGAATCTCAGAGGCACCAAAAGAACTATCACAAATCAAAAATGAGTCGACGTCATCAGCAAACAAGAATCGGCTAACAAATGATTATGAAAGCGTCACACTGCCAGCATTCGATTCTACCCACCCCCCGGTACTGATGCAAACGGTTAACATTAAAACGCGCAACGGAATGCTAAAAGAAGCGTTTGATTTCACATCAATCTATCATCCCTTGATACATTGCATAAACAATAATTCTACTTGACCGTTATTGGAAACCCAAAGAGGAGATAGCTTTGAAGCACAAAGTGCTGTTGCTAGAGGTGGGCCTTAATAGATGTTTCCAAATATCTAATAAGGTGAGTACTCGCGGCTTAAATCTCGTAGATACTAGATATCGATACTGTGACGTCATATCTTTTACCTCGTGTCATGTGTTTTTCCTCGAGTGAGCTGGCGAGGGCCCATTCCCACACCCATCTCCCCTTGAATTTTGTTACTTTTTTTTTGTTTGTTTGTTTTGTTTTGGCATTTATATTTTTTCTTTTAAACAAGGAACAAAAGTACAGTATTTAAGTTCTTCAAACACGTAAACAATCAAGTATAGTTCAAAAGTGATTATATAGTAACGTTAGATCCAATAGCAATTTTAACAATCACCATTGTCTTCTTTCTCTTGACGTAAGGTGATCTCACCTTCGTAACCTAACACAGCAAAAGTTAACGGATGAAGAAAATAAATCATGTCCATTTTAAATATAGAAAGGCGTCATCATCTCTGTAAGACTAATTCCCCGGCCTTTGAAAACAGAGTGCTCTGAAGGAAATGATGTTGCAGGAAGACATAGATACTTTCTGTGCCAGTCTGCTCCTAATTTGACTGTGGAAAAATACTTTTTATTGCAGTTATTTTCATCATGTTTTAAACATTACAACAAGTTATTTCTAGAGAGGACAACAAATAATGACGCAAATTTTAATTATAATTATTGTCTCAGTGAGTATCTACCAGTATCTATTAAGGAAAGAGCAAGTATCGGGTACTCGCGATTGGAACCAAATATCTAGAGCACTCATTATCGATATCTATTAAGGCCCATCACTAGCTGTTGCCCAACAAATTTGTACTTTTATGAACAAGCGTAGTGTTGCGCTCCGGTCATGCTCTTTTCCCCTACAGCAAAGGTGATTTTCTTCCCTCCTTTTACCCAATGCTTGATGTTGACACAAAATTTGTGGGGAATAATTCTAAAATTTTGCTGTTAACAAGACGAAAACGATGGATTTACCTTCCTCATCTTACACTTCATAAATTTTCTTCCCAACAACTTGACCTTCTAGTGCCCAGGCATAGAAATACTGGTAGGAAAATTCTGAAAATGCACATACACACTTCAAGTGCCACCCAAAATACATATAAAACACTGATTTTGAACAATGTCAATACTTAATAGGTGAAAAATTTTGGGTCAAATTTGTACCTCCGGGCACTGAAACATGTGTGCCATATTTGGACCACTCCATAATGGACCCTTGAAATTGGGTTGCCAAACATGGACCAGTGGGCACCAGAGGGTTAAGAAAAACGATTTCCGCTAGGTTAGGGCAAATGCCTTTTGGTAGAACCATTGAAAATTTACTACCAAAATCCCTACGAACTGCTACAATGTGTCGTCCATTCTAGCACAAAGCCTGTCATTACAGAATCGGGAATTCTGAGGACAAAACGGCAAATAAGCAAGAAGTGAAAGGAACAAACAATAACAACGCATGCGCAGTGGATCAATTTCTGTTGCTGAAACAAAATCGGGTTTGCCTCGAAAAGTGAATAAATCGACCATTGGCTGCAAAACTCCCGTAACTCGTACGTCCCGCTCATCCTAAAATGCGTTGACAGGAGTGTTGCAGCAGAGTACCGAAATACAGTATGCCTGGGTGTATGATTTTGCGTTAATGAGCGACTGTATGGTTCATTATAATATATTGTTTTGTTGGAATGATATTAGAACAAGTGAAAGTTCAGTCTTAGACCATTAATAAAAATCAGAACAGTGTCACTTCTAACTTCTATCATTTACTATTACGTTTACTCTCCCTCCCTCTCCGCGTTGAACATATATTATTATAGTATGTTTCCAAAAACATACTGCCCTGGCTATCTGTCGCATACCTATAAATTTACGCGCTAAGAGGCCGGTACAGGTAGTTGCCTTACACACAGTTATCCTCTGAAAATGATCAACTCTGCTTTGAGTCTCTCACTTCCGGCGTGTAGGCAGGGGCGGTTTACTCTTTGCCCGAAATCCGAAATGGACCAGGTGCATAGAAAAGACAGAAAATTAAATACATTCCCTTGGGTGTCTCTAGCTTCCGGTGAGTCGGTGGTGGTGATTAACTCTTTGATGGTTGTCCTTTGAAAGTCACACTGTCGTAATTTTAAACCAAAAATAAGCGCACCGCACATTATGGCAGTCTGACTCTCAAAGGACAGCTGGTTACGTTTTACTGTTAAACTCTTATCAAGCGAAACCATACTACCAAGAGCAGTATCTCACAGTAAACATGCAACATACTTCTTTCATTTCCTGTACAGGAAAGGCTGATTAAAATCTCGAAAAGATCAGGTCTCCCTATAATGAAACACCGAACTTCATGAACTACTGTCAGTCCCACTTAATAGCAACTTCTGGAGAGCATGGTGAAAAGTTGCAATAAAAAGAAACTGTAATATTTCTCCTTGGTTGTGAAGGAAACTAGCGTTCGGTAATGTGAAACATAATCTGAGGTTGGAATTGGGTAGATTATAAGTGAGCGGATCTGACTGTGTTTGGATGCAAAATTGGAATGTCCCTTCTTGATCTTCAACGCTATTTCCTATAGCTAGATATACATGACTCTATGAATGTATACAATGTAACATGTTTTGTTACTCTGTTCAGGTTTGTGAAGCAAATTTTGATTACTACTTTGATTAAAATCAACCATGTGTTATTAGATACAAATTACAATCTTCTCTTGTTATTTTTGTTTCCCTATCAGTTCGTATTCCAATAATGAAGATGGTGAATTTTCGAGAAAATAAATTAATTACCATTGTTGACACTGACGTAAACAGCATCTGAAATTTCCGTCCCTCTTTGTTCTCAGTATTTTTCTCCTCCTTCCTTACTCTCTCTTATTCCCTCTCCTTTCTCTCTTGCCTTGTGACTATCTACATTTCCGCTCCTAGAGAGAAAACTGTTGATTCAGTCCTATCATCCTATCAATCAAAGACTGGTTGGTTAAGAAATTCAGTGACTAGATTCGAGCTGATTACACTGATGAAAGTCCTGAAACCGGTATATTTGTCCCGTTTTCTTTCGCTCCAGTTTTTGAGTTTTCTCCTTCCTGCGCTAAAGGGACATCACTCACAAGGAGACAAAAACAAAAAACAACGCTAAAATCTTGTTTTTCAGTGCTGACACTCGTATGGGTTGTCCCTTATGGTGGTTTAAATGACTTTACCATTGGTAAAAGCCATTGGTCCCTGCTTTGGGGAAAATCATTTTTTTTTTCGTAAGTTGTTTGGCAAAATCGTTACATGTCGAGTGAAGTGGGTAAAACACCTGGTTTTCTTCTTTTGTAATAAAAACTTATAGGATTTTGTCCACTAAATTTGCTTCAACATCGTAGGTAGGATACTTCTGGAGCAAAAATCAATCACTCTCGGTATAGGGGAAAAACACATGACCAGAGTGGCAACCCTGCTCTGAGGACAGGATAAGCAGTCACCATCAGCTCACAACGAAGGATTAGACTATCTAAAAGACGAGATAACTGAGTTTATAAATTTGTTACACATATCACACAAACCTGGGCTGTTAAGTCAGAACAAAAAGAGACAAAGAGTGATAGAGAGAAAGAGAGAGAGAGTGTGAGAGAGTGAGAGAGAGCGAGAGAGAGACGAAGACAGACACAGACAAACAGACAGAAAGACAGACAGACAGATAAACAAATAGAATTAAAGATTTCTATCACAACCTAAAGATTGCATGTAGCTGCATGTCAAAACGAGCTCACTTTATACATGAACCCAAAAAAAAACCAATTACCCTTGAAACTAACAAAGCACCTCCTCCCATCCCCGACTGGAAGAACTGGCTCTCCTCACTCCTTTTCACCCATCCACAAATACTACACCGTAGAAGTTTTCTGCACTAACTTTTATCACTGGTTGCTGTTACTATCTTTGGGCTCGATAACCTCCTTATGCTCAAATTCTCCTGCCCTCAACTGTTGTAAGATCGGCTTAATAGATACAGGGGTGATGCAACATTACCAACTACCTTGAACAGTCACTACAGCGGTGTTATTGATGTGTTAGACTGTACTGCCTCGCGATCAACGCCTGATCAGTAGTAAACCTAAACCTAGTTTCAACCCCGCCATTGCCTGTGATGAAGTCGATACCATTCATTTGTCGGCAGTGTAACTGTAATCGATTGAAGGTTGAGTAAGTGTGTGACATGCGTTACCGCCTCCGTCCAATTACATCAAAACACACTCGCATCTTTCATGTAAGTATTGCATGGGATAAAGAGTTGCACTATCACTAAAGCGTTTCTCAACAAAAACTCGTTGTAACCCCACAAGGTCCGTTCAGTTATTCAAGTTCAACAGATCTGGTAAACTGCAACAGAGTTGTTTGTCAAACAAGATGAGCAATACCCCATCACAAACTCAATTTATTTATTGTCATGGGGAGATGAAAAAATTAACAGGGGAAGTAACTTAAGAAATGCCAACTTTAACATCTGCACCGGTGATTACCTCCCCNTAACATTGGTATCATTCTGCATTCAAATACAAATGAAACCTTGTATTATAAAATGTAAAAATTTTTGAAAAAAAAAACAAAGCAAAAAATCTGGTAGTACAATATACTAGTTTCGCAATGGTTGGACAGATGTTCACAATTCTTGGACAAGTTTAAAAAAACATGGCAAACCTTGGACAGGTACCTGACAGTTGCCCATATTTTTTTAATAGACTATGACTTTATTGGCTGAACTTTGCTGTCCCACCATAATTTTTGCTAAAAAATGTGCGTCTATTAGCCACTTTCGGTTTCTATCTAGGTCTTCCCAGACCAGAGATAAACGAGGTCAAACGAAGGATACCAATTTTTTTAGGCTATGTGTGTTCGCAGCAGTGACACTACTCTATATAAAAGTCTCTCATTCAAACATATCTGGCAATATAAATGCAAGCATAGTAAAAGCAAAATGAAATTAAAAGAAAATATTACGCTTCAAAAAATTATAATATGCACAAGGCAGCAAAACTTCCAAATTATTTAATACTGGGACTATGATCAGTACTGTTATATACAAATCAAATATATATACATCTCAGATGAAGTTAAGAGATGTACATAGAAGAAAGCATGGCTACAGTTATGTATTACTGTGAAGAGATTAAGAAATCTAGTAGATTAGCTTGTGATTTTTGTCCCCTATCCTCAAATCTCCTCCCCCCTCTCCCTCAACCCAGACACTACAATGACAACAGAATATCTTGGAAAGTGTTTTTAAAGACTATGAACTATAAAAGCTGTAAAAAAGATATCTCCTGAAAAATCTGGAAGACAGTTATGAACTGTTTAAAGCTGACGATCCAAAATTTATACCCAGTCTCTCAAATTTGATGATCTGAAACCACACAACGATCTGCTTCTTCGAGATCATTTTCTACATCATGTATGCATTTTCAAAACTCATGAGAATATTAGGCCACTGCAGAAGACTTCTGAAAATTCAAATACTGTACTAGACTTCAGGCTCATTTTCTACATCATGTATGCAAAACTCATGAGAATATTAGGCTGCTTTGAAGACTTTGGAAAAATCAAATACTGGACTACAAACTTCAGAGATTTTATCACAGACACTGTGACTGAGGTGACCAAAACATTGAAGATGCATGGTATGTTTGGCAAATGCATGTCACACCCATAGTAAGATTACTTTATATCCACAGATGACACAGGTAGAGAATTATACACATGGCAAGAATGGCTATAGAAAGAAAATCAAAAAGTTGAAAATGAAAAGCATGGAAACACTCCATGAATGCTTCAAGGTCCTCAAAGTGAAAGTGCCTCAGTCCTCACAGTAAATTCACAAAACACAAGTAGGCTGATTATGTTCATGAGAAAGCAGACAACCCTCAAAGGTGGAAGTCATCTTACATCTTCTCAATGAACTACACAATTATAATTCCAAATGAAATTCAATCCCATCACTAGTTTCAGAAGCAGCTTAATCTTCACCACATGTGCTAGGATCAAAACCCCAAAGAAGAAAGATGAGAACTATTGAAAATCCTTTCTTTTAATATCTTCTAGCGCTGACCACAAACAAATATTTGCTTGGATGGAATCCAAATGAGATTCACACCAACTTAACTGGATTTCATGCCTTCTAATACAACCCATACCCTGCCCCAAACTCTTCCCTTAGCCCAAACCCTGCCCCAACTCTAACCCTAATGCCTATCAAGACAGGTGTGTCAGTCAAGGTGGGTCCTTGACTATAACTGTAATGTCTGTTGAGGCAGAAACAGCAGATGCGAGTCTCATACTGAATACCTTGTGTTTCTGATCCCATCAAGTTAAGTTATCAGGTTCCATATCAGCTCTAGACAATCTCAGATTCATGATTTCTTTTATTTTATTCCCCTTCAGCCAGACAAGATCTCTAGTCTAGACATACATAGCCGACAATCTAACATAGGATAGTGAACATCTGTCCTGTTTTTGAAGAGATTTCTCCATCCATGGCCATGGGCATCATCCTTTTTCCCCAAATTTTTTTTTTTTTGGAAGGGGGAGGTTCTTGGAGCTGACTTGCGGGAATCTATTGCCTACATGTTTTTGTCGGTAATTTAGATTTCATTCCAGTTGCAAATCAGAAACCTGGTTAGAACTGATCTGACTAGCAGACGATGTCTGGTTCATATTCATCCCCTCTTACTCTACTTTTGCTCAGCCTCCAAACACCACCTATGATCAGGAATTACAAAATTATGCAGATCTTAGAATCAGGTAGTCTGCGTGGCTCTTGCCTTGTGCATATTATATTCTTAATGAAACAAAAAAGGGAGTGAACAAGAAGACAAAGCCTACCTTTCAGCGCAAGAAGCTGTTCTCTATCCCTGGAGCCCTCCATGTTGTTATGGTAGCCAGATACACTAAGCGAGATCGTGGTTTCTGCAATATAACGATAAGTAATAAATAACTTGCATGATGAGAATTTTCCCCTATATTAACACTTAACATTAAAATTAAATGACAGAGTTTATTTTCATTATTATCATAAATGCATATTTCGTTTGTGAAATCTGGTGAAGAATTATAAACGAATAGACCTACTAGATTATCCACATTGCATCCTGGCATACGACGCGCATACAATCAAGTTTGCAATGAAATGAAGTCAACTTACTGACATGTACACTCCTTGGTTTGTTTAGATTCAGAGAAATGAAACGAAATACGAAAGGAACTGAAGAGGGAAATGCTGATTCAGATTCATTCATAAAAGCCTGACGTGAACGTTTTATCCTTTCCATACCGATGTTATTCATGCAGCCGTGAAGGATGCCTGAGATCGAAATTCAACACGTTGTTTCATGCAGTAGTGCTGATAAGGTCAGAAAAAAATTACAGGTCTATAGACTAGAATAGATCTACAAAGATCGAATTTAATCAAGATTCAAGTGCTAATGCCTAATGATAGACTAGTCTAGTAACCCGTAGGTCTAATTCTAATGTATTCTAGATTTTCTGTGAGATCTAATCTAGTCTAGTATATTTGGCATTTGTAATATGTCTAGTAAAGTGAAGAATACAGTGTCAGTGATATGCTGTTATATAAACTTCACCAAGAAGCCTGTCAAATTAACATATTTTGATAAGAGTTTAAATGGATCTAGTCTAGATCTAGATCAATAGTCAATAGTGTAAGCTTAAAATAATTAAGTAATTGAAATTTTTGAAATTGGAACTAGACTTAGTCTATTTAAAGTCCATCATAGAGAAGTGAAGTCCATGCATGCATGGTAGAGCCATGATAATATGTGAGCCATTGGTGCTTGAAAAAAGTATACTTATTACTTAGAATATATATATTTAGCATTGAGGTCTATCTGAATAAACAATGAAATGATAAAATATATTAATATTATTAATATTACCCGTTGTTTGTAAATTTCATACCATAACAAGGTATGGCTGTTAAAATCGAGGTTGCGTGATATTAAATTGTCTATGTTTGTGTCATACTCTGTTAATCTATGACTTTTGACATGCTGTGTAGGTTTAAAAGTAATAGAACATTAGTTGCATAATATATATTGTTCTGAGTTTCATCATAAACCTCAAATAGGGGCTTAGCACAATACAGGAACACAGAGAAATCGGTGGGTTTAGTAGAGACAATGTGGCAATAACATGCAGACTTGTTCATTCCCTGTGATGAAATGGAACCTGAATGTTGGGTTTGCTGTTATGTGTGTATGTTTTAAATCTGCTAATGTTAACATCTTTATCTGTTTAGAACCATCCTGCAGAAAACTTGCTGAAACCTGAGGGAACGCACAAATGGAGGTGTGCAACTGCTGGAGAAAAGAGTGTGTCATGTGTATTGCAGGTGAGAAAGAAATAATACTGGGTTTGGTTTATTTTAAATCATAGTTCAAAGAACACTAACTTTACCTAATCTTTTAACACTCAGGAAGGAACTGTTGACATGAAGGGCTGTAGATAGTATTGATGCCTCATTTTCCAGTTTCTGCATACCTGAGCAATATTCTACATTCTGAACATTTTTCTCAGTCATTATCATACACTTTCACCATGATGATCTGATTTCTGTCAGTTTTAACTGCTATACCCAGTCAGTCCCTTTAGTTTAGTAGTCCAAAATCAGATGTATAGAAACCTAGGCTGCCACAGGTTTGATTCACTTTCACTGATGTCGCTCCCATTAAACCTCCCAAAAATGAACTTGCTCACAGTAATGTTGAAAAGCATTATCAGGTCCCGCTTTACACTTAGGAAGCCTTTTTCAAGATATTTGTTTATCATGCCTCCATAACCAACATTATAATTTTTGTACAATGTTTATGGATTACAGCTGGTTTCTGTATCAGTGAATAATATCTGATCATCCACAGCTAAATAAATCATCACAAATCCATTCTATTGACATTGGCAATGAAGGATCAGCATTTGTTGAGGTTCTGGTGGGGAAGGCCACCGCTGCTGCTGATCAGGACTTTGAGGTTTGTTTTCTGTGGAAAATTATGAAAACTGTGCCACTGGTGAATGGATGATATCCCCTCCTTTCTGTCTGTTCAAACAGACAGTTTTGGGCATGTTTAGCTGAGAATTTGCTTTTTATGTAAAGTTAATAACATTTGAAATGTATCAAATCTTATTCAGATGCTTAATTTCATCCAGTCAATGCAGTATTAGTAAATAAAATGTGTAGTATAGAATATTAATGTACCATTATTTTGTTTATAAAATAAAAAGCACTATTAAACCAATTTTTATCACTTTCATAGTTATCACGTTTTGTATAACAGTGTGCTGTCTACCACAGGTCCTGCTGGTGGCCTCCGCATTTATGAGTCCACTGGAAAGTCGTAATGGAACCAACAGAAATGCTGTTCGCATGTTTGGTCCAGACAAGCTGAACAAGGCAACAGCAAGTCAGAAATGGGATAGAGTGAAAGTAGTCTGCACTCAGCCTTTCTCTAAAGTAAGATATTATACTCCTGGTGAGATCATTGGAAAGTAAACTTAATAATTAATAATCTTTGTGTGAATTTCCAGTAGGTAAATAGACTAGATCTTGTTCCCAGAGTAGAGAAGAGGGTTACTGAAAGCTTAGGTCGAGAGTTTCATGTGAGAACAGATTTCTTAGATCTGTTTATAATGAACTCTTGAAACAATGGAGTTTCAACATAATATCCATAGATCCTGGTAAGTAAATTTGGAGTCATGTGAGTCACACCATGGCAAGGACTTCTGTCTTTTCATCTCAGTCAGTTTCCCATGTTTTCTGTGTGTGAAAACTTCACAAGATAAATTGTGTGGGTTATTTTAAAAGTTTGAAAGGTTTTTCTACAGGCTTAATTCACAACTGAGTTGTCCACATTGTCACATGGTAGTTGATTTCATTTTTCAGGTAATTTCAGAATGAATGGTTTTAAACGTAAATGCCTTGAAGGATACATTGACTAGACATACACCAATGACCCCCATTATCGTGGGAATCCAAGCTTGGTCATGTATTTCTGACTTTGTTGTTTTTGTTTAGACCATAAAAACAAGTGCTTCCCAGCCCACATAGGGGAAAAGATGTTGTGAAGAAAAAATGCTGGCATAATTTTAACATCCTCATTTCTATTTCACCCCCAGTTATCTCCGTATGGACTCTCATTCATCAAATTGCACTCACCCCCAACTGGTGGAGAAGGAGAGGTAAGTATCTTTACATTGTGTGTTGATACATGGAAGTTGTGTATCTCGTGACAGTAGCTTTCACAGACAGTAGTAAATTTTTCAGGTTCTTTTGTTGCAGAAGGGCAGATGATATGGAAGATTATGGACTGAGAAGAAGGATTGTATGTGCCTCCAGATTTTGGGGAGAGGGACAGGGTGGCTCTGTCAGATAAGTCCATAATGAACAGGTTTGGCGAATAAAAGGGGAAAATATTAGAATAGCTGCTCTTTACAAATACATTATCACTTGATTAAAAATATATCACAGTGACATCTATATATTAAGTTCACTTTTATTTTGAATGTATGTACAGAAATGCATTCTTAGATTAATTGCCATTTTCATGACTTAAGACAATATCTGCAAGGTTTCAAAACTGGCTATTCATATATTTTCTTACAGAGTGCGCGTGAACGACGCTTGATGATGACCTTTGATTTTGTTCTTTCAAAAGATATACTGATTTGGAAGGCACACAGGAAATTTATTTATTTATATTTATAGCCTCTAAGGTGGCTACTTTGTTTATTTATGAATCTTATTTATTGCAGGCCAAAGTGAAAAAGCTGGGAGCCTTCATATTAAAAGATGTGGGAGATGATAATGATGATGATATCCAGGTTGGCACTCTCTTTGCTAAGAGGAAAGAGCCCAGTCCTCCACCTGTGCCTAAAGGTTTGTTTCCTTATGGTATTCAGTAATCAGAGAAGAAGATGCATGTAGATATGTTAGGCCAGATGCATGTAGATATGTTAGGCCAGCTTCTTAGCTTTCATAGAAACTTGCAGTATCCTGTACAAGGAGAATCATTCAACTCTAAATCTGATATCTGAATGTATTTTGTGTTGAGGTAAATGTCTTACTTTTGAAAAAGTGGATTTTCTTTGTGAGAATCTACTATTTGCAAGCCCTCCGTAATAGATATCTCATGTGTGAATAAGCGCTGAAGTCTAGTGTAATCCCAAGTGAAACTATAGAAGTGCCAATTAAAAGACTATAAATCTTTGGTATATTTTGGCACTAAAGTTAACGAATTTTACTTTTTTTCTTACTAACAGAAAAGCAAGCTAATATCTGTTATGTCCAAATGCTGAGGATAATATGTAGCATTGTGTTCCCTGATTTACTTGGTGTAATAACAAATCGTTTGAAAAATTAGACCTGAACTTTTTTTGCAAATTACGAAATTCACAAAAATTAGATCCTCACAAAAAATACGACTATTACAGGAATCTTTGAAATCATTTACTTCATATGCATTTGATACACTTATAACCAAATTTCACACATACACACTAGGTCCTCATAATCTATTATCTCATGCACTCAAAAAAACCAGCGTACTCGCCGTAAAGTTAGTGTTATGGTTCTAATACTTTCTAATATATTTTTTATTTCTAAATTTGAAAACGTCCTAAATTCAGATTTACCAATTGATCCCCTGAAATTTGAACATCTTGAGCTCCTGTTATACTTCATATCTTTCCACTTACATAAATTTTAGTTATAGCTTCAAGAGAAACAAGGAGAAACCATATATATCCACTTGAACCTTACAGTTGATTACACATTCCATTCTGTTTGATGCTGAAGATTGCTAATAGCTAAAATCATTTGCTTTGCACAGCTATTGAGATCATAGCCTCATCTCTGCAGAATGCTGTAGTTAAATACAATATGCAGTCATGTAGATTGTAATTAAATGGAGTTGATTGTGCTGTTATGGCAAGTACGAAAACTGCTAGCAAATATCAGAAGTCTGTTTCACTTTAATTCAATATGAAAGGAATTGATATCGTTATTGTATACTGCATACTGCATACCACCTCCAGCAGCAGCAGCAGTGAGAGCAGCCAGTAGGCTGGCAGAGGAGCACATCAAAACCTCATCCACCACACCATCCACACCTTCGACATCGACATCATCATCCATAGCAGCAACAGCAAAGAAGAGGCTGGCCTCATCACCACCACCATCCTCTGTAAGTTGGTACCTGCTTTACTGGCGATCCATTGCCAGCGCAACACAACAGTCCAATAATCCGGAGTAAATTCAAATGTTGGGTTCCCTGCCATTGCATTGTATCATCAACTTAATGTGTGAGAGAGAGATCATTTGTCTGTTTTTAGAATTTGCTTTTCTGTTACTTTCGGTTTTTCATTGTTTGTGAGTAACCAACACAGGTTTAGGAAGGTCCTGAGGCATATGATAAGGTGAGAAAGACAATGTTTATATTTTCTGTCACTTCTTGCTATGTAGTTTTTTTTTTTGTTTTTTTTTTTTGCTTCTTCACCTTTATTGTAATATTTCATTGGCATGGTTTATCTTCATTGACTTAGCAGCATAAGTGTTCATGCAGTCATGCAGTATCTTTGAATATACTGGCCACCAGCATTTCGCTGAGCTGAAACTTAGAAACTCTTCATGCATCTGCTTTATTGCTTTTTTTTTTCCTTCTTTTTTGGATTTTTTGCCTGAAATTGACTTCCTTGTTTCAGACAAAAGCGAAAACCCCAAAAAGAAATGAAGGACACTCTAAAGATGACAGTGATACCGAGGAGGATGTGGAGGAGACAACTCCAGCTAAGCCAAACCTCAAGAGACAGTCAACCAGTCTTAGTTCTGTGGCTAGTTCAACAGCCAGCTCAACAAAGGCAGAGAAATCTGCACTCAAACGCACCAAAAGTAAACAGATATAGTGAAGGGCACTTGTATTTATATTTTCAATTTAATGACTTGTCTTATGCTTAAAGCTTAAATTTTTAGACTTTGAGAGCTGTTTTAGAGATTTGCGAGTTGTGTGCATATGTGAACTTGCGATGCGCTCTCTTCAGAAATTATTTTTCACAAGAACGTTCAAGACCTTTCACAACTTGTTAACCATTAATATTTTCACAACAGACAACATACTAATCACTCCTACTTTCACATATCTAATAGCCAGTCATAGCTGTCAGCCTGTTGAGGACAAATTCTACTTAGTCACAGAATTGGGTATCAGCCTGACATCATAGTACAGTTTATATTACAGTTTACATACCGTACTTCCAACAGTATGAAGATGACAGAATACAGATTTTGATGTCAAAAGTACAGGATAAAAAGGATTCTTTTTAATTGCAGCTTTCTTATGATCCTAAGTAGATGTAATTGCTGTTTATTGGAGATGATTGTATTTATTAGAAGCATGTTGACACTGTCTCATATATTGCTTTCGTCCCTGTGAATACTTAAGTCTTGTTTGTCATCTTCCACAGCGGAACCAACCTCACCATCTCCTGCCAAGGCTTTCAGCAAACTCATGGAAGGTGTTGTCTTTGTACTTAGTGGGTTCCAAAACCCATATAGAGGAGAGTTGCGGGACAAGGCAATAGAGATGGGAGCAAAGTATCGGCCTGATTGGGGCCGTGGTTGTACTCATCTGATGTAAGTTTATAGTAAATGGGTAACACTTCTGATTGATGAAGCCCTAGAATTAATCACAAGTGACTTTAATAACTTTGATTCAAACTCAGTGTAGGATCTAAGTAATGTGTTCTAGGACTAGGACAGGAGAACTTGCCTCTAATTACAGATGCCATTTACAAGGTGTCCCACATGAGTTCACATTGAATTGCCACACTTCATCTGTTGTACTCATTATAATGAGAAGATTCAATATTTCCAGCTGCAGCTTCAGAAATGCCATGTAATTTGTCCACACCACTTTATTTCAAAAGCTCATCTATGTTTGCTCGAGACTCTATAGACCACCACATAATCCATGTGTTTTGATATTTGCAGCTGTGCATTCCCCAATACTCCCAAATACCAGCAAGTGGCTGGAAAAGGCAAGATAGTCACCAAGGGATGGATCATTGATTCCCACAAACAGAAAAAATTATTACCATGGAGAAAGTGAGTTGGTTATATGCACTCTGCTGTGTAGTGGTCAATCTGTCCTCCACAGCTACCTCCCAAACTGACCAGACAGTAGGAACACACTATACTAACAGAGTTCAACTTCAGAAGACTTGCACCTTTATAACCTGGCTTGAGGCCAAAGGGCATAAGCTGATTGGAAAAGTAAAAGTAAACTTATAAATTCCACTGTGTACATAGGGGTTGTAAATCTACTATTGTTTTTTGCTTCTGCCACTGTTTTCATGGATGTAGGACACCAGCTTTCCTCTAGTGTATTAGTACTGTTTCATTCTATGGTAACTATGTAGTTCCCACCAAGCCTCTGTCTTCATCACATGCCATTTACATCCCTGCATTACCAGGATTATGTTTTCCTTGTTTTTTAACTTTTTCTGTGTAATGTCATGTTTTATTAACAATGGTAGAAAATTTCACATGCAATCCATGTTCCCATTTCAAATACAGTATATAAGTAACCTGTACAGCATGTTAAGAACTGCTGTGTGTACTTCCTCCTTTTCAAAATTTCTAACTAATAGTACATCAGTACATTGATTTATGAATATTGTCATTGGATGAAGGAATGAAGGAATGAAATTAGAACTGCTGTTTCTACTACACCACTCACAGATGAGAAAATGACACTGAGACAAACTTGCCATAGCAAGGTTTCGTCACTACTTGTTGAATGAGGTGGAGAGTGTGGACTTCCCATAAATGAATGGATGTGATTTCTTGTTCATGAGTTTGAAATGTACCACCTTTGTTTTTGTGTGTATCAAGGTATCGCTTGGGCGATGCTGAGTCCCCAGATGAGAGCAGTGATGAGGAGAAAGAAGAGGAAAGACGACCTAGAAGATCTCCACCTAAGAGAAAGTCACCTCCTCCTGCTTCACACACACCCAGTACACAGTCTAAAGGTCCAGGAAAGAAAGGTCTGTCTGAATTCACTGCTGGTTGTCCTCCCATGATCTTGACGCACCTTCCAGCTGCTTGTGTTGATATGCATGTATTGTAACAGAATATCTGCATCCCTGATGCTCATTCAGCTCTTCTTGAATGTATATTGTCTCCTTGACTGTTCATTAGCCAATCAAGTCCATAAGACACAGTATTTTCAGTAACGTAAGTGACCCATTGTCTGCATGAGATTGCCAAGGTTGAATGGTGAACTTGTAATACTGGGGATTTTGAGAGTAATATTTCCAACAGCAAGATGATAGACAGTGGTAGATGCAAAATGCACAGAAAACAAAAAGTTTTCAAATTGTTTGCAACAGGTGATCTTAAAAGGATAGCATCATGGAACATTTAGCTTGCCATTTTTTATGCGTTTGAATTATGGAAATACTTTAAACTAAATATTTGGTTGTTGAAAGCCCAACATTAACAAAGGGTCTGACAAACAAAGTTACTCAAAATCCATTTTTGTAAGTATGTTATATGGATAGATAAGCAGGCTGTTTTTGTAAATGTTTAAAACAATATATTCATTTTTCCTGCCTCTCCTGACTAGTTTTGTATCATCAGCCACTGCTGAATTTAGACGGCAAACAGTAGACACGGGTTAATATGATATCCAGGGAGATCAAGACTTATGTTCGGTTTTTAAAAAATCTCTGTTCAGACATAGATGCCCGACAAAGAGAAAACTAAACAGGGCTAATTGTTTCTTTTTGTTTTTACTCTACAGTGGAGAAAGGATAATGCATACACCTTGGGACCAACCAAAAATGTTCATTTTGACGGAAATATACATATTAACCATACACAGACCCTTAGAGAAGAAAAATCGGGGCCAAAAATATTATACTCAGTATTTGTTTTTACGTACCAAGTGTGTCTGTCTGTATTAAGTGTACTCCCCTGTACTTTCATTTCAACCATTGTCTATCGTAATAATCATGTAACCACTATTCACACTCCTGATTTTATTTGTGATCCTCAGAAATTTCTTTTAGAGATGAGTCAGATTCTGGCGGGGATACTGATGAGGAAATTCGCAAGTAAGACATAGCTTTGATTGTACTCATAACTAGCAGTGCCTTTTCATGATACAAAATAGCAAATTTATGTGCACATACAAATCTGTCATAGCAGTTCAGAGGCTTGATTGTTTCTTGTTTAGAGAAGCTCAAAATACAATAGAAATCAATCAAAAAGAGAAATGGTATTGATACTAAATTCAAACGGAGAGACTGAATGTATTGCAAAAGGTACACATTTAGTTCTCAGGATGTAGTTTATTGGAGACGAGAAATAAATTTGCTTCTGTATTGTCACAGATTAACCTTCATTGATTATCAGCATGTAGAAGTTAAGATATCATCACAGTTTCTGCCCACAAGTTTTACTTTTTATAGTCTTGAGTGTTTACATGTTGAACTAGTATTCAGAAGATAGAGTGGCAGTGTGGTTATGCATTCATTATTCCCCCATTTGGAAGATTGTTAGGTCAAAGTTTGTGGGTTTAACCGTCGTTCATCTCACACTAGACCCGAATGGAAATGAGGAACTAGCGTTACAAAAAAGGTGACTCCAGGATTCTGCATCCCAACAATTAGCAGTAACTGTCTCCTGGATTTCATTTGTAATAATACCTGTACTGGTATAAATATGTGTATTTATTTTTGTGAATGAAATGTCTAGTAATGCATGGCAGCATAAAAGAATATATATTCCAGATAGGTTGAATGAAACTATAATTTTATATTTGCCTTTTCACGACACCAGGGCTCAAGAAAGAGCAAAGAAACATAAAGCTGGAGAAACGTCTCCAAAAAAAGCAAACCCTCCACCAAAAAAATCTGCTGATGATCCATATGGAGGATCCACAGATGAGGACGAGGCTCCCCCCTCTGATACAGTTGCTATGGATACCAACAATGCTGCTGCAAAGGATGATGGGTCAGATTCTGGTCTCCCTGATCTTCCAGAGTTCTTTACAGACAAACACTTCTTTTTCTATGGGGATTTTGATGGAAAGGAGCAGCGACTGTTGACGCGATACATAGCGGCATATAACGGGTAAAGATTGATTCACTAGACTGCATTGAAACTGAGTGATACTAGATTGTAGTGGTGGAATATGAAGGTGATTATGGGAAGTATTGTTCTTGAAAACAAAGCATCTTTATCAGATCTGTGCTGCCGTGATATTGGTGGAGGATGTAAAAGGAATTCTGGGTACATATATAATAGGACTGCTTAACCTGTTTTGTATTTCTTTCATAAAGATGATGGTTGAGGTAGTTTGAAGTTGTTTCATAGTCTTGCAATATATTTTTGGTATCTTGAAAAGGTTACCAGTGCTATCCGTATGTGGCACCTGCAAGTTCATAAAGTTCAACCAACTGGGGAAACCTATTTGTGATATTCCCAAAAAGTGTATGAATTGGGGTGCACAGTGCAGTTTCCTCTCACTTCAGCTTGCTTGTTCCGTTTTTGCTGTCTGCAGAAATTTACAGGCAATCGCAGAAAAAGTAGGATTAGGTTACCTTATGAAATTATATTTGATCTGATTATGCTAATGCCAGTCAGGAATTAAAATTTTTATATCATCTTGCAACCAGAATTGGATACTCATCCATATGTGTGAAGACAGTTGTATGAGTGTCAACTTCAAAGACCAGACTTGAAAGTAATATCAGATTTTTGTCCTTTCAGGGAGGTTGAAGATTATATGAACAAGAGAGTGAACTATGTCATCACAGCTCACAAGTGGGATGAGAACTTTGATGAGGTACAAACTTATGAGATGATAAAATTTGGAAGTGCTTGAAAATAAACGGGGATCAGTGCCTGAGCTTGAATAGTTAGAATTCTCTGTTACATGACAGGAATCAGTGATTTTTACTTGAAAGCGTTCTCTTTCAACAGTAGGTGCCAAGTATACAAGTTGTTGTTCTCACTACAAAGTGATGAATTATCAAAGATCAGTAATGAACATTAAAACTTTTTGCAAAGGGAACAGTGAATATTTGATGCACAGTCTAAATCTGATTGCTTATGAAGTGTTGTTTTCTTCTTTTCGAGACTTATTTATCTGGGACAGAACAAGGATTGAGAGGTTCAGGATAAGGAATTGACATTTAAGAGGGCTTGAATAATCAATAACAAATTCAGTTATGAAAGCAAATGGTCATTTTGATCTTGACAGTGTGGCCAAAATAAATGTTGGTATTTGTCTTGAGAATAGCTACATTCATTTTAAGCATATTGAAATATTTTATCATATAGCTAGGGCTGTCATCAGTGTGTATGAGCATTAATATGATTAAGCAATTTGCATTCTCACCTCCACAGGCACTGTCTGAGAACCCTGATCTGGTGTTTGTTAAGCCAAAATGGATCTTTGCCTGTCATGAGAAGAATAAGTTCTTGCCATACCAGCCTTACATTGTTGTACCCTAGGCTGGTAACTGATGCTGAAGTTTGGGATGCAACTTTTCTATCTTAAAGCCATTTCCAAGCATTTTTGCCATCCATTGAATGTAATCATGCTGTACTTTGTATTTACGAGGAAGAATACATATTGCTGTACAGCTATATGGTTGTTGAGAAGGGTTCGTTACAATGCTTGTGAAATTGTCACTGAATGCTGAATAGTTTCTGCTATATGCTAGTAATGTAAACGTACAATTTATCAGAAATGTTTTATCATATAGCAGCAGCATTTTTTCTATACTAGACCAGCCAGAGACAGACATTACTGAAATAAAAAAGATGTCAGCCCCAGTTGGAAATAGTTTCAATTCATTGGACATCAGCCAACTAATTGAGGGGATGTTGCAGTTAAGCGTACCGGTAGTTAGTTGTATCTGTTATATATTTGACAACCTGGAAACACTTTTGTGGACAAACTGCTACAACTAAAGGCTTCAAATTGGGCATGAGGGTTCAACAAGATAGATCGGTCATCATGATGGCCTGTGATTTTTTGTTTTCCATTTGGAGTATCTGAATTAAAAAATACATACGAGGGTTGATAAATAAAAATTTTGTGTCTGACTATGAAAGAATAATCCTGGTGCCTCAAAATTCACACTTACAGTACATTACTCATAGGCAGGAAGGTGTGCAAAAAAAATAGGGTAATTCCAATAAGCGGTTTTTCTTCTAGAGCACTATAAAATGCACCACCCTTGTACAGACTGACCTATCACTTGAAAAGCATCACGTTTCAGCAGACAACATCACCTGAAGATGGAGAAACACGAAATGCTGTCCGTGATGAAGTTCTTGCATCTTGATGGGAACGCTCCACGGGAAATATCTGACAAAATGTCTGCCATTTACAAAGAGAAATGCCCATCGTATCAGGTTATTGGGTAAGAAAGTTCAAGTGTGGGCAGTGGAGTGTTGAAGATGAGTCAAGATCTGGACGTCCAGTGTCTGCTGTGACAGAACAAAATGTGTCGACAGTGAGCAAGATAATACTGGAAGTTAGGAGGGTAAATGTACAAGACATTGTGAAGAAAACAGGTCTTTCTTATGGATCTGTGGAGAACATTCTTCATGAGGAGTTGAATGTGACAAAAGTTTCTGCGAGATGGGTGCCACGCCTTCTCACTCCTGACATGAAGAAGGAAAGAAAATGATGCAATCAAATGCTACTAAAGCTGTGCTGTGAACAAACTAATTTCTTTGAGAGACTGGTAACCATGGACGAAACATGGGTGTTTCTTTTTGATCCTGAAATGAAATGCCAGTCTAAACAGTGGATGACCCCTTCTACACCTCCACCAAAGAAGGCACGAGTGCAAGCATCTGCTGTGATGGTCATGCTTTCTGTGTTTTGGGATCAAGAAGGCATCATAATCACTGAGTATCTCCCAAAGAAAAGAACCTTGTTACCTTGTCCCAAGACTGACATCATGATGCACGGGATATTCCTGTAAGCGCTACGTCCCCCTTGCCAACAGCCATTACTGGGGACTATTACTCCAGCTTGCTTCATAAACTGAAGTCATCTCTCAAAGAGAAAAGACGAGGAAAACTTCGAAAAGGCGTCCTTCTGCTCCAAGACAATGCGACCGCACATGGAGTGGCCATAGCAACATCCACTGCGGAAACGTGTGGCTACGAAATCTTACCACACCTGACATACTGTCCAGATCTGGCTCCTTCAGACTTTTTTTTATTTCCTTCTCTGAAGAAACATCTCAAAGGACGACATTTTGACACAGATAATGAAGTGAAAAGTGAAGTTGAAGCCTGGTTTCACGATCAAAGTAGGGACTTCGAATGTCTTTTGAAGGCCATCCACAAATGAGAGAAATGTGACCTTTTGGATGGATACTATGTAGAAAAATAAATATCTCTAATGAAAAAATAAGCTTCAATCTTAACTCCTTCATAGTCAGACAAAAGACTTTTTGATCAACCCTCATATTTTACCAAATATTCCAGTCCCTCTACAGCCATTGGTAATCCTGGTCCTCAAACGAAATAAAATTGTGCTATAGGCTGACATCATCAAAATATGCCTAGACTGAAGTATTCATTGGCAGGAACTGCGGGTGATGTTATGGCGGGATGAGAAGGGAGAGAGGTGGAGAGACACACATACACAATTAGAAAACTATTCTGTTTTAGTTTGGTCATCCTCTCTCTTCCCATCTCCAATCCCTGCAGCAATGGCACACCACAGTTAGTACATGATAATGAGAGCGGGGTCCAGTATTGAAATTGGTGAATAATTAAAATAGTTGTGAGATTTACAACTGTTTCCTGGATTAAGGCAGCATATTTTCCACATTTGTATCATCCCTGTACTTTTGAATCATTAAATATTAATTTCTGGATGCTGTTCAGGACATCTTTAAGCTGTTCATGGACATATGAGAAGATATTACGTAGAGGATCTGTAATAAGTGTTTGTTTGATATTAGATTTATGAATGAGTTATACTTTTAGCGTATTTGCAAGCCTCTGGCGAGGGAATACGATAAATGTATTTCAAACTTCATAAATCTGATCTCAAACAAACACGAGTTTCAGATCCTTTTTATCGTATAGACTTTAACTAATTTTAAAAAATGAACTTTTAATCGTGAAAAGGACTCTTAAGTGGCCCTCACCCTGCTTGAGACACATCAATTACAACTGAATTGAATGAATTATACAGTTATGCGACACAAAATAGATCCAAACAGCTGACAATCATCAAGGAATCTTTAGACCACAGAGACACTGTGACAGTTCAAATATTTTAATTCAAATGTTTAACTGAACTGATACTGAAACGTGAAGAGAATGATGACAAGCTGTAAGAAAGACAGACTGAAATGATTTTTTTTTTTTTTTAATCTAGACAGAGGGAAACCCCAAGGCAGTGAAAATTACATGTAGTTACAAAATAAATGACATCACAAAAGAAATGACGTCGTGTCATATTTATACGCCTGGGGGTTTCCAAGGCTTCCAATCAGAGTATTCGTAGGCAGGTCAAAGGTCAACTTATGTAACATGTGACATACCAAAAAGTTATTACTGTACACGCGTTTATGTCACCCGGAATAGGCCCTGTTTATATGATAAATATATATACACACTACAAACCATTATATTGACCCTCGTACATTCTTGATGATTTATGTAGAGATCATAAGTAGTTGGTGATGACATAAGTATTCTCAAAGACTTTTGTAGGAATGTAACAGAAAGTTCTGTTACATCTGGTTTCTCTGAGTCCTGTACATTTAACAAGAAACTGAACTCTTCTTATAGAACTTCTAAAAGTGATTAGGCCTATGGCAGTTAAATTTCTGGCAGTTTCTGATATATGCGTTCATTGTCTATGATTTATTGTAAATACATGATGATTTTGAAATTTCTCAATAGTATTTTGTCCTCTCTTTTTATTATTAGAGTTGCATTTGATGGGTTTCATTTCTGTCAGAATGGAGTGCTACATGATGTCATCTGTTGTGTAATCAGGGGATAAAACACACAAATTAGTTTTTTTTTCATACTCTCTCTCTCCCTATCCCTCCCTCTCTCTCTCTCTCTCTCTCTCTCTCGCTCTTATTTTTTTAACACTTATTCTTTCTCCTTCAACCTTATATTTTCTGTAGCTCCCATATTCCCAGTTCTTTCTGTGTCCCATTTATTTTTCCTTGCCCTCTGTTGCACCTCTCTCTCTCTCTCTCTCTCTCTCTCTCTCTCTCTCTCTCTCTTTTAAATTCACTCTCTCTCCTCCCTCCTTTTTTATACTCTTTCTATTATATTTCTAATGCATTCTCTGTCCCATTTTTGTTCCTTGTCCTCTACTTCCCTGTATTTTCCGTGCTATTCTTCACTCTTATATTTTTTTTTCTCTCCCGGTCAACTTTCAATAAACTCTCTCTCTCTCTCTCTCTCTCTCTCTCTCTCTCTCTCTCTCCTGTCAACACGATCCATTAATTTTCTGTCCCTCTCTGTATAATTCGTTTCCTTCATTCCCATCCTTCCATCCTCCTCCTCCATTTCATTTCACCCCACCTCCCCAATTCAATCCTATGCTCTTGTGTCACACCCTGATCACCACAAGAAAGTGAACACAAGAAGATAACAGTGAGAGTGACGTCCTTGACCCCCCAATGCAGACAATCCTTGAACCCGCACATTGCTTGCACATTGCGTAATCAATGCTTTGCCGCAAGATAACACTGGTAAATCGATCGTGAATCAGGAATCTTGATTTGAACGTAGCTGGATACGTAATCAAGTGGATAAATATATTAATTATTTCCTTCGTGACAACTCGAAGACTTTGTCGATGAAAACATCTCTTGTAGTAGTCTACTGCGTGTTCAGAGACAGTCTTCAAATATTGTGCGTCAGATCACAGTGCGTTATTCTGGTAAGCGAGTGCAATAGCCTAGATCTAATCTGTGTGAGTTAGACTATGCTTGTTGTGAATGAGGTATTTTCAGACGGGTCAGTTACACCACGTGATCTAGGGATTGCTAGGATATTTTGATAAATGACGAGTAATCATACATAGGCAGAGCATGTAAACAAACCAACGTGTGAGCAAGATTTCCAAGGTCACGTGATGGAGCTGAAAATACCTAATTGTGCAGAGTAATAAGAAAGCAGCTCACTCATCAAAGGCAAAGAACAGTGCAGGGCCGTTGTCTGACAGTCATTTCTCAGGATCGTAGCACGGCCTGCCTAACACAAGTTGTGAGGATTTAAGAAAAAAAAAAAACTGGGTCATAGTTTGCAAGCCAGTTGTTACGGAATTGATCTGTATTGTGCCTGGAGAGAGGCCTCAGAAGAGAGGTGAGGAGTGAGAACTTTTTTTCTTCTTTGGGAATGTGAAGGTANGGGGGGGGGGGGGGGGATAGCAGGGAATCGGCTTTAGTTATCAGATTTGTGCGTAAAGCACATTTTCTGAATAGGCTAGAAGGAGTCACAACTCACAACCAGAAAACAACCGGGTCAATAAGTAGAACAACTCTGCTGTGTTTTGGGACAGGCAACGATGAACGAAGCACGTCTGGAACTGCTGGGAGTGCAATGATTTTGTTTCAGGATGCTCGACTGATGCTCCTGTTTCGATGGGTTAAGGTTAAGAGTAGAGTTAGGGTGAGAACCGGGTTGTATTAGCACTAGCAGGCATGGGCTCAGGTTAGGTTAGGTTAGGTTACCACATATGGAAATTTTTCCAAAAGAGGAATACAGGAATAGAATTGACAGAATTCAACAATACATACTGAGAATTTATTCCCCGTGAAGTGTTTGACAGAATGCACAAGTAGTTATTCTTCTTGTTTTCTTGACACCTATGTCATCTAATGACAATTATTGCCAAAATATTTAGTTTTGAAGTTTGTCCTTTATTTTTTTTTTATTTTTTAAAACCCTGTGGATGGTCCATTTATCTAGTCTAGTCTTACAATGGATGTGTGTCACTGTAAGCAGAGAAAATGACATTACCATTCGTGGTTTTTTTAGGCCAAATTTGAACTCTAAATTCAGCTACCCGTTTTATTTCAGATATCGATACCTGTTTTAAAGATTTATGTATTAATATATCAATAGAAGTAGTCGAGACCACACTTCCACACTAGTGCCAAAATGAAAACGACAACTGATAAGGCAGATTGCAAACATGATTGCAGCTGTCTATCAAACAAGCAGACGATCCAACGAGGGCGCACATGACTGTTATGTGAGCTAAATATATACCGTAGTTGAAACAAAGCACAGGAAAGGGATCTGGATTTGGCTTGACCACTGTGTTTTTTTAAACTAGTTTCCTTTATTTTCCAAACAAAATTCTACCTGACCCTGATAAGCGGTCATTAGTAGTGCGTAATAGTGTAAAGTATCCACGAATACCCCAAGGGAGGTGCCGCTAAATCGCTAGGATAATATTTATAGAAAGTTTGGGTCTATCTCTTACCCATGTATGCCCACCGAGGAACAATATGATGAGCAGGAGAAACTCTGATACTCACAAACGCGTCTGAAGAAAGTTAAAAAGTGCTGCTTGTTTATATATTGCAATACTGTATTATGTTTGCGTGTGTGAAGCAAAAACAATAGTTTCAGTGTGCATTTAAACATACAGAATGCTTAATGTATTGTTCTGTGTTTCATGTTTTGGAGACATTTTGGAAAGCATAACAAAAATGCTAAAAAACACCCACTAATGCCTGGTGGGATTGATTAAGTTTAGCTACAGAATAAGAAAAAAAAAGGATTCTTTTGCAGAGGCCTTGTTGTGACATTCAGGTCGAGGGCTGGTTCAACTTTGTATGATTCAAGGCAGTCACTGGTTTTATCTGAAGTGGGTAAACAGGTCAGTTGCGTTGTTTATCCGGCAGGTGATACAATAAGGACGGACAGTGAAACACGGCATTGATAGAACGTTGCGGTGCATAGGTCTAGCTTAGTCTACCAGCAGGACTTTGGGCCCAAACTACGAGTATTTTACAGTATTCGTTGTAAATGATTCTACAGCCTGTGTAGAGTAGTTGTTGTTTGTGTGGCTTGGTTTGTTCATTTATGGCAACTCAGTGTCTTTTAGGTATAGTTTAATGAAATCCATGCAAACAGCACACTCGTGAAATATCAGACGTAAAGGGAAATGATCGGTAATAAGAACAGCCAAGAAGTGCGGCCAGTGGATGCGCGTTTGGAGGAAATCCAACCATATTATTTTATATTAAAGAGTCCTTCGAAAAACACTACAACCGGTTTATTGCAGTGAAGTTTTAATACCCCTTTATACTTAGTTTAGGTTATTTGTTACCGGTATTAGCACAGTTCGAAGGACATGCGTATATATTGTGGGCCATAGTTCACTTTGATTGTGGTGTTGTGTAGCTCCCAACTGCTTGGCTGCATGTCGAGCGAGAATTTATACGACAGGTAGGTAGGTCTCAAGAATCGTTATGATAAATTTGTGAAGTGTAGGTCTAATGCATATGTAATCTAGGTCTACGCAAAAACAACCGTAATGCTTCAGCAGTAGCAGTAGCAGAAGGCGTGTTGTGAGCACACTGGACACGCAGCGTGGGGCCCATTTACTTCTGCTAATTGGTGCAAGAGTTCTCTCTTTAGTCGGGAAAGATATAAGTGTACCCGCAGTTGTTGTTGTTGTTGTTGTTGTTGTTGTTGTTGTTGTTGTTGTTATTGTTGCTGCTGCTTCTTACGTTTGTTGTTGTTGCTGCTTTTGTTGTTGATGATGACGTTTATTTTTGGGAGGAAGAGGGGCACGTTGTCGTGGTCGAGAAGTGGAGGTGCGCTACATCAGCAATTTAGTAGTACCAAAGTTCGTTTTGCACATTGTGGTGTAAGTCAAAAGATAAGAAATCGCGACAGGCATCAGTGGCGTANNGCATCACATACTCGTTATCAATGAAAAAAGACAACGCTGTTGGAGCTCAGTGAATTCTGGTGGGTTTTTTCTGGCGGAAGGGGGGGGGGCAGCATATGCCACCTTTACTTCCGCCACTGAGAGGTGTGTCGAGCTGACAAGGAAAGTCGTGGTACTTGTCGCCTCGTGCGTTGTTCATGAAGAACAAAGAAGAAGAAGATTTGATTGTAATAAAGAGGGGGATTTGGATGCAACACCCAGACGGAACCCGAGGGACATTTTGTTACGTAAGCTGTCTAGACTGTAACTATTTCGTGAGTAGACCTCTGCATGTAATATCACTGTTATGTACGTAAGTCAACAGTTCTTTTGAAGGCAGTGCATTTGTAACATATGGATTTAGACGTGAGTATTATTGTATTGGTATTGTTGAAGGCACAAGGCGCAATTAGAGTCTCCCTGTGATCATGTGCCTTTGCACTTGTTAGCTGTGAAATATTGAAGGCTTACTATATTTTTTAACACACACACACACACACACACACACACACACACACACACACACACACACACAAAATACAATACATACATACATACATACATACATACATACATACATACATACATACATACATACATACATACATACATACATACAAATAACACTCACGTACATACATATCATAATTCTTTATTTCCCAAAATACATGTGCCATGTATAGACATAATATAGTAACACTACATTTATAAGGAAGTTGTTGCTGTGCTGAGTTTGAGTGATGAGCTGGATGACCTAGGAGTGGAAGCGTTCTGTCATTAATGGTTATGGAATCCATACGATGATAATAATGATATTAGCGGTTACTGATAATGAGGGATGATAGACATAATGGTGAATGTGATGGTAACGATCGTATGCTTCTCAGTTTTCCCTGAGATGTTTTTTGCACCGTTCTTTCCATGCCTGGTGAGAACCAATTATAGCACTGATGCTGCAATAACTACATAGAAATTTTGCTTCCGATTTATATATGTTCAGTTTCATTAAACCAGCTCTGAACAATGCCGAGTGCACCAACAACCAAGACTATTACTTTACAGTGAATGTCCAAATTGCTTATCTCCATGGACAAGGCATCTATCAATAAAGGCGTCAAAAGGGACAGCAATTTCAGTGACTTTGACCGTTTTGTGTTTTTCGTCAGTGATAGGAATGTCTGGTCTTGTATGTGGGTGTTGGAATGTGTCTGGTCGTGACTGATGGTTAATTCTAAAATGACCATATTTAAGCACATTGTCCTTCAACACAAGTCTTTCTCTGTCGTTGAAACCAATGAACATCTGCGATTTGATGTGCAAGAAGTTGGCGATGGTTGATTTTAAACAAAAGACATGCTCTTGTAGCCCAATTCTGGGTATCGATCCTTTTTGACGATTTGACAGTCGCTCAGTTGCGAAGAAGATTGGCGTAATAGAAGTTTAACTTAGACATACGTATGGTGTTTACAGCTGCTAACTTTGCTGAAGTAGGAAGCAGCGACCTGTCAATTTTTTCCATTGTCGTTTTAAACCAGTCCATCAGTGTATCAAGTTGCTTGGCTTTGCTGGTGTTGTCGATGCTAATTTCATAACCAAGATAAGTGTAAGCTTGGCTTCGTTGGTATAGTGGAATATTTTCATCTTGAATTTTGATGACAGCTCCATCGTCTTTATATTTCTTATACCAGTTATTGCCACTTCTTTGTCCATGCAGCACTGCACATTTTCGATGTTTTATCTCCATCCCACTAGCCTTCATAAATTTATCTGTTTTTTCAGCCATTTCTTTCAGTTGCGTTTCTGATGAGGCGACAAAGTCAACATCATCTACATAGCCTTGTACAGGGGGCGGGCGGTGTGTTATGGTAAAAGGGCATTCAATCCAGCGTAGCCACTTGTCTATGCCCTGTTCAAATATTATGACTGACCATGGACATCTTTGAATAATGCCCTTTTTGCGTTTAATCGGTTTTGTTATGGCTTTCCCAGTCATCACTTCATTAGTCAGGATTTGATTACCTTCATAAACAGTTTATAGGATGTTTGCAGAAGAGAAATGGGACGCCAGTCGTCGATAATTTCGGGGTTACATACATACATACATACATACATACATACATACATACATACATACATACATACGTACATGCATATGTACATACATACATACATACATACATACATACATACATACATACATACATACATACGATACATACATACATACATACATACGATACAATACATACATATGTGGTGATAGGTTACAAGGTGCACAGGTAACATTTTTGCTTAAATTATGCATGCATAAACATGAAGAAAAGCAACTATGATTTGAACTATGACCTAGAAGGAAAAGAAAACATGCATTTTTGACTATAATAATCCAGTGCTAGAATTCTATTATTTTTTTTACATGTAGTACTATTTTGTCAAATTGTTAACTAATTCAAGCGCCTCCCAAACTCAGATGTATGGTCCCCTGGAATGCAGGTTCACAAGATAGTTCAATATTTATTTTTTTTTTTTAAAATTTGATAGGCTTTTTGTTGGGAATGAACAGAGACTGAGGAAAGATTTCCCAGTGGTGGCCTAATGGTTGTAGTGTCAGACTGCATGCCTTGGAAAAGCATTTCATTCACATTTTCCTCAGTCCACTCGCCTGTAAAATAGGTACCTGATTATAGACAATGGAAAATATTGCCAGAATGCTGGCGAATAGTGCCTGTAAATGGCAGCCTCACTTTTATACTTCCTCAGACAGTTGAGAAAGTCCTTGAGTGATCAGGCCTGTTGGGGTAATAATAGTGTGAAATATAAGATGCATTAGCTGGCATTAGCCTATATAGGAGACTCATAGAAAAAGGGCCTACATTATTATCTACATCTGACACCTCAAAGATGAACGTATGGTGCGAATATGGAAATCGACAATAATCTGTAGTGAAACAAGAGTTGAGTTGTGGGGACAGCGCCTCCATGGAACAAAATGTTAGGAGTGAATCAAGATGGGAAAGGAATAAAATGAAAAAAAGATGAGAGTGGGAGTGCCAAATTTATGTGGCCCCTGGGTGCAAGATAACCTTGTCCGTCCACTGGACATACGATATCTGGATCAAGCAGTTGCTTCAGTTTCAGTTGTGAACAGACATTTCACAGGTTTCCATTCACTGAACACTAATTTGGTTATTGCAGTAAGTCTTAACATGAACATGTGTCTTATATAGTTTGCCACAGTAATTTTGTAAAATCCGTAATGGCACACTTCTCAAGATGATTGATATATATATATATATATATA
>JAWQUT010000035.1:477039-504865 GCA_033807755.1 Ellobium chinense
AACAGGGAAAATCATTGATATGGTATCTTTGTCCACAGAGGGTACTTATTCAGCCACGATGTTCAAGCCTTACTGCGTCCAACTGAATTTATTGGAGGAAGATTGGTTCGATGTTGGTCTGGAAGATTGTTTGTATCTTAGTGTGTTCACTCCTCCAAGTGCTGCGAAGAATAAGAAAAGTCTGAAGAAGGTCTGTCACTATTTTTGTACATGATAGTAATGTTGTTATTGTTGTTGCAACCGCTGCTGCTGCTGCTGCCACTGCCACTGCTTCATCGTCTTTTTCTTCTTCTTGTGATGATGATCGATCATCATCATCATCATTGAAACTCTGACTGGTGAGGTTATAAACCAGTAAATGTTTCGGAACTTTTCACTTGCACATTTTGGTCATAGTTTCAGTGAAGATGAATTCTCCTGAAATGACAAGGAAAGTTTTAAAGTTAGGTGTTTCATATGTGACAGTGATGATTAATTGAAATTTTAAAAATTAAAAAAAAATGAAAATGTTGTTTGTGAGTCAGATGCATTTTCCAAGACATGTACAACATGGGCACAAGTGGAGTTGAACCTGCAACGCTTGGTTGTAATTAAGGCCACAACTATTCAGACACCAGGGATGACAGAGGGTTGAAAATGTTTGGAAAATAAAAGATTGAATCTATAAAATAGCACATTTTAGTAAAGGAGTAAATAGAATGAAACAACTTGAGTATGAGCAGAGATCTGTATGTTCATCATGATGTGAGGTGTCCAAAAATGTTGCCATTGGCTGCTGCCAACAGAGTCATTCCCCTTGTCTGTTTTGCAAGGTCCATGTTTACTAATATACGAGAAATATGATCTCAATTACCCTACAACCTCATTGCAAAGCATCAGTCCAGTGCTCTATATATATGTATCGGTATTAATTTTATCTCATGATCTCCAGTATCTCACAACCTCTTATTTTCTCAAGTTGAAGTTCTGGAATTCAAAATTTTGTGGTTCCACTGTATGCGAGAGAGAGAGAGAGAGTGTGAAAGAACATGACTGTTGTGGGTGATCATAGGAGTAATTTTTCGGTGTTATCAAAACTGCATGCCTCTGCTCTTCAGGTTTTGGTGTTTTTTCATGGTGGTGCCAATATGAACGGTTTTCCAGACCTGTACCAACCAGGGACACTAGTGACCGAACATGACCTGATAGTGGTCCTCCCAGCATATCGTCTTGGCTACTTTGGCTTCCTCAGTACAGGTACCCCTGGTGCCAGTGGCAACTGTGGACTTAAGGACCAACTGCTGGCCCTCTCATGGGTGAAGGAGAATATTCAGTCCTTTGGAGGGGACCCAGATGATATCACCGTAAGTGTTATAGAAGTCCTTGGTTTTGTAGGAAGTCACTTAATAGGCGATGCTGAGGATATGCTTGTACTAACCATGTTCTACTGGTCCTAGAAGTACTCTCCATTAGCATTGATGCACGACTGCATCCTCCTAAACCAAGAGACAAAGGAATGGCTCCACTCCTCAGCAGGTATCCCCTCTATTATTTTATTGAACATAAAAAGGGCTTCTTCGTTGTCACAGAATCGCTTTCCTTTCATTTGATCTTTGACTGACAGGAATAAGAAAAAGTTACAAGGAGCTAGGTCCAGTAAGTAAGGCGGGTTTAGGAGAGATCTTACGTTTTACTCTTTCCAAATACTCCAAAGTCACGTGTGCTTTGTGAGCACTTGCGTTATCTCGGTGCAGTTTAAGCCCTTGAGTGCCCGTCCTCGGATGTTTTTATGCCCACTCATAGAAGGCCATTAGTAAACAGTTATGGATATACCATAGGGCAGTAACAGTCCTTTGTTCTTCTACAGAAATTGTTATAATATGGCCGCATTTTCCGAAAAAAAAAACGCCACCATCATTTTACCAGTACTCTGAGATCACTTAAATTTGACAGGTGGAGCCTGTCCAGCACCCACCCAACACATGCTTTGCCGCTTGCTTTCAGGATTGTAATTGTACACCCATGTCTCGTCTCATGGCTTTATACACAGACTTTGAGCAGCCTTCATCATATTCTCTAAGCATGGTTTGACAAAACCCAACCCTAGTCCTTTTCTGGTCCTCAGTCAACATGTGGGGTACCCACCGGACACAGACCTTCCTTAGCTTTAAGTGTTCATGTAATGTTTATAGACAGTAGTGGATGAAAAGCCAAGTTCCTCCTGTGTTTCCTCATATTATGTTATTCTCCTGTCTCTGTCCACCAATTTTCGCACAGCTTCAATGTTTTCATGTGTAGTTACAGAGACAGGTCTTCCAGGGGAGGGGTCTATTATGGTAGCCTTTCTGCCACATGAAAATTCCTGATACCATTTGTAAATAGTTGATTTGGAAGGGGCAGACTTTCCAAATGTTGCTGTTAGCTGAACCAGACATTCCATAGCCTTTAAACCCCTTTTGTAGTCATACAAAACCATTGCTTGAAAATCATGAGCGTCTAGCTCCATTTTGACGTTTGAAGACAGCCTTATCTCACACTTCCAGTCATAAAACATGTCATTTTTGTTGAAAAATTGTGAAAAAAATGTTCACAATCTCATAAAGAATTTATGCACACTTCTGCCAAATTTGAAGCTAATAGGACCAGAAGAAATAGGTTAGTCCGAGTATATGAAAGGTATACCTCGTAGACCAGGGGTTACCAGCTTGGGCACACATACCCTTCAGGATAAAGCATGCAAATTTCAGGGTTACGCAGATAACATGCTTCATCAGCAGAAATGTTAAGTGACCATACTTTACTTGATTGAGCCATGAAATTAGAGGAGTGACTTTAAGGACAGGGATATGTAGGATTGTCTGTTGGCATTAGAGGAAAGATTGGGAACATGTGATCTAGACTTTACTTGGAGACATTTGAAAGGAGCATGGTGTGTACCATCTCTGATGATAATAGGCCATACATTTTTCCACTTTTTACTTTACTTTACTTTCCTGATCCAGTAATCATCTGGGCTTGAGCCCTTCAGAGGTATGGCATACAGTAATATGTGCAGGTTTTTCCAGTTGTAGGGAAACAGAAGTCCAGAGTTGGCTTTGGTGGAGGGGGAAGAGGAGGGAGGAAGAAAAAACTGCTGATATAGATTATTCAGAGGAGAGCAGTCAATAAAATGAGGCTTCGTGAGGGCTGGCGACAGATAGTAACCTGATCTCACCTTCTAAGAAAGTTGTTAGATCCTTTAAGTTTTGGTTTGTCATAGAATTATCATAAATGGAAAGATTGCTCAGCCAGTTTTGTCCAGTGTTGATCCAGTGATCTGCTTAGCCATACCTTTCCCTACCTTTATACTGCTGTCATCCTTACGTTGTCACTTCATAATGGGGATGGTCAAGTTTTCCATGAGCTGTGGAGTGGAGCCTTGTTTTTTCCAGTTTCACCCTACCAAAGATGTTTCTGGGGTTAGGAGCTTTGTAGCATGGGTAATTCATGATAATGAGGTTCAAGTTGATTAGGTTCAACAGTTGCACATTGTGATCCTGACATGCTGTGTGAATGCTTTTTCAGATAAGCGGTGAGTCTGCAGGAGGCCAAGATGTCTCGCTACTTGCCCTGACTCCTAAGTCAAAAGACCTCTTTAAAAAAGCTCATATACAGAGCGGTGCTATTGGACCGAAACTATTATCAATAGATGCAAACCCAGCACCTGCAGCTATCAAGACAGGGAGACAGTTGGGATGTTTGGAAGAGGAATCACAACCAGAATCTGAGGCTGAGTTGGAGAAACTGGCTGACTGTCTGAGACAACTTCCTGTGGAGAAATTCCCAACACAGACTTATTTCACAGATTTCACACCCCTTGGCCCATATATTGATGGAGATCTTTTCCCCAGGTCCATAGCAGAGCTGTTTAATGATGAGGAATATCTGCAGTCCATCAACTTCTTTGATCGAAATTACATGGTGGGAGTTAATGAAAATGAAGGTGGCATGTTTGAGTTGCTTAATAAAATGGCTCTAGACAAGATGACAGAGGAACAGAGGGCAGCAACCACACCTGAAATGATGCTCCAAGGTACAATTCAGCAGTTTATGCTCATGATCTTTGGCCCTGTGAGCCAGACTGTTCTAGACAAAGTTTACGAGTACTACAATAGCAACTATAAGATAAGCCCTGTTGCTGATTTCACTGCCGATGCTATTTTCTTCATTCCAAGTATTCTCTGGGTGGAAGCCGCTGCCAAGTTTCGACCTCCAGAAGACAGTGGAGTGAGTAATCATCATTATAATCATTCTGTCATAATCGTCATCATGACCTGTTTTAACAGAAACTTTGTAACATCTTTGTAACAGGGCCAAGTTTGTTTGTTGCCGGCAGATGAACGAAATTGGTGGGCCATTTATTCTGTAGAAGGTCCCTCAGAAATTCTAAGCATTGAGCCTTTAAGCACACCAAGATAGCTACAATTGATTTGGAAGAACTAAAAAAGTGATAGGTGACTTGCGAGTGGCGTTAACTACACTTACATCTTTGCCCCATTTATAAACATACATACTACCGTTGAGTCTTGCCACATTCTTCTTTGACATAAGACCATTTATAACTTAAAACAAATTTTACTAACAAATTTGAAACTGTAGATGGTGATCACATTATTGTCAGATTATTTCTTTCAGTACAACTCCAAAAAGTTCCATATTTGCTAACTAATTCTAAACTCCATTAACTTCCATATGCAGCTGACAAGCAGGAGCAAACAGCTTAGCCCTATTAGGATGTTTTGGAGATATAAGTGAATCAGACCTTTGATAAAGATAAGAAAACAAGTTGGTGCACTGTAATAATCAACTTGTTCATTATCATTATCATATCTAAGACTTTAGATACAGTTATAATTATTTGTCCCATGGGCAATTTTTTTTCATTTTACAGCATCACCTCCATATCATGTTCCATATTTGAAGAGCATTTTTGCCAAAGCGCCACAAATGCAGTTTTTTTTTTTAAATTAGTGAGGCATTCAGAAATGCATTTCATCAGCAGTACATTCAACTCAGACTTGAGCTTGAAATCAGTATGCTTTCAACAGTGATGTTATTTAAAGGCAAATTAAAATATGTGTGTGAAGACCAATTACATGTGCCTTTTTTCCCATTGTTTCAAAAATATTCAGAAGTCAGGCACCTAGTTCTTGACAAATGCTCTTCATTTCTTGATAGAGGTGTACACTCAGCGCACATACATCTACAAGTGGTAACACCAGGAGGTGTAATCATGTACATGTATAACTTATTCACACATTTGAAATACCTGATCCCTCAGATATATGGCAGTGTAGCACAGCTGCCACCTTCATCAATCTTGAAGTCAGACATTCATTACAACAGTTATTTGTTTCCTCTGTCAGGTGTACTTCTTTCAGTTTGTCCATTCACCAAACTGGGTTACCATATCCGGTGACGTGTACCGAGGAACTGTGCATGGCCTTGACCTTACATATGAGTTTGACATTAATCTCATGTTCATGAACAGAATCCTGAATCTGAGGGTTAGTAAATTATCATCACTCTCACTCCACATTTTCCCATGTCATTTTTTTTTTAAGGGTTTTAGAAATTGAGCATTCTCAACCATGATGCTCAAAGCAAATCACTGAGGCAGAGGTGGATTAGTTGTAAAAGACAGATATATTAACAAAACTCTATTTTTGTTTTATTAGGAAAAAGAGGATAAATGGAAGATCATAGTAATATAAACAACTCAAATCATCAAAGAAGTAACTTAAAGCAAATGTGAAATGATTATGATACCATGAGAAATGTCATGAAATATTTTAACTGCTTTGGTGTAGCCAAATGCATGGAAATAAGAAAACCTAGACCATCAACGCTTTATGTGTTTTTACTGATTTAAGTGTATTTGATAACAGGGCAGCAAAAGGAACTGAACATGAATAAATCCTAAATTAAAAATTGAAAGAGCTTTTAGAGAATTCAGTTGAATCGATTCGAAATCACGAAGCTCAAATCTACAACACAACTGTACTGATTTACCATTTATCATGAACCGTCATGTGAATTCACAGGCTGATCAAAAAAAATGGACTGAAGAAGATGACAGACTGAAGAAGAAATATTGCACATTAATAGCTGATTTTGTCAAGACTGGGTAAGTATGTTATCAGGGATGGCAAAAAGCGGAAAAGTTCACAAGCTGGCTATACTAATAGCTTTGAGTTTACAGTTGTAGAACCTTGAACCACGTACTCAGGAAACAGGAAAACTAGTCCATTGTAATGCGGTAGTCCTGATTCCCATAGTTTTGATATCAAATTTCACTCACCAGCTTGAAATAATGGCCCCTTAAAATTCAAAATCATGATGTGGGACAGTAAGAAATGACCGAGTTTGAACCATTGCTGGGGAATTTCTGGAGTGGTGTCCCTTGCTGTGCTGAATAACAGCAAGACGAAGAAGGGAAAAGTGAATATCCTTTGAAGGTTCAGTAAACTGCCATCATGAGAGCCAACTCCTTTCTTCACCTCACCAAGAACTGCATTTTGATCAGTCTGTGTGGGATCGCCTATTACTACCGGAGTTCGCTGGCACGTGGAGGAAGTCACCACCCCGCCTTGTATGCGCCCTCCCTGCTATTCCACAGATCTACAATGACATCCTTTGGTATATACGCAAACATCTGAAATTTTCTAGCCACATGCTTCAATCAAGATTATTTATGTTGTATATGAATTTGTTTGTGGAATTTCTTAAGATAGGGTCATATTTCCATTTGTAAAAACTCATTCCATGGCTGCTGTGACATTAGATTTTCCATTATGGTTGCAGGAGCCTAATTGGAAATGCCTCTTTGAGGCATTTGAGAAAATATTCTGCTCAGACTACATGAACATTCCGAAAAGGCCAAGACTAGTTTGTAGGTCTGAAGCCACCACCGTGCTCTAATTATATACAGTTTTCAGTAGGGGTCATTCATTTAAATTTTTCACAATTTCAGTTTACATGAAAAGAGGGTCCAAAATTGGGCATTCTTTTGCAGACCAGCTGCTCACAAAAACTGAAACCGTTAGACTCTTGAAAACAGCTGCCCACCAAAACTCTTTATTTAACAAATTCACTGCTAAATCTCACAACTTTTGTGGTGTAGTTTCATGTTATACGATTATTCCTACACAATCTGACAGATTTTATACTCTGCCATTATCGAACTCTGATAGTCGACACATTTTTAGCCAATTAGGCTCCTTTAACCTTATCAGGACCAATAAGTAAAGAAGTTTGTAAGCTTGAGATTTTTTACAAAGGTCTTCAAAATATCAAAAAGAATGTTTTTCTAACTACCAACACTGGTTCAGGCATTGATAATCACTGACTTGTGATTCCTGCTATGATAGTGCACATACTGTAGAAGTAAATTAATTACTTTTCACAAGTCCTAATATTTCCTTGAGGGGAAACCCATATTGTTGTCTTCATTGAAACCAGTCTTCATTATATAATGTCGTAAATGGCGATTAAAAATATGGATTTTTGGTGTTGTTGGTGTGTTGTTGCTGGTGATGATGAAGAGCAGCGGGGAGGCAAGCTCGGCTATGGGCTTTAGCCTAACTCGAGCCTCAACCGGCAGCCGCAGTTGTTGTGAACAGACGTCAGGAACACAGCCATGTAGAGTCAACGATATCAAAGTTTATTTACATGTAGTTGATGCAGTGCAGATAGAATATTTTGACATCAGTCACAGCTTCCATCCTACCAGCCAGCCTTGTGGGGAGAATGAATGTATGAGGAGTCTCGCAGGAGCCAGATGTGGGCTTGACTGCGCTCAGGCATAGACTAACACCAGACTCGAACTCAAAACCAGACTCGGACTCCAAACCCAGACTAACTCAGGGGGAAATTGGTGTGAAATGTAACATGGTCACGCGGACCTATCGGAGAGCTACTACGTCAGAGGCCTCTCGTCTCATCTTGCGATGCGCTAATTTGACATCAATGTGAGGAAAATGGACAATGGCTGGAAAGTTAACGGAGGCTGACAGGATAGCTGTGCAAGTTACATCAACATGTCATACATCAAACTGTAAGGCATAGCAAGATAAATAAGTTACAGATCTTCCCAAGTCTTTAGAAAACTGATATTACTGATAACTAGAAAACATGATCTAAATGTGCTGAAAGGCAGCTTACCTACTTCTGTTGCATAACATTAAGCGCCAATAAATCAGCGAAGAAATAACTGTATTTAATAAAATGATAGTGCAAATGATTGTCTCAGACAGATGCCTAAGTGACATAAAGTTTGATGAATGTCACATTAGTGGTTACTGAGAAAATTACAGTTGAGTGCTGGCATGAGAGCACAGATTTACTACAATATGCAGTATAGCTAATACAGAATAAAAGCAGCTTTTATATGACAAAATATAGGTTTGGAGAAAAGAATTGCATGTCCTCTTGCTTGTAATAACTCAAAATGTATTGGTTCATTTTCTGTCAAATTTGGCACACTGCTTGTTTTGTGTAATCAAGATGATATTGAACTATCATTTTCGTTTTGATGACAAAGTGAGCTTTTAGGAAATTTCTTACATTGTCAGGGTAAAAGTTTGTAAAGAAAACCAAGGCTAGGATTTACGTCTTGAAGAATATTTTCAGATGTAGCAATCATATATGGCTGTCGCGTTGTACAGCATGCACTCATTAGCTTAGAAACAGCTTCCTCAGTGCCAAATTTCTAGCTGACCCATAGTCAAGTTTTTGAGATATTAGTGGCAAGAGAGTTATAATAAATACAAATGCATTGCTTGGGGGGAGAGACAGGTGGAGAGAAGGGGAGTGTTGCTGATCTTCCCTTAATAAGCACTTCACCAGTCCTCAGACAATACCCTGAATTTTGTTTCAGAAAATCCCATGAACCTTGGATGCATTTCATGCATGATTATATAATATAATAATAAATTGCTGGGCCTTTCAGACAGACTTCATTTCTCTTGTGTTATTGGTACAGCTGTTGCTTTAGTCTTTCTTGTTCATATTCCTATGTATTATAACTGATGTTTACATGTTTTGTTGATGTTGGTGGTGGTTATTGCACTTCTGCTGCTGCTAATACCATCAATTTCATTTTCTGTCTGTCAGTTTCTTTCAGTATTTCCGTTGCTTTTCTTGCTAGCACCTCTGATTTTTGTTGTTTGTGTTACTGATCATGGTGACTTTACCTTATCAGGTGGGGAACGTAAACATTTTTCCAGACCGACTTTCACTCTCTAACTCGCATTTCCACCTCTTTAAATTCCCAGCAACCCCAGCAGGACCCTGGCCAATGAACTTCCATCCGGATGGCCAAGTTACAACAACGAAGGGAAGCAGTATCTTCAGTTTGGTTTGGAGCCAGTGTTAAAAGATCATTTTCTAACAGCAAAAGTCGAGTTATGGTCGGACATAATCCCCGAATGGATCAGGGAGTATCCATTAGAACCTAAGGGCAAGGATGAGCTGTAAGAATGAGACAATCACGACATAAATATATGAGATGATTTTCATGTAAGTTATTCAGTATATTCTGAGTAGAATGAAAGAACATCATTCAGACAATCATTCCAGGATGAAATGCAGTATTGACTTTCTTTATTGTCACCATGATAACATCTTTTAGTTACCAAAAATAGCAGGAGAAAATGCACATCTTTTCAGGTGGCAAAAATGCCTGGAAATTATCCACAACACTCCAGATGGGAAAAAATTACTTGTGCTTTTTGACATTACTTCAGAGAGAAATAAACCATAATATAATTCATGTTTCCATCCGAATACATATCTTCAGATTGTTGCTTTTGATTCATACATACCATTAGATAGCTCACAACAGTTAGATTATTATATTCACAACGATTTAGATATGAGACCATATAAGCCATATATTTGGAGAAAACTGCCATCAGTTACAAATTGTAGGTTTTACTACTTACACATTATTCAGAATCTAAACAAACAGAACAGTAGGATCTCTACCCTATATCACTCTTCTAATGTTGTTATCATTCCTTTTCCTTTCTGAGTCCTGTTATTGCTTAGTCATTGTTATCATTGTCCATTAGAGAGCTTTTGTTTTCAGTTTGGATCTCTTACAGTCTATTATGGCGGAGATAAGCATTCACACTATATTAATATCATTCCTGATGTTACGATCTTATTTTATGTTACAGACTTGATGTCAAATTTACATGCAATTCTAGTTTGTAATATGCGATGTCATCAGAATACTAGGATATGTATGAACATGCCTGTCTCTGCCAGAGCAATCCTTAAGAGATCCAAGCTTGAGCTCTCTGATATGAATTATGACAGAAGACATTCAGACACGGTAGATCTAGGTGAAACTTGGAACTACAACTTAGCCACATATATACTCAGCCTTTGTTGGATGACTCCTGATAATACTGTTTTTCCTTCATGCAAGGAGAGAAACTGGGTCACCTCTACTATCTCCTGACAAAAGGCTTATCTTTGAAAAACCAGTTTTTGAGAAAATGTGTGCCTTTTATGACTGCGATTCTTTATTTAACGAACATTTTGTCTCATTTAAATTACTGTACGTAAGGTGTTCATAGTTCTGTAAAAAATAATTTGTTGGTTAATGAGTATTCCCATACTAATCATGAGTAGGTGGAAATGTTCTTTTGTCAGAAGACATTAGACTTTTTTTTTTTGATGTTCTGAAAGTATTATTCTGGTTGCTAAGCCATAGGCTACAGCTCTGCTGATAATACCATGTTATAGTTAGTACTGGTGCCACTGAATGAAATTGCTTACGATGTTGAATGAGAGTGAACATAAAAGAATGAACATATGAGATATGAATTATTTATTTTTTTAGTCAGAGACTGAAGTTTTCTAGAGAGGCAACAGGAGCTTTGCAAAAAGTTGAGGATGTGCTAGAATTTTGGTCCATAACAGTGATACAGGAAAAAGTGGAATACTGCCAAGTGTTAACAATCATTTGCCTAGCATTTAGGTAATTCCGGGATGTGAGCCATTCTTGTAAGAGTTGATTTATTACAAGTGAGAGAGCAACTATGGTTTAACCTGAAAAAAAACCCACAAAAAAACAGGGTGGAAAAGGACTCTGAAAAACTGCAGATTAGGTATGCTTTCAGATTAACACAAGGTACAATTCATAACAAGAATGATAAAATACTAAGCACATAATATCAGGACTTGAAAATGTTTGCAGTAGCATTAGTGTCATATTCTCAAACATGTAAATTATGAAAATTCTTAATATATCTATTTATTAGTGTGATATGATAGTGATCTACAGATTTATGTGTTATTATTTATACTTTTATAGTTGGATATAAGATGAACTAGCCACTAGAGCCATATCAGCATCTATATCCCAGCTTGTTTCCCATCATCAAAACACCTTCACAAATTAACATCACATACATTTTTGTGACAATCAACCTTTACTTAATTGCAGTCCCAGGAGGAAAAGAGACAGGGTGAATTGAACAAAGGGTGCTGTCAGATGAGGCCATTTGTAACTTTCCAGAATAGGAGGTAGAACTTCATGAATTAAAGATTAAAGGTCAGAGGTTGGAAATTCGAAATTCTGGAGTTATTCAAGATAATGGGATAAATTTACAATAGAATTATGACACGAGGGATGAAACTTTGGAAAGAGTAGAGTAGTAATTTGAGGATGTGATTTTGGATGTCATGATTGAGGCTCTATTGTATCTGCAAAACACTGTGAATGAGCCAAATGTGAGAGACTTCAAACTGTAGCTGTACTGCTTTAGGGTAGTTTTGTTCATCAGTGTAATGTGGAATGGTTGGTGTTTTTTTAATGATGTACACGGAGATGTTCCTATGCAGTGAACATGAGATGTTTCATGATGCATTATTAGATGTGTCACAGTGATGTCACAAGCGTTGTGTTTGATAGAATTGTGTACACAATAAAAGACCATATTTCATATTGGTTTTGCTGTCACTGGTTCATACTGTTCATTACTGTGGTCATCATCACTGTCTCTGTCATTTGTTTCACACAAAATAAAATATAATAGCATCTACCAGTGTCCTACTATACAATTTTATTTAAATTACAAAAAGAAGCACACAATAAGAAAATGTCAAATTTTCGGAATTGAAAATTCCTTCATCAGGAATAATAATAATAATGATAACGAAGAAGAAGACATAAGAACAGACCTAAAAATTTATAGGGGTACTAATTTAAAAGGATACGATAAGAGTTCACTAAAGAAAAGGATACGATAAGAGTTCACTAAAGAAAAGGATACGATAAGAGTTCACTAAAGAAAACAGAGAGAGAGAGAGAGGTGAGGGGAGTTCAGATAGAACGAGAACAAAGGCGTCACCCAGGTTTTGAGGAGGTAGGAAACAGACAGAGGTAAGGGAATGGTTAAGAGGAACTATGGAATACAGAAATTATCGCTACAGAGTGGTAAAGATGGTTTGAAGAAGGAAAAACAAAAAGAAAAGAAGAAGAAATATATATCCACCCGTGCCCCTGGAGGGGTAGACTGTCGAGGGGAGAGCACAGGTACCGAACCGAAAAGCAGTGCTGTGCTCCCACGCCCTCGACCGCCACACGTAGGGGGACGGGTCACAATCACTGTCTCTGTCATCACTTTCACTGTCATCATCATCTTTGTTTACAAAACAGTCTACACAGGATATAAATAAGTATATAAAGAAACTGTAAGTTTGATCAATTTAATACACATATTTTCAGACTTGCATCCTTCTTTGGATGCCATACACAAATGAACTAAGAATGAACAGACAAAATGAAACTGTGACTTTTGTTGTCATCTTCATTATCATCATTGTTAATATTATTGTTAATTCCACAGTTGATACAGGACATTAATATTCTTGCTGCATTTCATAGTTATTTTGATACCAAGCTGAATCTATCAAATTTCTGGAACACAAAAAAGAATCTCTCGAGCAGAGAAAATATGGGTATATTGGGAATAAACATATATACAACTTATTGAACGAAGAATGTTCAGAAGAGACAAATTAGTTATTCTTGCATTTCTGAAAATATTTTGGTAATTTTCACACTAGACTTAAATATTATACTGTACATGATTTATGGCTCACCTCTCATACGCTCTCTCTCTCCCTTATCCTTTCCCGTATTTCTCTCTCTCCCCCTCTCTTTCTCCCTCTCCTCCTCTTCCTCTCTCTCACTCTCTTCCTCTCTCTCACTCTCCACCTCTCCCTCTCTCTCTCTCTCTCTCTCCCTCTCTCCCTCTTTCTCCCCTTTCACTCTCCCCCTCCCCCTCTCTCCCCCTTCCTCTCCCTCTCTCTCTCTTTTTCTCTCTCCCCCTCCTCTCTCCCTCTCTCTCCATCCCTCTCTCTCCATCTCTCTCCCTTTCTCTCCTCTCTCTTCCTCTCTCTCTCTCTCTCACACATAAACACATGCAAGCACATCTGTTGTGACTTCTCTCCCTCCTCCCCCCTTTACCATTCAGTTACACAACTCACTTATACACCCACTTTTGCAACTGACTTCTGTTCAGTAAAGTGAAAGGTACCAGGTAGGCCTACACAGGTATGAGTACAGCTGAAGTGAGGTCATAATCTCATATTGTGTCCATATGGTAATACAATATATAAGAGGAAGATAACTGATGAGACTGTTACAAACTGTGTGGAAAGAGTACCACTATGACTTTACCTAATCATTGTGAAAGAACATTTTTGGGCAAGAGAGGCCAAGAAACATCCAGTATCATAAAATGTCTCATCCCTGCCAGGATTCGAATCCAGATCCCTCGGTGTGCAAGATGAGTGTGTTATCCTATTCCACCACGGGGACCCATGACTTCATAACAGTTCAATCCAAAACTGTTTCTATGTATGAGCCTTGTGTTCATCTGTGGTCCTTGTTAGACGGAGGTATCTTCCTCTGAAGATCTTCTGTTGCCTTGCTCTCCGGGTAAGAGAGTTTCCCATTTACTGTTTCCAGCTGCTCACATCATGTAGTCTACTATTATATACACACCCTGTACCCAGGCTGTCACCTGACATATTTTTTTTGCTTCTGACTTCTCAGTACTAGGTGGCAGGCGCATTGCAGGTAGGACAAAGGTCACTGGCCTAAACCTTGACCTTCAATAGGCGTATTGTGTGTAGGTGTCAGTACGTTGATAATTGTTATCTCTGTAAAAGAGATGGTATCCACCCCCTTCTTGAAACATACTCGATATTAGTTTGACAAACACACTGAATGCAGTCAGCCGTTACAGATTGTTTGCTCAGGACTATGTGATGAAACTAATATCAATACTTCCGTGTAGCTACTGGCGCTTTGCTAAGATTTTGCTTGCTTTGTGTATCTGTTAGGCTACCATTCAAGCCTTGCCACTTCACGCATGGTGGTTGCCTCCAAACAGAAAAGTTGGTTTGACTTTTTAAATATTTAAGAGCTTAGTGCAATTGTGGGACAAGTGTTTACCGACTAAATTCAAGTCTGGGACAAGACTAGTGTTTACCTACTAAGTTCAAGCCTGGGACAAGTGTTTACCTACCAAACTCAAGTCGTGGTATAGATTCTTGCAACTTAAACTTTAATTAATTAATAGTCTGAAGAAGTAAGCACGAGAGAAACAAGGGCCACAGGTAAGTACAGTAGGTATACAGGAACCGTGTCTTTCACTCACAGTATGAGTTCACATCCTGTTAGATGTATCAGTCTTTTCAGTATTTTCACTGACTATGCTCATTCTGCGTGAGGGCATGCGGCGACTTTTTAAAAATGCGTACGACACCATTAGATTTGAGCGAGGGCATTTTGAAAATCAGAGAAATCTAAAAGTAAGATGTGCAGAATGACCAAAGCAGATTTGAATGTAGGTAGATAGGAAACTTGCCTATTGGGAAAGCAAGGCCCGGAGATTGTAGATTGCGCTAATCCCCAACAAAAGTATGTATGTAGATTGCACCCAACTACAAATATTATTATGTAGATTGAGCCAAAATCACGATAAAAGTGTAAACGGATCGGTGATATGACAGTAGATAGAAAAATGAGAGTTCTGCATAACTCAGCCACCCTCTTTATCTCTACAACAGCCACCCTATATACTGTATTCTATGCATTTAATGACTTAGCCACCCTCTTTGTTACTATTAGCCGGCCCACCAACTCAGCCACCCTCTTTGCTTATATTACCTGGCCGCCACCGCCTTTCCCCGCCCCGCTAAGGATTCAGGGTCCCGCACGCGCCCCGCCCTGCCCCGCCCCGCCGCGCCGGGGATTTAGGGTGTGACCCGACCAATCGAAATCCTCAGCGGGGACGCGTTTGTTTCCAGTGACGCTCGAAAACGTTTGTTCAACGTATAATCTGTGCAGTTTAATGTCAGAGTATTTATTAGAATATTAAGTCTAGATAATTTTATACGGCATCAATACAGTCTCACAGTAGGGGAGGGATTGAGAGCAAATAATGGAAGAAAGAGAGAGAGAGAAGTGGAGAGAGAGATTGTATGATGCACTATAGTGATGATGGTGTTTTTGACGTAGCATGAAACGGAGAAGTTTTATAAATAGAGTTGTCCTTAAACATTGCTTAGGTACAAAATTATTTATCCAGTTTTATGATGAAATGCTTTGATAATATTAATAATGTAAAGATGAAAATGATGATGGTCATGATGATGATATGATGATATTGTTGTTGAGCAGTCCAGAAGAACAGACATATATCATTTTGAGCACGGTGGAAGAAACAGACGAAGAAAGTGAAGATGAAAATAACAATCAATGAAAATGAAATAAAATGAATTTAAATGAAACTAAATTTTATGCGGTTTATTCACTGTGAATGTGTGTGCATAGTATGTGCCTGTCAGTGTATTGTACACCGATCTGGAGCACAAACAAGACATCTAAATAACAAATAATATAATTCCTATTTTACAGTAAATTAATTTATTCATCATTATAGTGTAACAATACCTGACAAAATAAAAATCGTTCGTTGATTTGGATTACACTTAAACGATAAGCTCTATATTAATTCTTTCAAAATGCAAGTATGATAATTACATGGACAATTCTCCTCCTCCTACACGTTTTGTTCTCTAATTCGTATTACATTCAAATCCCAGTCTCCTCCTCCTCCTTTCTCCTCCCTCCTCCTCCTCCCCCTCCTCCTCCCCCTACTCCCTCGTCCTCCCTCCTCGTCCTCCCTCCTCTTTCAATTTATAATACTCTTCATCATCACCCTATATATATAGGGTGGCTGTTATAGAGATAAAGAGGGTGGCTGAGTTATGCAGAACTCTCATTTTTCTATCTACTTATGACTTCAGTTTTAAACTGATTTTACAATCATCAAAACTACGAAACGTTACGTTAATCCCTCCCGTTTGCCCCCCTGTTCCTCCCCTCCCTTTTTTCTCTTTGATCCATAATTTGTTGTCCCCTGTTCACCATCGAAAGGGTGGGAATGAGAGTTTGATTCGGCTGAATTAAGGGTGCAAATGACACGGGATTGCAGCATCCTGCTGTACCCGACAACATGTAGGTCAACTGAATGATCTATAATATTTTGTCCTGAAAAAAACCGGATTTATTTTGCAAATAAACATGACGCTCATTCACCTTTTTCACTTTGATTTCAGGAAAGAATTTGATAAGGCTCTTGAACATTGATAAGATGAAAATCTTTATCATCTGGCCTTCCACAAAAGACAGTAATGGACCCCCATTAAATCCCCGTGCGCTTCAGTGGTTGGTCCAGTAAAATTTCAGCTTGTCATTTACAGTAAACTACAAAAAAGGTAGATTAGTTCAGTTGGGTTAGCAATTGGGTCAAGCAGTCAAAACTTTTGGCGCAAACTATATGAGAGGCATATAATAATATATAAAAAATCATTGCGGTCTGTGGTTCTTTTTGACTCAATTAACAGATCTTATCTTTGGATTTATCTTTTGGCGCAGTCTATATACGCCTGGAGGGCTGATTCGGAAATGTAAGTTTTGCTGAGCATTTAACGTACAGTCCATGCCCTTTAAGTGCAGTTCCAACTAATCACATTCTCGTTTGATTGCAAAACTCATGAGACAAAATGATCTCTTTTCTAGATATTGTGCTGGTTAAACTCGAGATTAAATCGTCATGTTTACACCTGCTATCCCCGCATAACTTCAACTCTTTTTTTGGAAGTTCCTGTCTTTCTGTGAGCACGGATTAAGCGGTTACTATTGTAGACTCTTAGCCAACACATGTTGTGCCCAATGCTGATTCCTTCCTACACATTTTAGGGCGATCCCAGGAGAAAATCATGTCAGTTACGCATATTTCTGAAAAAGCTTTGACTTAACATCAATTAGAATTTTTATGGATGTTACCAACAGGAATTAGTAAATATTCTTGAAGTATAAACCGAAACTGGTTGCTGTAAGGTTAAAGTTGTTTTTTTTTCAGAACTTAGCATATTGTAACTGACGTGGCAGTCTGTCTGTCTGTCTGTCTGTCTGTCTGTCTGTCTGTCTGTCTGTCTGTCTGTCTGCCTGTCTGTCTGTGCGTGGGTATTGCTGGTATCGTCGTTTTCGTAGTTCGTTTGTTGTCTCTCTATCTATCTTGTCTGTTTAAGAACCTCTCTATTTCTATGAAATCTGTGCCGGTGTAGGCCAAGGTCTTGGTTTTGTGTTTGATTGTTCTGCTAAATCTGACAGCTCCACTCCTAAACAATTATTTATCTGCATTCTGTACACATGTATTACAGACCATAACTCTATTGGAAAACTTTTATCTTTAGAATAGGATAAGGATAAGGATAACTTTATTTGTCCACAAAGGGAAATTTGTCTTGTTACAGTGTGCTTACAAAACATAAATTTTATATCTGTGCAAACACACACACTCCCTCGTTATCATACACACACACGCACATACTTCCACACACACACCCACAAGCAACCACGAACGCACACATATGTAATAATACATCCCCCCACACACACACCCACATTATCACACACAAACACACATAAACACATGAAGACTGTTACTCTGTTACAATCACAGCTCTCACGACGAGGAGTCCCGATGCACTCGCGCTGAATGTGGCACAAAAGAATTACGAGGAGTGGGAGGGGATGTGGGGGGNTTGGTTTTGTGTTTGATTGTTCTGCTTAATCTGACAGACTGACAGCTCCACTCCTAAACGATTAATCATCTGCATTCTGTACACATTTATTACCCAAGTAAAGAGACTACAGACCAGAACTCTGTTGGAAAACTTTTCTCTTTAGAACAGGATAAGGATAAGGATAACTTTATTTGTCCACAAAGGGAAATCTGTCTTATTACAGTGTGCCTACAAAACATAAATATCTGTGCAAACACACACACTTCCTCGTTATCACACATACACACGCACATACTTCCACACACACACACCCACAAGCAACCACGAACGCACACATATGTAATAATACATCCTCCACACACATACACACCCACATAAGCACACACAAACACACATAAACACATGAAGACTGTTACTCTGTTACAATCACAGTTCTCACGACGAGGAGTCCCGTTGCACTCGCACTGAATGTGGCACAAAAGAATTACAAGGAGTGGGAGGGGAGGGGGGCGGGGGGAGACACTTTACTCTCATTTCCCTACCCGACTTCGATGTGAATAAGTACTTGGCTATCGATTTGAGGGAGGGGAAGGGGGAGGGGGCCAGGATGCTGCACTCAGGCGACTAGCAATGACTGACTTTGTTATAAAATTGATTCAAGATTCAAGATTTGGTTTTTATATTTGGTTTTAGTATCCCTTTGCTTTTAGTTTACTTTTACCCTTTTTTATGTTCAGGTTGAAGGATGTTACATACATTGCAGTTTGAATTACTTCAGCATCCATTGGATCCTGCAATATCTGAGATTTTTATTATTTGTCATTTCCTTCAACGTCAGCTTAATTTTACTGGCGTGCAGGTCTCAGGATTTTTATTAAACTGTATCTATATATATGTGGACTGTGATAATGCAAAAATATCGTATCTTTTGTGCGAACTGTTATTATTTATATGGCGACAGCAATGACTTTGTTATGTATTTCATTTGTAATGTTATTATATATTTACATGTATGATGTATACTGTAAAATATGTGTTTGCATTATGAATGAGATATATAACATTGTATGACATTGTAAAACAATTTCCCTACGGGGTAAATAAAGTCGTATTACCATTTCCATTTCCTAGTATTGAAATTACTGCAAGATGTCAAGAGTATCGGATCGGATTTAACCCAAACTAACTACATTTACCTTTCTCTTCGATTCAAAGCCTAGCGGTATCAAAAAGTATTAAAAGATAATATCGTCAATTTCGGATCGCAATGAATTTCAACCCTCTGTTGATTTTCGGTCCCAGTCTAGGTACATGTCTTCCCAGTGCAAAGCCTATCGGCCTCTTAATGTCAAAAGGTATCAAAAGTATGTGAAGTATCGAAAGTGTCAAAAGTATCGACAGGTATTGAAATGTCTACCCGACACAAGAGAGATAAAAGTTTCTACTAGATCTCTGCTGACAATAAGCAGAATCGAAATAGAATAGATACTTTCGAAACTCACTGTTTAAAGGCTGAGTCTTGGGATATTTAGAAATTCAGATGTAGACCCACTTCTACTTTTCTGTACAGAGACTGAAGCGGACACACCATGTCGTCTAGCGTTATTCCAGTGGTGATTGGTGTAGACATCGGCGGCACTAACACCGATGTGGTGATCATCTGCCAGTTAGATGGCGTCCCCACAGTTCTGGCGGAAGTCAAGGAACTGACTACCAGTGACGTCACTACCGGTGTTAAGAAAGCGGTTTTGAGATGTCTGCTAGACGCTAAGAGCAAAGATAAAGTGGTGGCGCCAATCCAAGTCAATATTGGTGAGTTCTGCGCTAGATCTATGGGAAATGGAGCGTGATTTTGCAAAGTGTATGTGATGATAGGTTTTGTCATTCAGTGTTCTCCGTGCGATAGCTGGCAAAGAAAACGAACGATAAAGTGTTAATCAAAACAACAACCCTGAAAGCGGTTGAAAGTATGGGGAGGGTTTGACGTGATTATATCGTGCGAACAGTTGTACTCGCTGAGGATCGTAAGGGGCTATTCAAAATTCAAAAGTTTCATACACTGTGATGTTACACAATGAAATTAAAAACAGTTAAAACCACTGACAAATTCCAGCTCTTGTCCCACTTTTATCTGAATCGATATTGAGTCGATATTCCATCCTACATTTCTTAATCCCCTTGTCTCATTCTTGTATTGCCATAAGCTGTCATTTGTCGTTATTGATTGTTATAACCATTGTATTGAACTGTATCTTATCAGTCTTTGCTTAGCCTATGTATTATTGTCAGATGTATCTTATAGCCCATAACTGATGGGCAAACATAAACTTCAACTCAGAGAATGCAAGACCTACCAATATCATGACGGAATCGGGAGGGGTAAGAATCCATCCACATCCGACCAAATCTACCAACTGTGCAACGCGGCATGGTGGGACGGGATGGAGTTGAAAAGATTACTCAGTACCTACAGGAGAAGGTTTTTATCTTCTTAACAAGTCTTCAAAGTGGGCACTAATCTGAGCCAAAATATACATAAATGCCACACATGATACCAAACAAGACACAATGATATGATCATAATGATCTTCTATTTCTATTATGTTTTATAAGCATATTTCTGTGTCTGCTCTCACGCTCTAAAATATTGTTGTTGTTTTTTCAGGTACAACTCACTTTGTGAACGCTGTTGTCCAGGGCAAAAATCTGGCCAAGGTAGCAGTCGTGAGACTGTGTGGTCCCGTGTCTGATGAGTTGCCCCCCTTCATCGACTTCCCTACAGAACTGGCCAATATTATACGCGGGCCTGTTCATCTCATCCATGGCGGATATAGATTTGATGCCAAAGAACACGAGCCACTGGACGAGAAGCAACTCCGAGACGTTATTCAGCAAATCAAAGGTCAGGGAATCGAGAACATCGTATACATTGGAATTTTCTCCACAACTCGAGCAGATCAAGAAATTCGAGCTCGTGAAATCACGCAAGAAGAATTTCCAGAGGCCACAGTATCATTGTCCCACGAAATAGGCCATATTGGTCTGATTGAGAGAGAAAACGCGACCATTTTGAATGAGTGCCTCAAACCGCTATGCAAGAAAACAGTGAGCGGTTTTAAGAGTGCTCTAGAAGAGATTGGGGTAACCTGTTCTTTCTACTTGACCCAGAATGATGGTACTATCATAAGTAGTGAGGGCGTGTTGGAGCAGCCAGTGTTAACTTTCGCCTCCGGACCCACCAATAGCATGCGAGGAGCAACTTTCCTTTCTGAGCTCAAAGACGCCATTGTTGTTGATATTGGCGGAACAACCACTGATGTTGGAGTCTTAAAGAATGGGTTCCCACGCGAGGCCTCCATGCATGTAAAGGTTGGGGGTGTTAGAACCAACTTCCGAATGCCTGACGTTGTGAGTATTGGTTTAGGAGGCGGATCATATGTAGTGCATCACGCTGGCAAGGATGGTGAAGAAGGGAAAGTCACTGTAGGACCTTTGAGCGCCGGACTGAATCTGATGAAGGAAGCTTTTGTGTTCAGTGATGGAACCGACCTGGATCAGAGATCTCTGACGGCGACAGACATTGCCGTAGCTGCCGGGCTGTATTCTCTCGGGTCAGCTGAAAGAGTAAAAGAGCTGGACAAGAGTCTGGTCGCAAAAGCTGTGGATAAAATCCATGCTATGGTAGAGGACCTCATCGACACGATAAAGCTGAGCAAAGAGGAATTACCAGTGATCGTCGTGGGAGGAGGGAGTGTGCTTATGAACCTGTCAAGAAAGCTTCGGGGAGCAACACGTGTAATTGTCCCTGAACACTTTGGGGTGGCAAATGCCATCGGCGCGGCCCTGAGCAAAGTATCAGCAAGTTTCAATACGGTGGTGAATCTGATGGAACTGGTAGATGCTGCTGAAATGGAGAGGTGCGTACAGGAGGCTTTGAGCACCGTTACTGATGACCCAGATGGAAAGAAGGCAGACCTGGCCACCAATGAAGCTAGAAAACCATTTTTTGTCAAGGCTCGTGACCAGGCCATAGAAAGTATTTGCACCAAAGTCAAAGCCATGGTTGTGAGTCAAGGAGCGGATAAAGACAGCCTGGAGATCCTAGAGAAACAAGAGTCTGTGATATCCTACACGCCTGGCAATGCCACACAGATCAAGGTCAAGGTTGTAGGTAATCTTGCCAGATGGGATTCACGAACGGGAAGTCATGAACCTTGGTCACCGCCTCCTGAATTTGATCGGATCTTGGAGGAGGAGAGCCATAAAACTGAGAAACAAGCCTTCTCTTCAACTGGAATGAGAATTCAAATCACAGAAGACGTCGACAAGGAAAATGATTTCTCAAAATTGCCAAAGGATCCTTACATCGACCCTGCGAGTGGAGAGTGGATTTTGTCCGAGTGGGACATTGAATGTATTGTTGTTGGAGCCGGTATATATGGATGTGGAGGAGGGGGCAACCCTCAGTTTGGAAAGATCCGAGCTCTGAAGGTTATACGAGAGGGGAAGAGGATGAGGGTGGTAACGCCTGAGCGTCTACTGAAAGGTGAAGGCACCGAGAAGAACGTGGTGATAGTCTCTGCCTTTATTGGTGCCCCACTTATTATGTATGAACAAGGAGTGTCTTCCAAGGAGACGACAATGGCTTTAGAATGTTTGAGAGATGTTTACGAAATCGGAGGATACAAAGACGGCAAGCTGCAAAATATGGATGGGGCTACGATTGAGTCAAATCCCGCGGGAAGCAAGTTCATCAAGAACTATCAGCCTGTGGGAAAGGCATCATCGGAGTACAAGGTCATAGGGCTTCAGTCGGCAGAGATCGGAGGCATGAATGCCATAGAACCGTTTCTGATCGCTGCCAATCTTGACCTGCCGATTCTGGACGGTGATGGGATGAGCAGAGCCTTTCCTGAGGTTCAAATGTTTATGCCTTTTATGTATGGCAACCAGCCATATCCTGCTGCCATCGTAGGGAGTGGAAATTACACTGAAAGAACTGCTCTTTTGTACTCTCCAGGCAGCAAGCTGCTGGAAAACTTTCTCCGAGACGTGTCAATCGAGAATGGCTGTTCCGCAGGGTTGGCTATACCTTTGGACAAAGAATCCGTCTTGACCAAGACACCTTTGCACACGGTAAGCAGAGCCTGGAGATTAGGCAACGCTATCCTCAGGGCTAGGTTAGAGAAAGAGTCAGTCATCCAGGCCATGGTCTCTCAGGAAGACGCCAAGCATGTCATGACTGGGAAAATCCTGGACGTCAAACGTGAAACGACGGGTGGCTTTAACCGAGGGTTCCTTATTGTGGAAGGAGTCGACGAATGGTTGGGGCAAGAAATTATGATCGAGTTCCAGAACGAGAATCTAGTGATCATTCCCATGGTCAAGGGAGAGCGTGGAGAGTGTCTTGGGTGTACACCTGACCTAATTTGTGTTGTGGATGCTGATACTGCCGAGCCGGTGACCACGGAGGAGGTAAAGTATGGCATGAGAGTGGCAGTGCTTCTGATGCCTTCCGACGATCACTTGCGCGAGCCCTGTTGCTTGAAGTGGGTGGGTCCAGAGGCGTTTGGCTACACCAACATCGAGTTCAAACCATTCAGAAAGAGAAAGGTTACTGAACCGGTGCCACCTCTGTAGAGAATTAACTGTTCAGCTCTGTACGAGAAGTTTAAGTCTGCTTGCAAAATAATTACTGTACATGTATTCCAGTCTTATACTCTGTCCGTCGTTTAGACTATATTATTATAGCCCACAACCGCCATGGCGCTGGGACCCCAGTAGTAGTGAACATACCATGTTCATTGTGTGAGCCGGTACTCATATGTAGAAGCAGCTACTCAGATGTGCCTCACCAATATTGTAATAGTAATATGCATTCCTTTTGTTTCTTAAGCAGTGACATGATATCAGGATCTCCTCAGTGGGATGACATTAGATAGAGCTGTGTGTTGGCAACATGTATAATATGGCCTTTTCGGCGATAAGTTAAGGTCAAACACTCTCTGTCTGTCTGTCTGTCTGTCTGTCTGTCTGTCTGTCTGTCTCAACCTGAGTTATCCCTGTGTGAGCCGATGTCGCTTTTGTAGAAGCGGTTGCTGAGACGTCCCTCACCTGTCTTGTAATGGATATAAAGTGTATTCCGTTTGTCTCTGAGGCAGTGATTTAATAATAGGATCTTCTCAGATGGCGGCGATTAGACAAAGCTGTGTGTTGGCTACGTGTGTATGGCCTTTCCGTGATAAATTAAGGTCAAGCTGATAATATGTCGTCTTACAGAAATGGACCATATATACATATTATTTAGGCCAAATTCTCCTTTTGCCACCTTCACATAGATAAGAGCCTAAATAATGTTTACTATCTTTCCATCTGGGTTATTCAGTCGTAACTTTTATAGAGTAGACTACAGTTTTCTATCTTTCCAACTGGTTATTCAGTCGTAGCTTATATAGTAGACTACTGTTTTTTATCTTTACACCTGAGTTATTCAGTCGTAACTTTTGTCATAGTATTGAAGTTGACAAACGCATGCGCCATTTTTCAAGTGAGAAAGTGAGGCGCAACGCATGAGATTTTGTTCATGTAAAATTATGATCTTGGACTCATACGGCATTTTCCAATAAGGCAGCAAATATTATGCAAAAAGAAAAAAAATGTATATATGATAACCACAGTACCATAATGGGTTGATTGGTTTAATGAAAGTAACTTTATACTGGATTTTCCTGCGACCCTGTCTGCCTGCTCACTTACTCCCCTGGAAATATGGCAACTAATGTGATGTCGTCATTATCTCTTCTTATTTACTTTTCTGATAAGATGGTGAGGACTGTCACGTCATGACTGTGTATTCTTCAGTTACATCTCTGGTAAAATGGCGCGTTTGTCATTTTGTTTTCTCTTTACTTTCTCATCTGAAAGAACAGCGAGCAGAGGAACAGAAGAAAATTTCACAGCTATGATCTTTTCATGACCTCATGCCTGGGGTTTGATGTCTCAATATATGGCCAAATTCCCTTGTTAGGCTAAGTGGTATTCGGGACATGTATGAAGTTTTGGACGCCTTCCCTATCCGCGAAGAGGCATAGGAAGAGGAGCTGAAAGAAATTAATTGCCGGTGGAAAAAGTAGGAAGGGTGAAGACAAGGCGGGGTGACTTCTCCACTTGCTCTAAAACTAAAACTCCGCGATCCCACGCAGGCCGAACAACGTGCAGTTCTTGATTGTGTCTCTGGATCGCCCAAATTTTGAACCACGGCCTGGTTGACTTTGCTAAGAACTAAGACACAACTTTTGCAGTATGAAAAATTGCGACTGTGTGCATTTATCTACAGTAGTTGTTTCATTTTAATACTATAGTGGTCTGTTTTCTGAAAGTTAAAGCTGCTGTGTTTAAACTAATTTCGATAAAGTGGAATAGATTATAGTATATATAACCTAAGCATACTTGCTGAGGTGAAGTCTTAAAGGTAGTGAGATTCGCTACAAAGTGTCATATCTTCCTTGTTAGCGTTTAACATCGTGACTGGTGACTTCGTATTTGACAGGAGTGCCGGTAAAATACAATGAAATGCGACCATTTTGTTAGCAAGAGGAGACCTAAACTTTTCATAACTTATTTGGTATCTGAAGTTTTCTAGCCCATCCATGTATCCCAGTAACACCATTACAGCTTGTTTAAAATTTTGAATGAAATGATAACTAATAAATGTTTTGCAACTGACCTATAAATCATGCTAGTTTGTGGAATAATACTTTTTACATCAACATGAACGATTTATATGAACTCATAATCTTGGACCTGATTTTAATTAGGTCACTCCTTAAGATCCCTGTTGATAAATATGACCTATCAGCCTTGACGATCATACATTGAAAAGTGCATCTCGGTATCAACCTCTTGATTGTCATATGCCCGAGAAATTCTCAAGCTTGTGATTTCAGTGTTTTACAAGGATAGACAGGGAAGAAACTACATTACCACGACACTTCACTTTATTGATTGACTCAGTATTGTCCCTTCTTTAAAAAACATACGTTATCCTTATGAAGATCTTCAAGATCATCTGATTTCTATGCATTGTTTTGAAGAAAAAATGTAAATGTGATCCCCGGCAAGTAAAGAGTTAACTAAGAAGTGCTTAGTCCACCATACTTCACCTTTATGATTGTGTTTGGAATGGAGTTGGTGGGGAAGATGAAACAAGAGGTAGCCCAATTAATATTGTCACCTTCAGAGATTTCTTTTCTGTTTTTGTTCTTTTTAACTGTATTCCGTTTCTAGCATACATTCTTTTCGTGGTCTTTCAAAAATCATTGATGTAGATAGTGCTTGCTTCCAGTAACTTCTGGTATTGAGTTCCCTTGGCTTATTGCGTTTTAATGCAGTTGAAAGAATTTTTATACATGTACTATATGTACAAGATGGCATGAGAGAGAGAGAGAGAGAGAGAGAGAGAGAGAGAGAGAGAGAGAGAGAGAGAGAGACAGACAGACAGACAGACAGACAGACAGACAGACAGACAGACAGACAGAGACAGACAGAGAAAGAGACAGAGAGAGAAAGAGACAGAGAGAAAGAGAGAGAGAGAGAACAAGAAAATGGGAACCTTTGATTGGCTGAGATGGTGCGATCCAGAAGATGGCAGGGAATCAGAGTAGCAACTAAATGACATCTGAGTATCAAGAATCCAAGACCCAGGCAGCTGGGCCTTAATGATATGATAACTGAGAGCTCGCGCATTAAGTATGGGATCTCTTACCATCGTAAGAAGTACATTCGTGCACTAGTGCCGAATGCACTCTTAGTACGCTCAGCATGCACAGTTAATGTAATTCATGCGATGGTAGGAGATCCGTGGTTAATGCGACTGCTCTCAAATAACAATGTCATGCTGGAAATGGATGGATGCTGAAATTATAAGAAGGGACAAAATGTAGCCTAAAAGCTATGATTTCAAGGAGGGCAAAACCCAACATTTGGAGAAACATCCAGTTTACAAGACAAGAATTTATAGTGTGCATGATTATCTTTCTCACTTGGGTTCACCAGTTCATTTTCTTTCCTAGTCATAATCTGAGAAGGTCATGATATTTTTAATATAATCTCTTCATATTTAAACTTATCATAACTTGTTGGTCAGCAAGTTCAATCAAGTTATTAAATAGAATATCAGAGAATGATAGATAGTGACCTATTCAGTGTATGCTATGCTATTATATTTTTTGGCAATACAATTTTATTGTTCTTCATCACATGGTGTAAACTGCATCTCCAGTTTGAAGGGAAGATCTGTTACTTGGCGGGTTTGTTTATGTGAAATTTCTTTGAGGCAAGTTGCCTTATACTCAAACACTTTCAAAACATCTCTTAAGTTTAACTGATGCGGTAGTAGTAGTCTACGTTTATTCCAGCATAACACAGGATATACAAATTCTCATTCTCTCACATGCCATTAGAGAAGAGCTGCCTCGAAAGATGCCCTTATATTTTCCCCTTTTCTGTATACATATATATGTATATGTATATGTATGTATGTATGTATGTATGTATGTATGTATGTATGTATGTATGTATGTATGTATGTATGTATGTGTGTGTGTGTGTGTGTGTGTGTGTGTGTGTGTGTGTGTGTGTGTGTGTGTGTGTGTGTGTGTGTGTGTGTGTGTGTGTATGTGTGTGT
>JAWQUT010000035.1:511479-527113 GCA_033807755.1 Ellobium chinense
GCTGATCACTAGTATTCTGACAATATCTTCCACTGCCTATAGCCAGGTACCCATTTTACAGACGGGTGGACTGAGGAAAATGTGAATGAAATGCTTTCCCAAGGCACTTACAACATGACCGTTGTCGGGAATCGAACTCAGGACCTTTAGATCCTGAGTCCAACGCCGTAATCATTGGGCCACGTTGTTCCACAAAGATGCCAATATCACCTGGAATAAAAATATGCAATTTTAAACAGTCCCTACAAAATCAGAAAAGTGGTCATGGGGAGGGGAGAAAGGGGTTGGATTTGAATTTCGAAGGCTTAAGATAGGTGCAAATACTTTGTAGATTCAGAAAAAGTGAAGTTTAGCCATTCAAGTATAAAATTTGTGGTTGTTGCTTGGTGGATAAGGTTAGCCTGTTTACTGTGTGAAAAGGCCTAAAATATTAGGTAGCCTGCTTCACTGCCTAAGTTATCAAAATTTAATTGGCTTAGGGGGCATTTTTCTTTGTGTCAAAATTTGGAGGAAGAGCTAAACAATATGTTTGGAAAGTATTTTGGCATGGGACCCCTGGATAAGTTAATGAGAGGTGTAAAACCTTATATAACCAACAGTGAAAAAAACATTGCCATCTTCATACCTGAAAGCAGTAAGTGTAAACTTTTACAATGGGAATAAACACAATTGAATTGAATTGAATTGAATTGAGTAAGTGTGCTACACTGGAATACATTTGAGGGATCAGGTTATGTCTTCCATTATGTATCGATCAAATTTGTCTATGATATTGATGCCGAAAACGTCAAGGCTCTGAGGCTAGTCCAGGAGAGGGAATCTGAGAAGGAGGAGTCACAGACTCTGTGGAGACTTCTGGACATGGGGTATACGCGTGGCCAGGGTCGAACTTTACGTCTGTGTGGGAAGACCCGGAGAGCGATCAACCAGCTGACAACTGGCACCATCAGCTCTCCCACTCTGCGTTGGCTGTTGGCAAGGGGGACGGAGCGCTTATGGGAATATCCCGTGCACCATGATGTCAGTTTTGGGACAAGGTGACAAGGTGACGTCAATCAAAATTTCTGTTGACTTTTAATGTGGATCCGTAGATAAATGTATTCTCATAAGACTATCATAATAGTTTGCACTTTTATTAAACAGTTGCCTGTGAAAATGACATCTATTATCAACGAAATAGATTCCCAAACGCAAAAAGGTACCGACCCTTGCTCAAAGTCTCGCCGATAGCTCATCCCCACACATTTTCTAACAAAAGAAAATGGTTTCTAAGTTTAAGAGATATTGCATCTTCAGATACCATCATCAGAACATGACTGTGCACTCACTATGACAAATACATCAGAGCTATTGTCGGACTACTGAGTTTTTGCTGAGTAAAAAACAAAGTGTCGCACTTTGGCATTTTGAGCGTCTTCTGTTTATATCTTTCTTCAGGAAAGCTCCAGTGTGTGAAGATTTTGCTGAGAAACATCACCTATATTTTCCTGCGTTTGTTTCAAGACGTTTGGAGGTGATTTCTTGAAATTTATATACTGTATATGAAAAAATGTCGCTGAACAAAACTTGAAAGACTGAGTAACAATGGACTCTATTCCTTAACACCAGTATATCGGCCCATGGCCTTCTTCATGGGTTTAATCACATACCGAATAAGACAGTGTGTCAAATTCATAACAACATAGGCTACATGTACATATTCAGAGACAAACGTCTGTCTATATCTCACAAACTTATCCGAAGACGGCAAATAACCTGTAAAAATAGAAAGGAAAAAAAAAAAAAAAACCTACCGTTTTCAGCTGTGCCTTATAGACTATTAGTTATTGTGTTCCATTACAGAATCTCAGTCAGGGTTGTTCTGCCCCGGTTATCTATATTAATAAAACGCTTCAGCCAAATTTGTGTCACAGATTTCTTGAGAACTACGTAACGTAAAAAACATGCGGTTTTCACCTAAATTCGTAGAAAAATACACAAAAGGTAACTTTACACACTAGTCCTCTTTATTTTTTTTACCCTTTTTTAAAATAAAAAGAATGTGGAAAGCAACGAAATACAATCTCCGATAGATCTTTTCAATCCTCCCGATTCGCCAATCGTCCAACTTTTTCACGGAGTCTAATGCATTCGTCTATGATGCCTTTCATGCGCTACGTATTCTTTCGCCGCTGGTGCGTTGCCTGCGCTGCCTACCCATCTGTAAAATGGGGTGTTTGTCTTGTAATTTTATAATTCATGTGTTTAATTGACATGCATTCTGTTTCGCCTGAATGAGAAGTAAATGTTGTGCTATTTGAATATATGTTCCACCACATTATCCCCTCAATCCTAAAATCCCCAGCCAACAAAAACATAAGCCTCTATCCATTTCAATGGTTTTACTTCAATAAAAATTCTGGCGTTCCATTACATGCTTCGCCTCCGAACTTAACATAAGAGCTTCACTATTCTATACAAGACAATTACTACTTCTGTAAAGTTCAAACCTTCACTTATCATTACATTTTCCTTCTCTTTCTTCGAGTCTACGTTATTACCATCTATTATCCCTTTCTCCCTCTTCGTACAGTTTATTTGATGCACCTGTATTTACACGTTCCTTACACAGTCGTATTCTGTATGAAAGTACTTGGCCCATTTACTCTCCACTAACCCGTTGTATCTCAAGCTGTTGAGTCGGTAATATATAACTGCAGTGACACAGCTCTTTCTTCTATCAGTTACTATTCACACAAAACTGATGTTGATAATGGTTTGCTATTGGGTATACACCTTACACCCCTCCCAAAACCACCACCACCACCATCACCACCACTACCATCACTACCTCCACATCCGTTCTCCTCAGACTTCCATTTTTATTCTTCCGATAGAGCTCCATTGTGAAGATGTTGCTTATAAAAACTTCAACATTATACTGTTGTTAGATTTTAGTTATACCAGACAATAAGTATGATTTCTGTAGTGCCATCAGGGGCGTAGCTAGGGTTTTTGGGTTGTTTTTTTTTTGGCAATCTAGCACTTACATTCAACTAGCTGTTTGTCCGAAGCTGCCAATGTTTACGCGCGTAAAAAAAAAAAAAAACGAGACAGAAGTTTATCGCTAGGCTTCTATCAACAATGTCGTTTCACGTTGCACATGACAGGCTACTGTAAAAGTGCCCATGTCAAATATTATAATAAAATTATAATCAAGCAACGATGACAACAATCACATGCACTCGGGCGAGACACTTTAATTGAAATAAAAATAAAAAAACCCTCATGTATTGAAATCTTCTTTCTCTTGCTCCATCTTAAAGAAGCAGTAAGATGGTTGACGGTCCTAGCATTGATCCTCATTTAATAAAACAAAATTTAAGTAAGGCCGTGCTCGTCTTCAACTCTGCAATATTTTGGGGTTTACAGTAACGTGTGCCTACCAGCCTCAAACTGCTAAAAGAAGAAATTAAAAACTAAAGAAAAAGTCGAGAGGCCATTCACCTATTAAGGGTTTTGCGCAAGGAGCAAAAATAAAAAACCGAAAAAAGAAAAGAAGTTTCTCTCTTGACACAGTCTTTATTACAATACACCGTGTATAAGGAGAGCTGAATCAATGAAGCAACGATGAAAACTAACTAGTTTAACAACGTTGCATTGTCTATGCTTGTAAATGGCTGTAGGTGAAATAGTAAGAACATGATGTTTGAAAATTTTACAAAACATTTTGGATCGGCTGAACAATGTTATAGTAAATACGTAAAACGTATTGGTTTTCTCAGATTCGTAGATTAATGGATGCCATATCCTGATTGCCATCGAATACCTTGAGGATTCTGTAACTGTGAGCATTATCCTTATGATTGCTGAGTCTAGTGATGCAGTGATAGAACCTATTCTAACCTCCGCTCATTTGCAGCACTGGAATATCATACTTATTTCCTTGCCGAGCTCTGAGCGCGGCGGTAGAAATTTGCACTCCAGTGTCACCTGAGCCCGCCGGCAGATAACACGTGCAACGGTCTACATCTGTTACAATAGCCATGCAGCCAGAGGGAGGCTGGATCCGAGGAGCCGCGTTAACGCATTGCAGTAACTACATGAAACTCACAAACATTAGCAGTATTTATTGTAGTTAAAGCATTGTAGTTAAAGCAGTACGTTAATTAACGTATGGATGAATACGGCCATCTCCGACAGCTAAAGGTTACAGACTTCTAATTGGCTGAAAATAACATGCTGTTGCATGCCTTAAGAAGACAGTAAAAAATATAAGGCCTTTGGACAGATTGTGGAGAATGGGCCCTAGATTTGTGAACCTACCCGCGAATTATTTTACATTCTCTCCTGATTTTGTAAATTAAACCTGAAGTTTGGGTCATTCACTTCAGTTTCGGTGTGGCCTTCTGTGCGGAGCACTTGTCGTTAAGGAAACTGGTTAGCTTGTTTACACCTTTCGATGTATCGGTTCGCAGCTCGAAAACGAACTGCAAGATCTATATTTTGAACATCACTTTCAATAAGCTTAATGAATTCTGCAAATAATTAAAGAAAATTTAGAGATTGTGGAATTTCTTGTAAGTAACAGTAGAGAACACAGTTTATTGGCGCAAAGAGGGAAATTGGCGCAAAGAGGGAAATTGGATTAGGCTTCTGTAACCTAAAGGAGTTCTTTTGGTTTGGATAAGTCATCTTGACCAGTCTTGACCTATATATTCGTGGTTAATTGTGGCAAATTCGTCAACGGGATAAAAATGAAGGAATATTTTCAGCCAACAAAAACCCTATTTAAGACGTAAGCAGGCAGTGTCAGTGTGATCTTTGCTTTTTTTTTAAAGCAAAATTTCAAAGAATGATAAAATAGTAGGATGTTTACACCATAGAAGTTCCAGTGGAAAACATGATTCCCTAAGTAAACTGTAAGTGAATATTCAGATACAAAAGCTTGCCTTACAGCTTGAAATGGTGACAGACTAAAAATCAAATGCATGTAATAGTAGCCATTGTGTGAACGTTATCAAAAAATATCCTTTATAACTTTCTTCATACAATAGATACTCTAAACTGTCAGTGTGAGAAATGTTAAGCCTAACTGTACATGCATTACTAATTTTTTTAACAAAACTGCCATTACTGAAGTTTTGGAAAAAAAAATACTCTTCAAATATGGAATACATGATAATATGTAGATTGTAACTTGAAAGAAAGTTACCTAAGGCGCAATGATGTATTACTTTGTCTTAAGTCTCAGATGTGATGGTGATGATGAACAAGGTGATAATTACACTGTACTAATTTTGTTTTTTTAATCTTTACCCAAAGTTTGATTCACAGTAATCTCCCAGACATCCTATCAGAGTACGTTTTTTGTTCCCACGCATTAACTGCGCTAAGAACTGAGATGGATTTAGATGTTTGTTAGCATATCAGAAAGTTTTTTAATTACACTGGAAACAACAGCTCGGCAACTATAGTGGGTCACCATCTACGTTCTCAAAGTTCTTAGTGAAGTTCTTATCAACAGCCATGTGCTGGAGGAGGAAGTGGCAAGAATCAATGGTATGTATGCTAATAAATTAGTTAAAGATATACGTGTTGCTTGCACCACTCGCAAGGTAGCACACTCTTTCTAGCTCTTCACATCAGTAGCAGTCATCTTGGTTTGCTTAGAGACTCCTAATAACTGTTGCTTAGAATCACTTTCGTTCATGTTTGGGGATCAAGCAAAAGTAATCCCGAACACTTGAATGTTGCAAAGTTTCTGTTTAAACACGTCATGATAATGATTATGGCAGAATGATTATAATGATGATGACTTACTCCACTGTCTTCAGGAGATCGGAATTTGGCAGCAGCTTCCAACCACTGAATACTTGGAATATACATAACAGCATCGCCAGTGAAATCAGCAACGGGACTTATCTTATAGTTGCTATTGTAGTACTCGAAAACTTTGTCTAGCACAGTCTGGCTCACAGGACCAAAGGTCGAGAGCATATACTGCTGAATTGTACCTTGGAACATCATTTCAGGTGTGATTGCTGCCCTCTGTTCCTCTGTCATCTGTTCTAGAGCCTTTCCAATATGCCACTCAAACAGGCCACCTTCATTTCCATTGACTCCCACCATGTAATTTCGATCAAAGAAGTTGATGGACGTCAGATATTCCTCATCATTAACAAGTTCTGCTAAGGTCCTGGGGAAAAGATCTCCATCAACATATGGGCCGACTAATGTGAAATCTGTAGCATAATTGTGTGCTGGGAACTTCTCCACAGGAAGTTGTCTCAGACAGTCAGCCAGTTTCTCCAACTCAGCCTCAGATTCCGGTTCTGATTCGCCTTCCAGACATCCCAAATATCTCCCTATCCTGATAGCAGCAAGTGTTGGGTTTTCGTGTAGTGAAAATTGTTTCGGTCCAATAGCACCACTCTGTAGATGAGCTTTTTTAAAGAGGTCTTTTGACTTAGGAGTCAGGGCAAGTAGCGAGACATCTTGGCCTCCTGCAGACTCACCACTTATCTGAAAAGAGTGTTTCAATAGCATGATTGTTAGGACCAAAATGTAAATCTAATATAAAGGAGGCAATGGAGGAATGAATGGGCACTGGGAAAATGTAGCAGAGAAGTCTTTCCATTTATGACAAACCCAAATCCAAAGGACCCAGTAAACTTCTTTAGAAACTGAGATTACGTTATTGTCTTCTACTCTAGCCTGCCGCACACAGCATCCCTTGCTCAGTGCTCACCTGAACTGACTCCTCTAGTATACCCTCTGTCTGACTGCCCATATTAAATAATGAAGCACTTCCTCTTTGAAAGCTCCCCTCTAATTAATCTACATCAGAAGTTCCTACCCGCTCCACCCTCCCCCCTCAAAAGAGACCTTGGAAGTACTTTGGACTCTGCTACCCTACAATGTGGGAAAGACCTGCACGTACTGCATCATGGCGTACTGCCGAAGAGCTCAAGTCAAGATGGCCACTGGTTCAGAAAAGTAAAGTAAAGTAAAGGGTGAGAAAAGGTATGGTATATTATCAGCGGAGCTGGTGCACACCATGCTCCTTCAAAATTTTCCATGTAGAGTTTAAACTAAGCACTCCCAACCTTCCTTGGCTGACAGTCTCTGATGCCAACAGGCAATCCTGTATATTCATGGCTTTGTATTCACCTCTCTTATCTCATGGCTGTCAAAGTAAAATTTGGTCACTCAGCATTTTTGATGATAAAGCATGTCCTGTTTGTAGTCCTAGAATTTGCATGGTGCTGTACCCTGTAGGGTATGTGTAACCAAAATGGTAACCCCTAACACAGACTCTCGCCAGCATCTATTAAGGCACTTCCTACAGTGACAACGACTTCCATAAATCTTACCGTGATAGCATCTGGGTTCCCCCCAAAGGACTGAATATTCTCCTTCACCCATGAGAGGGCCAGCAGTTGGTCCTTAAGTCCATAGTTGCCACTGGCACCAGGGGTACCTGTACTGAGGAAGCCAAAGTAGCCAAGACGGTAGGCTGGGAGGACCACTATGAGGTCATGTTCAGTCACTAGCGTCCCTGGCTTGTAAAGGTCCGGGTAGCCATTCAAATTGCCTCCACCATGGAAAAACACCAAAACCTGGAGACAAGAGAAATCCACGGTCTTGATAACACTGAAAAATTACTCCTTTGATCACCCACGACAATCAATTAGTTCTCTTCCTCCCCCTCTCTCTCTCTCTCTCTCCCCTTCCTTCTTCTCTCTCTCTCTCTCTCTCTCTCTCTCTCTCTCTCTCTCTCTCTCTCTCTCTCATAATCTCTCTTGAATACAATGGAACCTCAAGACTTCGATTTACAGAGGACCAGGTTGAAAATATTGAGATTCTGAGGTATCTGAAATCATGAGGTCAACTTAATACTGTAACTATTTACAAAACACACAGTATTGGAGCTGAGTTGGAGAATGGAGAATTCGAGATCATTAGTTCTAGTATATTGGTAAACAAGTACCATGCCAGTATCTAAACAGCTGTCTTAGGACTGTCAATCAAACCTGGAACTGCAGGTTCAATCCCTCCCATGGTCATGGTGTACATGCTTTGGCTCACATAGAGTGTTTTCAATCTTTTTTTTTTTGTTTTGTTTGGACTGCTTCATTTCATGTCATCACTGATATCAATTACGAAGCAGCTAAATTTAGGTTTGAAAATCTGGCCAAAATGTTCTGTGAGTGAAAAGTTCTAATACACATATTGGTTGATACCCTCACCAATCAGAGTTTCATCATCATCACAAGCAGCAGCAGCAGTAACAACAACAACATTACTATCTAGTACAAAAGTGATGACAGACCTTCTTCAGAATGTCCCTACTCTTCGCAGCACCCTGAGGAGTGTACACACTAAGATACAAACAGTCTTCCAGACCGGGATCTGAATTATCCTCGTAAGATATCTTCACCTGGCTGCAGTAAGGCTTGAACATTATGGCCGAATAAACCCCCTCTGTGGACGAACACACTACATCAGAAATTTTTGCCTTGAACTTTTGGGCCAGCAGAAAAACGGGAGAGGGCGGGGAGGTTGAGGGAAAGGGAGATGGGAAGGGGGAATGTGATGATAAGAATTACACAGGATTATAGAAGTAATGTATTGCAGTTGTCACAGATTCCTTATATAAACAGACAAATAAACGACAACAAAAACAACAACAAACTACTAATAGTGAAAAAAAAATGAATTAATGAATACGGATAAACATGTAAGCCGGGTGAGGCTATTCAAGTTGCCTAGGAATGAAATTTCTGAGGAGGTGTTCCTTGCTGTGCTGAACAACAAGACGCAGAAAGGAGCTGTAAGCGTACAAACTTAAAAATCGAGGGCGACGTCCTTTTTGTGGAAATCGTTTGGAAGATTAGCAAACTGACGAGTGAAAAGAGCAAGTTTTTGGTGTTGCTTTTTTTTTTTTTGCCTGCACTTTGTTCAGCCTACGGGGGTTCGCCCACCGAAAATCTATGGCATGTGGAGAAGTCACCCCGCCCTTCCTACCTTTCCATTGGTCTATAATATATAAATCAATGAATGTACAGGTTGCTACCCAAGCTGATAAAGTACATGAATAAGAGTTAAAGGAGAATGAATGAACAAGTGAATGATTGAAGGAACGGATGACTAATTTTTAAGCTAAAAAAAAAAGCCTTTTTCCGAATGTTTATTCACCTACCTTGACGTTCACAGTAAAACACTTATGTCTATAATCATAATACGGCGTATGATGATTCTATTGTCTGAAGAGTGCTTTTTCTAAACTCAGTTAAGTCCACTTTTGTTGAAAAATGAATATGAAGATATTGAAAAGTGTATAAAGATGCGGATTTTTTCTTTAATTTAGTAAGTCTTTAATTCAAACTTGAGCTTGAATGAAAGCTGAATTCCCTCGTTTTAAGAATTTCGACATAAAAAAAAAATTGTGAAGTGCCAATAACTTTAAACTTTACTTCTCTTTTGTTCTAAAATAATTTAGAGTGCTCTTAATGAGTTTGGGAAAAATTCTATTCAATTTTGTAACATAAGACGATTTATATATGAGTGATAAATGTTGTTGTGCCCACCACAAAGTGATGAAACGTCAGAGCTTTACAATGGAGGGTAGAGTATATATTGTGGTGGGGTTGACGCTACGATGAAGAAGTGTTGGGTTTTTGGGTTTTTTTTAATGAAGATCTAATTTTCGGGATAAGTTGGAATTGGCTTTTCTTGAGGATCTAATTTTCACAGGCCCTGCATAAAGATATTCTCATGCGTGTAAGACAGAAGAAGTCTAGAATAACATGGAATGGTGTTATAGGTTACCAACACAAAGTACAGTATTTGGCAAACTTGCATAGTACCGATAAAAAAAAAAAATCAAAAACAAATTACAATCGGTAATGTCCAATTAATGAGAGATAGTATTAGACACTATGCTTACTTTCAGGAAACCTTTGAAAATGTTGTGAGGAATTTTTATTTTTGGCGGTGTAATTTTCGGGGGTCAGTCTCGCTTTTTGAAATTCACAAATATTAATCCCTCGTGGGAAAAAAAAAAGAAAAAAAGAATACATTTCTCTAATAGTTACAACATGAGGTGAATAAACTACCATGTGTTTGGCTGAATTTTAGTATTGTGAATATTATTAATGACTATTAACATGAATATTATCTGGCTATCTATACTGTGACTAATGCACATTTTGACCCACAAGCTCTGACTGACCGATGAGGTATGACTTACCAACAGGTAGTGAAGGAATAGGATCTCTGAATCTCAAATTCCCTACAGGTGGCTGAGCATATGGGATGCTATAGAAGGCCGAGTAGTTTTGTCCATTTGGGGCCGTCTCTGTGCTGCCTTGTAGAGTGCCAAATGATGATTCCAGCTCTATATAGCCATCATCACACAATACAGATGGACAGACGATGGCCAGAAGAAGGATGCACCACAACATCTTCAGTTTGGTGGTAGTTGTGCTTGCTCTGTTGAAATGAGACAGTTGTAAATACATGGATGTGGATAGACATATTCTGCTATGTATTGGTGTTGGATTTCTATTCCACTACTGGTGAAAAATAGCCTCAAAGTTCTTGACAAGATTGAATTTTGTTCTGGTAGACACACTCATCACCGTAAATGATACCTTTTCGTGCATGAGTACTGTAAAAGAAAGTCCCTGATACAACTGGTAAATTCATTAGCAGTAAGTGCGCCTTCAGCCTCGTGCCAGACATAACAAACAGCATCGCGTGCCGTCATGTTGTAGATTGTAATGCTGTGAATTGCAAAATTAGTTTTGAAGTAGGTGCTTGAGACACTGACTGCTGGAGCAAGTAGCACGCCTTGCAGATCCATGCAAACCACCACAACATCCTGTTGTTCTAGAACTGAGCTTTTGTCAAAGGCATGCTCTTCTTCACCTCATGTCTTTTCAACCATATGAGCTTTCCACCCAGTCTCCCCAGTGTTTCCAGACTCGAAGCTCATGCAGGTGTCACACCTATCCTTTTTCGGCTTGAAGAGGGACACATTCTTCATTTCCAACATCTCCTGAACGGCATGATTGCTAATGTTTGAATCCTTTGCTCTGAGCAGGTTGTTTCACAGAATCGGTAAAGATGCGCCAGACTGCGGAGACACGGTTCCAAATAAAGTTTCCAGAGCTTTGGCGAGGGTAATGAGAGGGTTGATTTGGTAACCTACCTAAAAAGTGACCCAAAAACTTGTTAGCGTCATCATTCTTGAGTAATGAGGATTGTTAGGTCGCCCAGGGAGTTTGGGTTCTTCCAGAGTTGCTTGCACCAAATGCTGTGTCTATACAGCCGTGGCATGTCCTTGCCAACCTTGATTCTCTGGTCATCCTTCATGATACGATAAGCCCATGTGTGACCCTTATGACTTGATGCTCCTCCACTAGATCTATGTTTTGGCGCCTCTTTTGTCATGAGGCCGTTTACATAACTCTTTCTCTCTTCCCGTGTCAGTTACCAAACTTAGTGAAAGATGGCTTGCTTGTCTTCTTCAAACAACAGAAAACAAATTGTTTTTAATTCTTTTGCTTTTCTTTTAGTCCAATTTCATGTTGTGTACGACAATCCACTCTCACGAAGTTTTCATCTTCGGCAGTGTCATTGTGTGATGTTGGGAGCAATGTATCTTGATCAGAGGTCTGACCTCTTGATGCTGGAATGTCCAAAGCTTCTTGACATGGTGCCAGAGGCGCTGAAGCTCCATGAGTTGTGTTCGCGAATGATTCAGAATCAGGAAGGCTTAGTTGAACAACTGAAGTATTTGGTGGAGATGCTGCTAGTGAGAGCCCTGGATCTTATTCAGAGGCCTGATCTCTTGAAGCTGGAATTTCCAAATCTTCTTGACTCGATGCCAGACGCTCTAAGGCTGATTCTCTTACTAAAACACTAATGAATCGCCAATAATTACACTTAGTTATAATCACAACATAATTAAGTATGGTAGGAAGGAGCCATCTAAGGCGAAATACATGTTGTCAGTTTCTATTCAAACATATATGCATTAAAATGCGTCCCGTCATAGATACATAATCACACAAACATGTACACAATCGGTTACACACACACACGTACATCCCCGCTCCCAGCCCCATCACACATACAGAGAGAGAGAGAGAGAGAAGAGAGTGAAAGAGAGAGAGAGAGAGAGAGAGAGATTATGTGAAAGAATGCGAACCATACATTTCACTATGATCCATAGATAGATCAAAAGGATTTCATTTCAAAGACATTGACATTAATACCCTTAAAATGAATGAGACGAGCTTAATTAAATTTGTCGATAATTATGTACTTCGGTCATGGGAAAGAATGAAAACATTAAATCTCTGAAAGTGGATACAACTCGTTTTTAAGCAAAACTTTCACTAGTCAACAGATACAGCTAACTAAACACTGAGAGCAAAAAGCACAAAAAGCAAAAAAATACATCTAAACCTATCTTGGTATATGAACTGTGATGTTTGCATCAAGAATATCACTTTTCACGGGGTACTTTCAGAGAGCAAAAGATATACAGTTCATGTTCTGACAACTTGACCAGAAACGAACTTGTTTTAAAGTTTCATGTTTAAATAAAGTTTTGTCGTCAGCCCCTCCTTTCCTACTATGGTCACAGTAGCCACCATAATACCTCGGTTTCATATCAAACGCCACTTTACCAAGGAACAAGGTGGTCTCCATTGAAAATCATGAATTGGGCTCAACATCAGACACCGACTATGAACAATCAGCGCTGGGAGTGGCTTTCATGGTCCCAAAGGACAGACAGACCTGCCCTGAGACGGCTGATGAAATCGTGAATCCCACACCTTTCCAGCCGTTTGTGGAATTCACGATTTCATCAGAAGACATTCAACGACTGGCGTTTTTTCACGTTTTGTTTATTGCGTAATTTTCCCTTTTGGATTGAGATAAGAAACCCAGGGTTTTGTGAGGACATGTATTACACTTTGGAGAGTTGATCAATATGAAAAACTCAATTTGGGTGAAAATGTGGAATTCANGACAGCTTGACCAGAAACGAACTTGTTTTATAGTTTCATGTTTAAATAAAGTTTTGTCGTCAGCCCCTCCTTTCCTACTATGGTCACAGTAGCCATCATAATACCTCGGTTTCATATCAAACGCCACTTTACCAATGAACAAGGTGGTCTCCATTGAAAATCATGAATTGGGCGCAACATCAAAGACACCGACTATGAACAATCAGCGCTGGGAGTGGCTTTCACGGTCCCAAAGGACAGACAGACCTGCCCTGAGGCGGCTGATGAAATCGTGAATCCCACACCTGTCCAGCCGTTTGTGGAATTCACGATTTCAACAGAAGACATTCAGCAACTGGCGTTTTTTCACGTTTTGTTTATTGCGTAATTTTCCCTTTTGGATTGTTATTATAAGAAACCCAGGGTTTTGTGAGGACATGTATTACACTTTGGAGAGTTGATCAATATGAAAAACTCAATTTGGGTGAAAATGTGGAATTCACGATTTCATCAGCCGACCGACGATATGCCAGAATGCAAGTGATCAGTGTCTGTAAATGGCAGCAGCACTGGATGCCCCCCCCTCTCCCAGGAGCTGAGGAAGTCCTAGAGTGATCAGGCCTGCATGCCCGGGCATTAGTCTAGAAACAAGTTATTTTTTCAGCATTTGACTGCTCCATTTTCTAGTTCTAGTAATCAGCAGGATAAATTAAAAAAAAAAAATTCGTACAATTCTGAGTTTTGAAGACCCAGAGATTAAAAAAGGTGATGTCTACCAAAAACAACAAAAAAAATATGTACGCAACACTTACAACATGTGTTCTCACAGTTCACTGTTTTCACGTGCATATTGGAACTTCCTTTTCCTTTATAAAGTGTGTTCCTGACTTGACTGCCTGGTCTGTTTTAATATATTACTTAATTTTTCCATTCTTTTATGGGTTCTTTTATGCATTTTTGTTTTTTTCACATTAAAATATCAGAACGTTGATACTTCATGTATTTTCTAAGTTTCGTCTTTGCAACACATTGATATCACTGGTATTGTTTTGCATGAGCAAACACATTTGAAACAAGCAGCACTTTTTTTAACTACTGTATCTTTGGAGTCACCATACAGCCAGGCAATATATATACGCAGTCTAGTGTTTATCAAAACTTCCGCTGAGGCATTCATGGGTCCTTTATTGCATCATATTAATAGTAAAATAGAGGGTGAGGTAGCTTAATGCCCCAAGAAGACCTTTAAAAAAAGTGGCCGTCAACAAAATATGTCTGAAGGATTAAGACTAGATACAGCATCTGACAAGCTAGGAAATCATTCGTTTTTGACAAGTTAAAGATTTTTCATTTGTTTACTTGTTAACAGAAACAAATTCATTGAACTAAGAACAACTTCATATATACAGTATAGATTAATAAACGATTTAAAGATGGTGTTAATAGAAGTAAGGAGTGAGCAGACGCAACAGATGCTCACACAAGGTAGGATAAAGGGGGAAGTGCTCAAGAAGACAAATGCAGAGAAAAAATGGAAGAAGGAAAGGGGGTGATGCCGTGGGAATCGAACCCGTGACCTCTGCGTCGGCACCCATCGCCTTGCCGTCAGTTTGGAATCAGGTAAACGTCTATGCATCATAATAATTTAAGCCTACCTGCAATGAATCTCAACTGGTGACAGGACTCTGTGCATCTTGAGAAAGAACTATATGGAAGCACGAAAACGGTATGATGAAATGTCGAGACTAACTTCGCAACACCTGTCTCTCTGTCAGCTCACTTGATATTGATACATGTTAATCAATAACACACCTAATATATAACCAGCTGTCACTCAGCACCTAAACGGTGTACGGGAAAAATGATTTTGGGTAATTGGGAGTATTAGTGCTGATGCATGACCTATTATAAGCTGCATCCTGTTTATATATTAATAATAATAATAATGCGGTTTTTAGTCTTATATCCAGGCTAATGCCCGCTCATGCGACTTCACACTATTATTACCCCAGCAGGCCTGATCACTCTAGGACTTTCTCGACTCCCTGGGGAGCATACAGTGCCAATGCCATTTATAGGCACTGATCACTAGCATTCTGACAATATCTTCCACTGCCTATAGCCAGGTACCCATTTTACAGACGGGTGGACTGAGGAAAATGCGAATGAAAAGCTTTCCCAAGGCACTTACAACATGACCGTAGTCGGGAATCAAACTCAGGACCTTTAGATCCTGAGTCCAACGCCGTAACCATTAGGCCACGCTGCCCCACGGAGATATAGTCACCAAACCATGACCTGTGATACTGGCCACCGATTCTCATCAACCATGCACGTTACCAACATTGTACAGTAGTAAACTCATATCTCAACACGGACATAAAATGACAATGATGATGATGATGACCAGTGATTACAATGATGAAGGATAAGATATTTAAAAAAGAAAATGAAACAAGAACTTTGTAGATACAGTAGTCTTTTTTTATTTGTCACAGACATCTGAAGTAATTATTTAACATAATTATGTTATGATACAGAATGTTCACACAAGGATAGGTAATCAATCGTTAATGAACATAATATTATACAGTGTCAAATAACCTGTGTGAATTTGACATACAGCA
>JAWQUT010000035.1:542914-563116 GCA_033807755.1 Ellobium chinense
TTACCAGCTGTGCTAAGCTAAGATACACTCCAGAAGGTTTTCATGTTACACGCCATGTAGGAAAATGACAGTCAGATGTGAACACTGCCAAGCAACAAAATTTCCTAGAAAGACTAAGACCATGTGTTGCAGTAACGGTAAGGTAGATCTTGATCCACTGCCTCCTCTACCAGAAGATTTCAGGGCCTTATGCTTCAGCCATTCCCCTGAATCGGAGCACTTCCTTTAGATGTGTATAAGAGACAGCTCTACTACCGTTCACTACCTGTATGTGTGTTAGTGTGTTCGTTAGACTGTCGGTCTTCTCTCTACTAAGGGCGCAGATATACTAAGCCCGGTTTGAAGACAACAAATGAAGGAGCATGCCTTAATTACAAATAAAATAGAAGAGATGACGGACAATAAGGTATACTAACTCCAGCTTGCAGACACCTGTCCGAGGACAGCCGGATTGAAGTGTCGCATGTTGCATTCTATCCTTCAAGACGGACGACCCGACGACCGGAAATGACTAATAGCTGTAGGCGGGACATAAAATCGCAAAATCTAAAATGTCAAAATGTCCTATTTTTAAGGCTAGATTTGATTCCAGCGCACTCGAAAACCCCCGGGTGCAAAGGATTTTGTGATTTTCAGCGTATTTAAAAAAAAAAAGATTTTTTTTTTACATACACACGAGTTTGTTGTTGTTTTTTTTTACACACACACATTAAAAAATTTCCCCCATGTGTAGGTTACTGTCACTGTTGCAATAAGGTGTGTCTTCATTCCAACTCTTTCGTGAACATTGCAAAGTTCTGTTCTGCTTTTTAAATTTTTCTGAAAAGTTAATTTTTATTGTGCACATTTATCTCAAACAATGGCTTTGTTTCCACCATCAAAAGAAGTGATGATATTAGCCACACTTGCTCCTTAATTTGTTTATGGGATGAATTGACATTGATCGCTGTTTACTGCGCCTTCTTTTTCGCAAATACAGCAGCAACGCTAACTTCTGTTTCCTAGAAAACGCCATTGAGTCGAATGAGGCCAATGTCTTGTTGCTTGCTCATTATGAAGGCAACAAATGGCGGACGCAGTATACTTATATTTTTGTATCCTTCAACTGTCTTCATTTTACAGACAACAGGCGGACGGATCCAGTATATCTTCGCCCTAACTTTGCACATTCTACCCTCCCTTTCGTTATAGAAAGTACAGACGTTTCTGTGTACGCATAATAAATGGTGAATAATGTTATTCGGTCATTGCACATAGGTAACGTTTATCTCTCGGAAGGCGTCGAGTCACGCGTGGTTTAACATTGCAAATGTTCCGCCTCAATGGAACTGACGTTTTGTTTAAGCAACTGTATCATCTACTTAAGCCAGGGTTGGGCAAGTGGACGAACTTGATTTCGCCGCAAATGAGTGAGCATTTGTCATTGTTTAACAAAGAAAAGGGGTTAGGGAAAGGGTTGAATTACGGCGAAATCGAGCACACTGGGGCAAGTTCACCAGAAAAGTCGATTCAGATCACGAGGAGAGGAAAAAAAAAAACAGCATAAGATTAAGTTAAGCTCAGTTTTATAAAAACACATTAAATTTCAGATCAGATCAATTCTCCGTGGTTTAAGAATTCGCCATTCGGTTTTGGTTTCCGAGGTAGATGTGAACTGAATTAGAATTTAGGTAGAAAATTGAAACTCAGATCAAATACCTAAAACTGCTACAGTTCAGACCCAGATGAGTTCAACAAAATAGCTAGTAAGCTAATATCAGATTCACGTGATCTGAACTTCAGTTCACAAACTACGTTGATACGATCTCATTTCTGCCCAGCCCTGATTTGAGCTATTCCTAAATCATCGAGCTTTTATAGCAAGGATTCTTTCTCTGTACCGTTACAGCCGAATTTAGATACTCTAATTATCATCTACGGATGATGAGGTTGACTCAGTCGTCATTTCTCGTCCAGTTAAGAGAAGCTCAAGCCAGTTTGGTTCGCCTGGTATCAAAACGGTCGGTTGACGCGGACAAGAGCCCTCGCTGTGCTGGAAGTATCGTGGTGTAAGAGTTCAAACAAAAATGTTCAAGGGATCTCAAACTTGGATATAAATCAGGGAACTTCGGCACATTAGGCCTACTATCTCCAGTTCTGTTTTCAGTACTGTGAGTGAGTGGATGCAGAAAGTCTTGCTCACTCCCTATCCACGTCCATTTTGAACCCTGGAACCCCCATGTGCACCCTTCTCCTCTCCCCCNAATTTAAGTGAAAACCGCGTGTTTTTACGTTACGTAGTTCTCAAGAAATCTGTGACACAAATTTGGCTGAAGCGTTTTATTAATATAGATATCGAATCGCCCTCCCTCTCTCATTTTCCCGCCTCACGGACAAAACTAAATTTCCTGTAATAATATCATTCCTATAAAAATTCAACCTTCCTCCGATCTCTCACCCCTACCTAGTTACGCAGCTGCCAGATAGCACTCAATAAATTCAGGTCAGCTGTTATCAGATGGTTGACCTGAAATATTCGCTCAAAAAAACTCGGTAAAGGACAACATTCCAGCTCCAAATTGGACCACATTATTTTAACCTAATTTTTTCTGTAGGGCATTACGATATTTTTTTCTCCCCATGCTATGTTAACCTTTCTGCTCTTCTTAGCGACTTATTATGTGGTTGTCCCTGTGGGCAGTCAATAATATTATTTTACATTTCGTTATTACCTTGTCTTTTGGCTAACGGCAGGGTTAAATGGAACTGAGATACTGTATATATAGGAAAGCATTTGGTGAACTAAAGTTCAGTTCAAGTGAACTTGGTCTGAACTAAAGTTCTGTTCAAGTGAACTTGATCTGAACTATTTTGGACGAACTAATCTAGACATGAAGTGTAGCTATTTTGGGTGCTTGATATACATGACTTCTATACTTTTAATTTTCTACCTAAATTTTCAATTAAGTTCACGTCTACCTCGAAAAGCAGAACCGACTGCCGATTTCTAAAACCAAGCGAAACTGATCTTACATGAAAGCTGTTTGTATTACAACCTGGGGAGGAATAATAATAATAATAATAATAAAAATGCGGTTTATAAGTCTCATATCCAGGCAAATGCCCGCTCATGCGACTTCACACTATTATTACCCCAGCAGGCCTGATCACTCTAGGACTTTCTCGACTCCCTGGGGAGCATACAGTGCCGCTGCCATTTATAGGCGCTGATCACTAGCATTCTGACAATATCTATCATTGCCTATAGCCAGGTACCCATTTTACAGACGGGTGGACTGAGGAAAATGTGAATGAAATGCTTTCCCAAGGCACTTACAACATGACCGTGGTCGGGAATCGAACTCAGGACCTTTAGATCTTGAGTCCAACGCCGTAACCATTAGGCCAAGCATGAGCGTAATGAGGAAATGCAAGGGAGCAGGATAAGAACAAACTCAACAACTCTGTTATGAAAAACGGTTGTCATTAACTATTAGTGAATGTATTACATTAATTTGATGATTTATACATACAGTCATGCAAGCAGAAATTCAAATAAATTGATAACGCCAGCTCCCATCTTTTGTACTGAAAATGTACCATCAGATAACAAGATCGCTAAGAAGTGGGCGTATACTATAGGGAGCGATACCAGCTGCCATACGCATCAGCAGCAGTTCCTGAACGTGGTATATAATGATGTGGCTGGTAACTTGTGTGTGTGTGTGCGCGTGCGTGTATGTATGTGTGTGAATACACATTGAATACATGTGTTTGTGTTTGTAGTGGTGAATGGGTGTAATGATGTCATTTATGTATTTGGATTAATGTATTGTACTATTGTCAAACATGCTGTGAGAGCAAATTTCCAGTAATTGGATAATAAAGGTATATCTTATCTTATCTTATCTTATCCACTCAATTTTCATAGAGCTGATCTTAGGGCTTTTTGCTCTTCGTGAACTGAACTTAATTTGAACTGACTTTTTGTGGTGAATTTGGGCAAACCATGGCTAAAAAGTCGAGTATCTCTAGTTTCGTTTCAGGACAGCTTGTAGATTCGATCCTCGCTTGATACGTATGTAACTTCGATCTTCGCTCGAAAAAATACATTGTTTGTATAATATTCATGAGAGGTCTATAGAGTCCATCCTCGAAAAGTATGCAGTGGCGTTACGGGGGTAAATCTGCTCCCACAAACGATGTAACATTGACGCCCCCCCTTCTCCCTGCCCTCCTCCAGCCTCGTCCCCTCCCCCGAACTTTCAACTCCAGTCGCTCAACCCTTCTCTCCTCCCAACATACACACAGTATACACACACACACACACACACACAGAGTAAACACACGCACGCACATGTACACACACGCACACACACACACATGCACGTACACAAGCACGCGCAAACGCGCACACGCATACACGTACACACACGCACTCGCGTATGCACACACACATACACTCTTACACATGCGCACACACACACACAAACAAACACACACACACACACACACACACATTTCTTGATTGTGCAATATCACGTGATGTCGGAGGGTGCTCAACCTTTTTACAGACAGAAAGCGAGTTTGCGTTTCAGTCAAAATAATATATAGGTCAAATCGAAAAGTGGACACTTGCCTCATTTAACTGCATAATCAGTGTAAAGCACTCTAGAATCTAGGGGCGTAGCGCGGGGGTCGAAACCAGGTAGGCAAACTTGCACAGGGGCTAGGCGAACGGAGTACTTTGACTTGGACGTCACTTACACATTCACATTAAGTAGAGACGCGGTTGCATGCATAAAACAAAGTAGTATTATAATAATATAGCAAAGATTTGCTTTACCATCTAAACCAGGCGTGCATAATAACAACAATGCATTATTAAGCTATAACAAAGGCAACATTTACAACAATTGTAACAGCAATAGTTTTGACATATTGTTTACTCGATGCAGATAAGGTTCATGCCTCGTTCCTCCATGTGGGCAAAATAATTGAGGAGGTGTCGAAGAAGAAAGACAATTCTTTGATCATCTTTGTTTCCGCAACAAAAAACATTATATACATTTTTTTTAAACATTATTTTACGTGTCTGGCTGACCTCATAACTGAGAGTGTGTTGTCTTTTATTCGTCGCAAGTCGCTAAGAGAGAGCTCGCAGGCAAACACTACCAAGTTTGCTAAGAGTTTCATTTAATCCATGTTGTTGAAAAGATATTTTCAGGGTATAGATCTAGACTTTAGACCCAGATATGTCTAGTCTAGTCTAGCCTATGGGCATGGAGACAAGAAAACACGCCTGCTTTTGTTAACACACAAAACCCTATTCCAAGTCGGTGAATGAAATTTTGAAAACAGGGGAAGTCATTCAGCTGACTTCTTTCTTTACGACCTCGTTTCTCGTCCGTAGGCATTTAGAATTTTGCCTAGAACCATGGAAATTCTAACACCGCTCGCGGATGTTACTGAGGCTCAATCTGGGTTAAAGTGCTGATATTTAGCATAGATCTAATATAGTAGAACATCTGGACGTAAAAATCTAAAATGACTTCTTGGCTAGCTAAGCTGGGCTGCGCTTGGGGTTCAGTCCGGGTGCAAGTGGCATTTTTGTGATAAACATTTCAAGCAATTTGTGCAGCGTTTCTTTTCTCCTTTTAGGAGGAGATTGAAACTTAGTATACATGTACTACAAGGCGGCGAAATAATAATGTGTTATGAGCACTGGCATTTATTTCAGTACTTTTTGTTAGTTTGTTTTTGCAAACATTTTATGAGGCGTTCTTTTTCTAGGTCAATGACTATGTGACCACCGTTGCGCTACGCCCCTGGTCAAAGGCTGGTTTTTTTATCAGCTCTTCCTTTCCCGATTTAAAGCACCACACTTCTGTGCGTGACCCTTTTCTTAATGAAAAAAAAAACATCTGTTGCAGTCATCTTTATACGAGTAAGTACAGATGCAGTCATTTTCTACACCTCACTTACCATTAGTCGGAGATTGACCAAATTTTCAAGGTGAGTAACATACATTTCCATCTAGGTTTTAACCAAATAAAATCGACAAAACATGATGTCTCTAATTTTTAAAAGTATTTCGTTATTTCGGAAACTTCTTTTCGTTTGTCGCCTTCATATTTTTAAGTGCAAAAAAGGGGAGGGGTTTCCGTCAAGTTGTGTTTTGAATGGCTAAGCTGTTCCCGGTTTGTTTCAAAGTTATGGCGAAGCCTTAGACTAACTTAGACAGTGTACTGGATTATGATATAATGTGTCGCTGTCGATTTCAGTGTGGTGTGTGAATGTATCGTCGTTGCAACCACAAACTGCTCCATCGTCAAAGATCGCATTTTTTCAGGAGAGCAGTTTGAAAATTGCAATGTTTTCAGGCGCTGGTTTCTGGCAGTGTTAACCCAAGATTTTGCTATAAACCTTACATCATTGTTTACGTCTTTCATTTTTCTTTAAGACAGTTGTCTTTTTATTTCATTTTGCAAAATACGCAACTATGGTCCAATAGAACGGCTTGTGAACAAGAGAAAACTGCTACCTGTCGCCGTCCAGTAAATCCAGAGAGTGCTTTATAGGTTACAGAAGCCTGATCCAATTTCCCTCTTTGAGTCAATAAACTGTTTTCTCTACTGTCACTTGCAAGAAATTCCACAATCTCTAGGTCTTCTTTAATTATTTGCAGAATGCAATGAGCTTATCAAAAATGATGTTCAAAATATAGATCTTGCAGTTCGTTTTCGAGCTGCGAACCGATACATCGAAAGGTGTAAACAAGCTAACCAGTTTCCTTAGCGACAAGTGCCCCGCACAGAAGGCCACACCGAAACCGAAGCGAATGACCCAAACTTCAGGTTTAATTTACAAAATCAGGAGAGAATGTAAAATAATTCGCAGGTAAGTTCACAAATCTAGGGCCTATTCTCCACAATGATTTTTTACGGTTTTCTTAAGGCATGTAACAGCATGTTATTTTCAGCCAATTAGAAGTCTGTAACCTTAAAAAGCAGTTGGTGGTAAAGGCGATGTATCCCACTGCGCTCCAGACAAGCGCACAGTTGGGTGACGCCTCTCGGTTCACATTTAAAGTAGTAGGAAGGAAGGGGATATGAGGGAGGGAGAGAATGGTTCCATGCAGTATAATCTTCAAATTAATAAACGACAACATTCTCTCTAACCACTCTTGAAATACCGACAACGAATGTTAGACAGTAAAAGGAATTTATGTGCAAAACTATCATGGGGGAAAGTGAAAAATTGTGCACCGGTGTACTATAAGAGCTGTGCATCTTGGGATAGCGTCCCTGTTTCTGTGGAAGGAAGCTTTCCAGATAACTTTAAATTGCAATTTCATTTCTTTCCATTGCTTCTCCTTGTGCATTTAACTTTATACAATTTTTGCAACGTTAGCAATTGCCATACTTTTCACCTTGTTTTCTATTCCTTGCGTCTTGCTTATTGACCTTTCCGGATTGTGTTTTCCTGACGCTTATGGTGAGTTGAGTGAGTTTTGTTGTGGAGGTCCAACGCCACCCCCTGTATCCTGATAAGATACAGGGACCGCCACAAGACTGACCACATTAACCACATCAGTTCCTGGCAAACTATAACATGGCAAATAAAATATTCATCAAAAGATATATATGAAGAATCACATAGATATTGGCAAAACGCATCTCGTCAGAAAGAACTCCATTTTGGTTTCAGGACCCGACCCAGCAACCAAAATGGAGATCTTCCTTCGCACGCTTGGACTGACCAAACATATAGCAAAACAGAAGTCATCCACCACAAGTTTAGAGATATGAAGAATCACCTGCATATTGGCTAAACACACCGGTTCAGAAAGAAGTCAATCTCCACAATTTTATAAATATGAAAAATCGCATACATATTGCCCAAACGCACCTGTCCTGCTCCGAAAGAACTCCATTCTGGTTGCAGGACCCGACCCAGCGAAACGAAATGGAGTTCTTCCTTCGCACCCCTGGACCGATAAATCATATAGCAAAACAGAAATCTATCGTCACCAGTGTATAAATATGAAGAACCACATACATATCGCCTGGCCCGACTAGGCATAATGCGAGTCAGCTAATGAACACAACGAACGTGTTTCGAGAACAATTCCATTCATTTTGGAGGGCCTGAGCCAGCACATACACACACACAAAAAATATCCTGTTACAGCACCCAGCTGACCCCACATGAATCAACACCTACGACGACAATAGTAATGGCTAATCACTGGTGTTAATCTTAACCCTCTAGTGCCCAGCGTATCAGACCTGATACATTTCGTGGAACAAAGAAAAAGCAAACCAAGATCATCACCCCACCATAATAGTGTGAAGTCGCATGAGCGGGCATTAGCCTGGATATGAGACTTATAAACCGCATTATTATTATTATTATTATTATCATTTTGATGCTTGTTCCAGCATAGTGGATCCAGAAATGATCCAAAAATTGTAAATAGGGCTGGGCACTAGAGGGTTAATACATATATGACTTGAACGCATTGGAGCTCCACCTGCCCATCTGCGGAATAAGAGCATCAGAGTCCGCGCTCGTTAAATGTTTCCCCAAACAGGCGAGGCATGGAAGATTGTAGGGTGAATAACTTGATGCCAGATGGAGTTTCCGAAATTGATTCTATTAATATTCATTTTTTGATCAAATATATTTCATAGCTGCTATTTTTCTATTACAGATACTTTTCAATGTGGTAGGTGAATCTCAAAATATTTTGGATATATACGCCCAAATACTTGCATTCATCACATTCTTTAATCGATAAATCACCAACTGACCAAAGTTTTGAAGAAGTACATATTATCAATACATTTGACTTTATTTCATTTTAAGTTATTCCCAAATTCTTAGCGAATCTTGCAGCAACATCAAGCACCTTTTGTAACTTCATTTCTGTTTCAGCTATTAGGGCAATGTCATCTGCGAATAATAAAGCATTTATAAAGCTATTCGCAATGTTCATACCTAAATTTTCATATTTTTAACATTTCTACAAAATCGAGTAATAAGACGGAAGAAAGTGTCGGCGACAAAGGACGTCCTTGGTTTAAATTGTTTTCCTGTGTGCACAAATGTAGAAGATAATGTTAAAATATTTCAAGTTGAGTGGAAGGGCTGGGATAATTACAATGGCAAGATTAACAGGAAAGGCACACTTTACTCAAGGGTGACACACTAATCCTGAGAATGTTAATGCGTGTACCCTCTTAACTACTGCTTCCTCGGAATACAAGTGGAAAATGGTTCAGCCACACGAGATGGACTGTAAATAGCTTTTATGAAATATTACAATTCAGAACATGCATGTATTCGTGCTACGTATATTCTTACTTCTCAAACCATAAGTTACGATAAATAAAACTAGGTGACTAAAGAGAGGGGGCAGTCCTTGACTCAGTGACGTTAAATCACATCAGTGAGTTTTCCAAGGCACTTTTGTCTTCCGCTGAGTGTTATGTTATGGCATAATACTGTTCCTCAACATTAGAAACTTTAAAGAAAACTGAATCGGTGTCGCCCTTGTTGACCTTGATCGATTTAAAGTTATGCCAGTTGACAGTGACACCTTTTATCAGAAGATCGCACACGAAGAATGCCATTTGCTTGTGCAAGACTCTTCCAGTCAGTTACATCTTTGGTTTCTATTAATATAACCTCGTATGGTCTTATTTTGCACGCTGACTTTTATGATCAGGAACATTTCTGTGTGTCTTTTCAGTGTCTTTTCAGTGTCTTTTCAATTACACTGTGAATTACATCGTCTTCGTTTTGGCCATACTCCTTCTCAAATTAATGCAGACTGACCGACTTCACACTTGATGCAGTCTCAAGAAATGCTTTGAACATGGTAGGCAGATCTGATTTTTTTTTCTCTGACTAAAACTTTCGTCTGAAAAGAGTTCAGCTTCATGACACCATTTTTGTCAACTTCCATTAGGAATGTGTGAGGGCATGAGGCAATTTCATTTGCCCCGCTTTTTGCTATGCCTTCATGCCAAATATATGAATGCCTTTCAGTCAAGCCATATAATTATCGTGAAGTTGTAAATTCACAAACTTCTCTTCTAGAATAGTTCACCCCGGTTGGCGACAGGTAGGTAAATGATTTTGTGGAGATCAAAAACAGCAACAATCACGTTGCCTGAATATTGCGATTTTTGCTTCAGCAAGTCTTTAGTATCTCGAATTCTGCTGATTTCCTCACAATGGCAAGAAAAACTGTTCTCCAAGCTCTCTATCAGGTATCTTAGTCTTTCTGCAGGAGTCGCGCAGGTCACACATGTCTTTCTTTGGGTTATGCGCCTTCAGTAGCATTTTATTACAATGCCAGTGACCGACCGTGGAAACAATTCACATCTACCCTCCAAGTCATTTAGCACCTACACTAACTTGAAATCATGCGCCGACCTAAGACGTCAGAAACAGAGAGGGGTTACATAAACGTAGCTCAGCTGTGGCATTTTGCACCTAAATGCAAAAGTCGAGAAACCAGCAGCGAGTTAAAACTCGCAGAAAAAAACTACCTGTCGCCTAAAGGCGTCACAGGTGGAAATTCTTCGCTTTGTGGATTGCATAGTGGGTCTGACCTCCGACGTCCAGCCCTGCCACTAACTGGCGAATCACGATGGGTCAGTTTGTGGCTGTTTGTTCTAAGCGACTCTGGGAATGGGTTCCATCCGCAAAGTGATCTACATTGCATAACTCTGACACTATGGCGATTTCGCCTGTCATGTTTTGAAACATAAAACTATGGCATGAAAGGGACACGCAAATGCCAATAACTCAGAGTGTGAAAATTTGTCGATGCATCACTTTGTGGTGGTAATGACGGTATGTTTGTCTGAGATAATATCCTTGCAAATGTTTGCGTGAGTTTTAGCTTGTTACATACAGCAAAAAAAAAAGAAAAGTCTACGTAGATAAGTTCACAATTTAACAACTTCAAAAAATTCAAACCTCAAGCTCCTGAAAGTGTACAATTATTAGAGATTTTCTGTTATTGTTGCAAATTTCAATTTCCTCAGTGGTATGGCTGTCACCATTGAAACTTTACAAAAATTTTCCAAACCTACGGATAGCGCGTCTAGTGAGCGGCCTAACAACTGATCACGGCACGCCACTTTTTGACATGTGGTTGTTTGTTGTTGTTGCTTTGCTGTGACAAAAAAAAAATAGTGCGTAGAACAATGACAGTTTCGGCAATTTTAGATACTATATGCCTGTTAATTTGCTGAAAAGTTCATCCCAAATAGTGCTTTGATCAATTGAAGGTGCAACAATTAAAGATTATATTTGTATGTTAATTTGCTTGAAAGTTTATCCCAATTTTTCTTTGAATAAATGGTTATGACGTTGGTAATCAATACTCAAAGACTGCGCGTTCGATTGTCGACTCAGTTGCATTGTAAGTGCCTTGGGAAAGCATTTTATTTACATTTTTCTCTTCTCCATCGCTTGTAAAATGGGTACCAGGCTAAAAGCAGTGTAAAATATTGTCAGAATGCCAGTGATTAGCGCCTGTAATTGGCAGCGGCACTGTATACTAGTATATACTTCTCAGGGAGTTGAACAACTTTTAGAGTGACCAGGCCTATCGGGGTAATAATAATGTGAAATCGCAACAGCGGGCATTAGTCTGGATACGAGACTTATAAACCCCACTAGACTAATATTTTTTTTTTTTAGGTTTTGCATTTACAGCATCATTGACCAGCGCTCAGCATACTGATTGTGAAAGATGGCAAAGGAACTGCTTAGCTCAGAAGGCCTAGCCTACTGGATCAAGAGATGGGAAGATGGAATGTTTACATATCACAAGCCATTTGTTCACCCGTAAAATTTTCACTTTAATTTTTGTTTGTTTTTGAGAGTGTCATACAGTATTACATTTTTATTGCTTGATGAAGGCCAGACTACACAAGTAATTTTCACTTTTTTTTTGCAGAGGAGGGGGTTGGGGTTGGGGGAGGGGAGGTGTGTGTTTTATTCCATTCTTACTTGATGAAGGCCAACCTACATAACATAAGCCACAGGTTCAGCAGTAATTTCCACTTCATTTTTTTTAAAAGAGTGTTATCCTCCATTCTTATTGCTTGATAAAGGCCAGACTACACAAGTAATTGCTTTGATAGCGGAGAGAGGAACGTCATTCCTTTGGCGACCAGTTCATTCCCACATCGTCATCACGAAAACTAAATATGATTTTGCTCGGATTCTACACAAAACTTTTTGAAAGATAATATAATAGTATTAATTAGAAACGTATGAATTTGTTTCCGTATACGAAAACTTCTGAAGGACTGAGAAATAAAATACAAAACATTCAAACCAAAACAAGTCGACCGGATTCCGAGGGCCAACAGAAATAGACCAATCCGTTTAGTCATCGTCATCATTGTGCTCTGTAGGTCAGTACGTCTTGTGCTCGAAGTACACGTCAGAATCTGACTGCCGGGTAGTATTGCCAGGTTGGCTTCTAAGACGTCAAATTTGGCCAGGTTTTGAAATCTTTGGTGGTTTGTTTTGTTGTTTTTTTTCAACGTTATGGCTCCTTGGCTAGTTTTTTGTCGAATTCCTGCAAATTTCCAATCATTCCCTAATGAAAGCTTCATACATTTTTCATTAAAAACCTGAGCAAAGAGAATTACTGTAATTCGAGAGTGAGAAAAGAAGCATTTTTTTAAAAAATTGTATATATCATTTCTGTCTACAGTTCAGTACTTTTGAGGACTCTGCAGTTTAGTAGTAGTAGTAGTAGTTGTTGTTGTTGTTGTTGTTGTTGTTGTTGTTGTTGTTGTTGTTGTTAGTGGTGATGGTCAATTTTGGTTTGGCATCTTCAATAGATCAGACTTCTAACCTGGCAACACTGCTCCCAGGAAATCTGCCTCCTCTTCTGTCCCCTATAATATCTTGACATATAATATTTTAAAATTGTTTTGTTGTTTTTTTTTAGCTTAAAACCAACAAAGCTTGTCTTTTCAAAACGTGTTCACTATAGTCATATTGTGTGTTTAATATTCTGATGCGCTGAAAAGTATAGTATACTATATTGTAATGTATGTTATGTATGAATGAGTGTGTGCATGTAGCGGGCGTGGTGCACCTTTGTAATTCAGTATATTTTTTCCCCTTAATGCACGTATGTGAAATGTAATATTGTTAAGAAATACTGTGAAATTGTCATGCAAAGCCTCTGGACAATAAAATATCATCTTATCTTATATTGCATTGTTTTGGCAGAATGTTGATTAAACACGTGTCCAAACTAACACCGGATGACAGACCAAACAAGATTTTCATTCCTCTGTGCGGAAAGTCGTTGGACATCAAATGGTAGGTGTCCTAAGCACTGATCTTGTGAAGTTATCGGTACATAACTGGAAATTAGTGTAGAAGAGGTGTGTCGCAGAGAATACATTGAACAATGAAATACAATCACGCACAGACACAGCATACAATCGCAAAGACACACACACACACACACACACACACACACACACACACACACACACACACACACACACACACACACATTCACGCACGCACGCACGCATGCACACGTGAGCGTACACACACACACACACTGCTTGACACCTCCTGACTCTCGAAAGGCGCTGGGCCACACTTGGATCATCACTTCAAGTCAGTTTTTTTGACAGGTTGAAGCAAACAAGTGAGTGTTAATACGTGTATGTGTGTATGTGTATATGTGTCTGTGTGTGTGTGTGTGTGTGTGAGTGTGTATGTGTGTGTGTGTGTGTATGAGTGTGTGTGTATATATGTGTGTGTGTGTGTGTGTGTGTGTGTGCGTGCGTGCGTGCGTGCGTGTGTGCGTGCGTGCGTGCGAGCATGCGAATGGGCTTGTTTCTGTGTTTTGCAATCGTGAACCGAGTTTTTGTGCACATAAATTATATGAGAGAATGTAAAAATATGTAACCGCTTACAGCCCGCGTAGGGGATTAGGCGCTATACAGTTAAATACAATTTATTACTGCTACTATTGCTGCTACTACTACTACTATTACTACTACCACCACCACTACTACTCCTACTACTTCTACTACTACCACCACTACTACTACTGCTACTTCTAGGACTACCACTACTACTACTATTATTACTACTACTACTACTAGTAGTATTACTACTACTATTATTTTTTACTATTACTACTACTAGTACTACTACTACTATTATTACTACTACTAGTACTACTACTACTATTATTATTACTACTACTTGTACTACTACTAACTACTACTACTAATACTACTACTACTAGTACTACTACTACTATTATTACTACTACTAGTACTACTACTACTATTATTATTACTACTAGTACTACTACTACTATTATTACTACTACTAGTACTACTACTACTACTATTATTACTACTACTAGTACTATTACTACTATCATTACTACTACTAGTACTACTACTACTATTATTACTACTACTAGTACTATTACTACTATTATTACTACTACTAGTACTACAACTACTATTATTACTACTACTACTACTACTACCATTATTAATATCATGATAGGCTTGCTGACCAAGGCTTTAGTGTGGTAGGCTTGGAGGGAGCACGCACCGGTGTTGAACAGTTTTTCACAGAACAGAACTTGGAGTGGACTGAGGAAGACGCAGCTCACACAGGGGACAATGGCAAACTGTTCAGGGTGAGTTCTTTGTCGCTTAGGAAACTCTGGCTTGGAGAATTGACACACACGATAAATCAGTTCTGATTTATGTTTTTGCTTTTGAAAATTCCGGAATTTTATTTTTTTTTTTAACCAGGTTGAGAAGATCTTCAGCGGAAGATATGTTTGTAACCTGACTAATGAATCGTATGGCAGTATGCATGAATGTGAGTTAGTCTGAGTATTGTATTGTAATGAGTTATGTACTACTATGTTTAGACTATTTGATTATCTATTATTTACTCTCATGTACCACAGCCAAGGCAATTGTACTTTCTAAGGATAATAAAGTCATTCTTATCTTATCTTATCTTATAATCGTCTCTAGCAAGAGTCTCGGCCCATTGTCGACTTCCTAACACTCTAAAGGGACTGGGCCACACTTGAGTCATGATTTCAAAATCAGCATTTTTAGACAGAATGAAGCACCAACCAACAACGAGATTGTGTCTAGCAGTGCAGATGAAAACAATAGGCCATAATATACAGGCCTCAGTGGATGCCTCAGAATTCTTGCACCTCTTACAACTCTTTTCAAATGAAGTTTCAAGACAAGAGTTTTAGCAAACTAACCAACTCTAGGAGAAGTAACGTCCGATGAAGTGCTAGTTTTGTGCGATTGAAGTATCGTGTTTCTTTCCTTTTGACTTTCATGTTTTTGTCTGTTTTTTTGCGTGCTCATTTCTTGTGGTTGACGTCATCTTAATGTCTGCAAAAGACCTAAATACTGAATGTGTATACAATGAAACAAGTTAACCATTTTCTTGATATACAATTTCACACGGTAAATCAATGCATACCTCGTTCTAAAATGTTTTTATTCTTAAAAAAATCTGGGGAAATTCATTTTTCTAACTAAGTGTACTAGAACCTTTCATGTCATTTATTTCAGAAAATTTTGTATTTCGTTAGGCATTTCTTTTAATTTTTTACCTTTTCGCTTTTCCACTTTCTGTATGTGTTGTACGTGAGAATGGTACCTTTATCAAATTGTTCAGTTATTTATTTTGTATCTAATCAAAACTTTCACTGCGTGTTTTTTCCCTCACTCTTTTCGTCGCCAGGTTTCTCAGAATTTCTCCAACTGTGGATGATGTTTAATGGTTTTTGTTTTTTTTTTCTTCATCTTATGTTTCAGACCAAGGATGATCGAATCAAGCTTTTCTGTAGTGACATCTTAAACTTTACTCCGTAAGTCACACAGGAAACTGAGATGTGAAGTACTGAAGAACTGACATGGTGAGAGGTTATTTCTGTGATCGCTTCATTAGTGAAGAGCTTCTAATATTAACCTTCATGATGCGATGATACGAGAATTTACTCTACCGTCGGCTCGTTTCGCTTGAGTGCGGCAGTAGATTATATCGAGGGTTGAGTGCCAGAACCGGCTAAGTCCAAAAATGCAGTTTTGAGGATATCGACTTCAAAGTTTGTGCTGCGAAACAACTTTCCCTAGCGTACTTACTACATGGGTTTGTGTGATCAAATTTGGCCTGGGCTATGTTTAAGCTTTCTACTATTTGGGAAACTATTTTATTCATTGGGTGAAAATGTACCAGCAGAAATGACTAAGTTGAATAGTCACTTCTGGCAGCTAGAATAAACTCCTTATTCGGACGTATTCTATTTTTTAAATCTTACTATATTCAAAAACAATAGGAGATAGGACTACGCCACTAAAAGACTTTTTGAGATAAAAGAGCCCATCGAATTATGTGGGATAATCACAATAATTCAAACAAGTAACCCTCGATATACGCATCTCCGTGCCGACCTTTGCGCGCGGCGGTAGGACCGGTCGGCAGACAACAGGTGCATCGGTCATTATCAGTAACAATGGTCACGCTGGCAGTGAGAAGCTGTGTCCGGGAAACCTCGCGCTACGAGATTTTGTATGTTTGGCATAATATTAGTGTTGACTTCTCATCTGACTTCCAGACTGACCTGATTGCGCCTGAGTCATCCGCAGTTAGGGTCCATTACGCTCTCCAAGGGTTAACCTATCACAGATATAAAAAAATCAAGTACTTATCAAATATGGGCTAGCTAACCATCGTTTCCCCGTAGAAAAAGGAAGATATGTTGGTATAGAATATCATGAGAGAAAGTGCAACCTGTGTCATGGCGATATTGGGGATGTGTATCATTACTTATTAACATGTAGAAACTTTGATGATGAAAGGGAAAGATACATATCATCTTATTATCGAAGGTACCCAAGTATGCATAAATATATTGACTTAATTAATACTCTAAATTTAGATCTACTTAAGAAACTCTCCTGCTTTGTAAAACTAATATTGAAGAGACTGCCCTCATAAGCCTAAGATGCATGGTGTGCGTGCGCGTGTATGTGAGTGTGTGTTTGTGGGTATGTGAATGTGTATGTGTGTGTGTGTCTGTGTGTGTGTGTGTGTGTGAAAGAGAGAGAGAAAGAGAGAGTGTGCCAATGCTATAATATAGACGGGATTATTTTCATTGTCTATAGGCCATTTATTCTTCAGTTTCATGTTTGCTCATTTGTACTTACAGTACCTGAGCTAAATAAACTTATTGTTATTGTTATTGTTGTTGTTGTTATTGTTATTGATAAACAGCATATTCGATTCAATGTTTTACTTTCAGTCCCTTGCACACAATGTTATGTAACGCCGGCGAAATGAAAATCAGCCAATCCCATCTTAATCCCCTTTTGCGTCACGCCGGCGAAATGATACGTGCCCCTTCCAAGATGTAGCATAACGTGGTAAGACATCATAGGTGTAATCGACCCCTGTTACCTCTCATTCTATCTTCCAAGTGGTATAAGCTACCACAGTTCTACCCCATCCTCGAAAATTTTCGATATACCGTTACGAACTTGAAGAAAATTTGTATAATTGTTCCTGACAACTATCTGTACACTATAGGCCTACATATTATTATTTTTTTCTCATTTCTTGCCTTGCTTATGCCTCAGGGAGGCTGCTGGTACATTTGATGCTATATGGGATAGAGGAAGTTGTGGATCAATTGCGAGAGAATTTGTTCAAAGGTAAGAGAACCAGAACTGAATATGTCTGATTTTTATCTTTATAGCACAAAGGTATGATAAAACAGATCCATGTGTTTCTAGAATATAGGATAGGGTAATAGATTTTGCTATGGAATATTGTTTTCTGGCTGTCATTTACTATCATTTAGATGAGAAAGTGATAGATGAGTGGAAATAGTGTGTATGAGGAACATGTACGCGTCTTTGCAGGGTATTGTATTCATGTAATATTGTATTATATTGTATGATGTTGGTGTATGGCCTAATAAAACCTTTGAATTGGCTGTGTTGACAAACATATAAAAGCATTAACATCAAAGATATACATACACCAGCATGAAAGACATACGGACTTATTTAGACTAACAAGCCAACACTCGGCGGCTCCAATCACCCAATGATGGGCTACCACTCACTGCACAAGAAACGACTCATGAGTTTCAGCCTCGGTCGCTGTTACTAGCTACACTGTTTAAGGAACAGCGTGGCTGAATGGTTAAGGCTTTGGAATCATGATCTAAAGCTCATGGGCTCGATTCCCGACCACGGTCATGTTATAAGTGCCGTGGATAAGCATTTCATTCACATTTTCCTCAGTCCATCCGTCTGTTAAATAGGTACCTGGCTATAGGCAGTGGAAGATATTGTAAGAATGCTAGTGATCAGCACCTGTCAATGGCAGCGGCACTGCATGCTCCTCAAGGAGCTGAGAAAGTTCTAGCGTGATCAGGCCTGCTGTTGTAATAATAGTGGGAATTCGCGTGAGCGGGCATTAGCCTGGATACTAGACTTAGAAACCGTATTATTACTATTATTATCATCATCATTATTATTATAAACTTAAGCCTCTCCGTATCAAACAAAAAAGCTGAACACATTAATATGTTTTCTCAAGACATTAAGATAAGATAAGATAAGATAAGATAAACTTTAATATCCACGGGGGAAATTCCGTTCACAGTTGATACACATTCAACAATGAATTACATTTCACATTCAACCTTTAAATATAATTTCAGGGCATACACATTACCTGACCGCACACGCAACCACACCTTCACACATACCCGCACAACCGTTGACACATACCAGAGTGAAATATATAACGATATATATGGACTGTACTGGAAACTTGACAACTCAAGCGAGACTGCTGCAACTGGAAAACCGTTGGTCATTAATTTGTTAAAAACCTGAACTTACCAGTCCCACTAGATGCATGTGCGTTATCTCTTGTTATGCTTATGCTGCAAACTGTAGATCTAGATCTACTTCAGGCTTTCTCTGAACATGTAGACGACAGATGTTTTGACGTGTGCTAAGATTATTATAAAATGAAGTTTTTGGCAAAGTTTCAGATACCACATTGTTTTTAACATGACTTACATCCTAGTCTATGAGATCTATAATATTTAAAATGTTTCGCCCAATAATGCAGCGGTTTTATATTATTATTAGTAGTAGTAGTAGTATTTTTAGTACAGTATTAGTATAATGAGTATTGTTGTTATTATTATTATTATTATTATTATTATTATTATTATTATTATTATTATGGTAGGTATGTACAAGTCATTGAGAGCATTCTAAAACCCAAGGGCCGAATTCTGCTGGAGGTTTACCAATTCAATGTGGACGAAATGCAGAGTAAGTAGAATGTCTTCAGTGAACGCTCATTCAGGAGGAAGATTGTTGGTGTACATTGTTGTTGCATACTGTTGATGCATATTATAAATGCTATGTCGAGACAAAAGTTTATTGGTGACTTGTCTGCAAGACGAAAGTGAATGTTATGTCAAGGTCCAGGTTTATTAGTATTAGTGAAATCTAGCAAGGAGAAAGGGCATTAGTGACGTCCGTATCAAGGTGAAGGTAATTCACGAAGGCTGGGTCAAGGTAATGTGTCATTAGCTAATGGTATGTCAAGGTGAAAGGTCATTAGTGAAGGATATGTCAAGATGAAAGTTCATTTCCGAGAGGAAGGATCGTAAGTGAGAGCTGTATCAAAAGGGAGGTAATAAATGAATGCTGTATTAAGAATGGTAAAAATTTAGAACTTTGAAACAGACGTAAAAAGGTAGGTTTCACACACAAATAAAGTTAATTTAATGGCGCAAATTTTCGATCTAAAAAGATCTTCATCAGGCATAAAAATTTATAAGACACACAATGAACTGGTAAAATACTTATAGGTATGAGTGACTAATAGAAAACGTAGAAAAAGTTTAAAAGTTCAAAGGCAGATAGTGAGTGTAGCATGCTTAAACAGATAAAAAAAAAGGCGGTCTTCAGCGTCAAGTGAAGTTAAAACACGATGTGGTTAAGAGTTATTGTGTTATAGATGTGTATAAATAACTAGAATAGTGCTAAAATTACATTTTATGCTTCCTCACAGCTCTCTCTCTCTCTCTCTCTCTCTCTCTCTCTCTCTCTCTCTCTC
>JAWQUT010000035.1:567723-579596 GCA_033807755.1 Ellobium chinense
CACACACACACACACACACACACACACACACACACACACACACACACACACACACACACACACACACACGAGAGAGAGAGAGAGTGAGTGTTGTATCATCCAGTTAAAATCAACTCCACTTAACCTCAGCGTGGAAAAAGATGACATTAACAAAAGTTGCATTTAATTTCGTTTACTGACTTTTATAATCACAATACTGAAACACGTTCGGATTAAGGAAACATGCGATATCGCCAACTGAGAATAGGGAGAGTCAACGCAATTTACTTTAGCTACTTATGTTTGTTTTTATTTTGGTTGTTGTTGTTTTTCATTTCCCCCCCCCCCCCCCNCCCCCCCCCCCAAAAAAAAAAAGAGTTGCACTTTCCCGGGAGGATATGGCCGGGTGTTTGTCAGCTGTCCAGAGACCTGAGCCCAGAGCGCTCCGTTCCCGAGCAGTTAACCCAATTTTTACTGGCGCGTGAGCTGGTGGTTTATTTTGCTTCAAACTGTTAGTTTAAACACCCCAAACTGCTGTTTACTGCCACTGGTCCGCCTTCTTACCATCTAGGAGAAATGTTGTTGTTGTTGTTGTTGTTGTTGTTGTTGTTGTTGTTGTTGTTGTTGTTGTTGTTTAAATAGTTTCCGAATAAGGCAGCCTGCAATCAAGGATTACAAATACCAAAAAAAAAAATCGGATTAACTGCTACGAATGCAACAGACATCTACATAATAATATCAACAAAGAGAATTTTAATAGCACCTCAACCCCGAAAAACTTTAGGCGCTTTACAGTAAACACACTGCTAGCAGAGACACACATTATCTTATAAACCCACACACATAATATAATACAGACTCACACATACGCACTGTATATTATAGGCATGTATGCAAAACTTCATATAAGAAGAAAATGACAAGCATTTCGAGTATGAGATGGAGTGTTTACACTGACAATTAAAATTTATGAACTTTACGAGCAGTTATGTTTTTAACTGATGTTTGAATGAATCAAGTCTTGTATATGATACATTGCACAGAACTTAATTCTAGTTAAGAGGTTGGAGCAAAGAAAGACAAGGCATGTAGTGTCTCTGTACAAATCCTTCTTGCAGAGATAGATAAGCTTGAAAAAGTTCGTCACAAGTAGAATGGGTCCTTTCTTTAATCAGAACCGGAAATTAATTTAGGGCCCTGCGACAGCACAATGTAGTGACGTCATTCACATGGACGCCAACACTTGCAGATCTTTGCACTTTTCTACCAGCTATTCTTCTCAGAGTGCTTGCGAATTATGATCGACAACGGTTGTACACAGTCCAACCCCCCAGAACAAAAGCCCATGAAAAACATTTGGGCATGATTTTCTGCGGAGCAAAAGATTTTTACGATGTACAGAGAAACAGAGAGGTTTACAGAGTTTTAGCGCAATAATCCATCTTCAGCATTACTGAAAATAACACTAATCTTTTCATGGCGCTATGCGTAAATTTGCATAATTACTCAAAGGGGGACCATGAGGTCTATTGAGCATTCACTATGGCGACGTATCAAGGGAAATAATCACCATAACTAATGCACCGTTTTGCGCGTCGACGTGCAATCTACCATTTCAAATCCAAAGTGAATTGCACACCTAGTCTAGGCATGTTCCATGCAAACTGATTTTTAGAAAATAGAAATTTTAGACTTGTGTAACGTAAACGTGTTCTGGTGTGCAAAGCTGGCGCAACTCGCTTTGGATTTGATATGGAAGATTGCTCGCCAAAGTGCAAAACTGTGTATTAGTTATGGCGATAAATATCCTCTGACATCTGACCTATTACTCTCAAAACTAGAAACGCTAGAATGACGTCATTGATAGTCTTTCATCCCATTTTTAACGACATCGTCATGTGACTCCTAAATCTTCAAGACCTTTTCTTAGATTTGGAAACAGGAACATATATCCAAAATGCCAGATCAAGAAAATAAATCAGCAGGGCTTGGTGAGATTTCGTCACTTTTTCGTTTACCATTGAGCCCAAATGCCTTGTTCGTTATTGTGAAATCACAACATTCAATCATCACTTCTAGATAGATGTTACCTGCCGTACTTTGGCTTTCAAAACTCCTGTTCGGAAATTCCCCGAAAATTTGGGTGCATTGTTCCAAGATGTGCACTTTTGACAACCACGAGGTTCAAGACAATTTTGATTCCTTCATAGTATAGCCATGTGAAAAAGATATATTTGTGGCAATGCCCTCGTACGAACATCTTCTTCCTTTTTTTCTATTTTTCTTGGAAGGATGAGGATTACCTATTGACGATTGACGAAATAACCATTTATAGATGTAGATCTTCGACTTTTAGCAGCTCGGATCCTTGGAGAAGATGCAAACAGGAGTGAGACAGAAAGAGACCTTGCAACATGCCGTGAGGGAAACAGTGTATAAAAATGATTTCGAAAGAAGACTAAAAATGGAAAGAAGAAGTAGAAGAGGATAGTTACCTGGATAAAAATGTATATTTGACCGAAACGGTAAAAGCTGCGTTTGCAATGGAAAAAGAAGAAAAGGAAAGAACCAAGCAGAAGAATTAGTGGATGGATGAAGGGAAGAAGGGACGATGGAGGGAGGGAGGGAGGGATGGATGGATGGATGGATGGATGGATGGATGGATGGATGGATGGATGGATGGATGGATGGATGGACTGGGAAAGGCGAGACACGAAGCTAAAGCAATGATACAACAATTCAAGGACAGTAAAAGACATAACAACGAGATGGAATTAGGGCAAACAGATACAGTTATAACCAGATTGCAGACCAATAAGAGAGTGGGGGGAAGGAGAATGGATTTAAGAAACAAGGAAAGAAAAGCAAATGATTTTAGAAAACAAACTTATCGAGAGTATATGTATAAAAAGTCAAAAGCCCGAGAATGCATTGAGAAAAAGCAGCACTGTTACTTAGAACTAAAGAAGAAAGAAAGAAAGAAAGAAAGAAAGAAAGAAAGAAAGAAAGAAAGAAAGAAAGACCGTAAAGGTAAAAAGAAAAAAAGAAATCCGATTGAGAAAGATAGACCGTAAAGGAAAGAAAGAAATGCAGTGAAGAAAGAAAGAAAGAAAGAAAGAAAGAAAGAAAGAAAGAAGGAAAGAAAGAAAGAAGAAAGAAAGAAAGAAAGAAAGAAAGAAAGAAGAAAGAAAGAAAGAAAGAAAGAAAGAAAGAAGGAAAGAAGGAAAGAAAGAAAGAAAGAAAGAAAGAAAGAAAGAAAGAAAGAAAGAAAGAGCGACCCACAAGGATGAGCTCACAGTTAAAAGACTGCACAGTCTGTTGCCTTGCATTATTGACAGCCCGTCAATTTCCTCCTTCTGTCTTTTTTTCCCTCTTCCCTTCACCGTATAGTCTCAAACCCCTCATTAATCCCGTCGTACATGCTCCAGTGACGTCACGCCAGGCCTTCTGACGTCACGCGTGACCCAATAAAGCTTGTTGACATTTCAGCTGCTGGCGTTTTTCTTCCTCCTTCCATCTCGCTGGCGAAAAGGTCAGAGTGATTATCTGAGAAATGAAGGCGACGCTTCCAAAGTCCTTTGAGAGTGAGCAGAAGAAGATGGGCGGGAGGTCTCGTGTGTGAGCGAGTGTTTGTGAGAGAGAGACGGGTGGGGAAAAATCCGAGAGACTGACAGTGTGAATGTACCTAAGAGTGTGTGCTGAGGGGTGAGTATCTGTTGTTATTAGTGCGTGCGAGAGTGAGGAATACAGACCAAGACAAGACAAGGGAAAGGGATAGAATTTTTGACTACAACAGATAAACAGAGAGAGAGAAAGAGAGTGTAAAGGAGAGAGAAAGAGAGAGAAAAAGCGTGTATGTGTGCGTGCGTGCGAGTGCGTGTGTGTATGTGTGTGTGTGTGTGTGTGTGTGTGGGTGTGTGTGTGTGTGTATATGTGCGTGCTTTGTTGTGCTAAGACATTCTGGTGGTAAAAAGCGCAATGATAGTTGACCTACAAAATCCTCAGCTACCAGGTAGTTTAGACTTTCGGGGTGAAGAACTCAGAAAGAAAAAAAAACCTCAAAGATCTCTGCAGAAGGTCATTGGACAGTAGGCTCTGACCTAGCTGGGCTTTGTTTACTTCGATCTCAGATCACCGGTGTTGTGGTAGTTTGTGAAAGATTACATAATACCCAGCGCAGACAATGTAAAATAATAGGATAAGTCTTGGGTGTGGGGTGGGGAGTGTCTTCTCCGTGTCATTAGGCTGTTGTTTAACTCAAATATTGTGATTTTTTTTTTTGGTGTTTATTGTCTTGTTGTTTTTTTTTGGGTCTCATTTCTTAGATCATTAAGCGGTTTTCTTTTTCTCGATTTCCTCCTCCCTTTGTGTGTATCTCTTTGTCTTTCTGTCATTCTGTCTGTCAGTCTTTCTGTCTGTGTGTCTGTCTTTTTGTCTGTCCGTCTGTCTGTCTGTCTGTCTATCTGTCTGTCTGTCCGCCATCTGTCTGTTCGTCTGTCTGTCTGTCTGTCGGTCGGTCTTTCTGTCTGTCCATCTGTCTGTCGGTCTTTCTGTCTGTCTGTCTATCGGTCTTTCTGTCTGTCTGTCTGTCTGTCTGTCTGTCTGTCTGTCTGTCTGTCTGTCTGTCACTCACTCTCTCTTTCTCTCTCTTTCTTTCTCTCTCTCTCTCTCTCTCTCTCTCTCTCTCTCTCTCTTTCTCTCTCTCTCTCTGATAAAAGTTTTTTAAAAATATCTTTGACATTTCATGGCAACCCCGTATTATTTTTAAACCTGATTTCATTTAAGCGCAATGAATACTGTGAACTGCTCAAGACTGTTTGTAATAGGTTTCATCGTTCCTTTTCAGCACAACGTGGCTACATCAGGGGCGTTGCTAGCGTCCTCTTGAGAATGCTTTAGGGATGAAGATGCCAATGTTTTGCTTTTTTTTTATTTCACTGTTGGCTTTATAAAGTTGCACATCCCTCATATCATTGGGTCCCAAGTTAAAATATTTTCCGTACATATTATTTAACTCTCTCTTCGGATTTTGACTAATAAAAAATATCCCTAAACCAATTAGATTTGGAAAACTTTGGCAATGAGCTCGGCTACCTAATCGTTTAGGCTTTTTCACACAGTAAACAGAGTAAGAAACTTTACCCACTTAGCAACAACCACACAGTTTATGCTTGAGTGGCAAAACCTCAACTTTTCTGAGTCTACAAAAATACTTATATCTATACAGGCCTTTGAAACTCACATCCAATCCCTCTCCCCCACCTTAAAGAGGGAGAAAATTTGTTTTCCCTACTTTCCCTACACATGATGATAAAACAAACGTAATTGCTAAAAAAAAAAGCCATAATGTTTACTGTTAAAAAGAATACAATGGCATACATTTTACCCACTTTACCCTGAGGAAACGATTATCCCCAACAACTTATGGAATGCCATTTTACCTTACCTTGGGGGAAAATCCCTAGCAGGTGGCAACACTGCTTTAAGGAAGGCCTTAGAGAAGAAGAATGTACTACCGCTGGCCCGCTCGTGAATCTGCTATGTGCAGTAGATTTGTGTCAGGGAAGAGCAAAAAATAGCTCTTACTCACTACTCGTTACACCGTATTGTCCAGTTTGCTAGCACCGTAAACTCCAACGAACAGACAGCTCAAAACACCGGATTTGAAGGCCGAGACCCAGGGCTTAAGGTTTGGTGTTCAATCCTTTCAGCTGGCAATTTTTTTTTTTTAATAGGGGAACAGAAAGAAACAGTTTAGCCAGAATATTCAGAATTATCTTCATGTCTTCTCTCATTCCGACCTGTTTAAATACGAAAACAGGGTTTCATATGGAGGTCTAATAAACACAAGTCTATAGCAGACTCGTGGGCACAGGCCAAAATTGTATGGCTCGCCAGGCTATTGGTCATCTGCGTCATGTCGCGCCAGACAGAATAAATGTTGCCCGATCATATGGGTTTTCTTGAGTAGCATGTAGCATGCTAGCAAGCTGCTCATACAGACAGTCTAGCAGAAAAAAAAATATTTAGAGGAGAATAATTTGTCTAGACTGACTAACTGCATGACACAACCAATTTTCACACAAATTTCGCGTGGGCAGCAACTCTAGTTGACCACAAAAAAAAAGTCAAAAAGTTGAAGGGTTTTATTAAAGCTGAATGCGCAACTTAATTATTTGGTACATCAAAATGTTCCACCCAACTTCCGGATTGCAGATCTCTTAAGACATGTTCTGATGCTCTGTAGACACCAGCTATGCTAGGAATTTGATAACCACACACACACACACACACACACACACACACACACACACACACACACACACACACCAGGCGGACTGAGAGAAGAAAAGCTAACCCAGAAACAATAACCGACCGTATTTGTTTCGTATGATATCACGTTTTGCATTTTTGCAGCGCTTCAATTTTTCTTTTGAAATAAAAAAGAATAAATGGAAATCATAATAAAACAATTTATGATTACAATAACTATGAAAACCAAACTGGTGATGAGTCCGGTCATAATAATATCCCAAACGAGTATTATTTTGACTCTCTTTGACCCTTGACCCCGGTAGTCAGCCTACCCTGTGAAATCATCATGACGTCTCAGTATCGATATTGACAAACAGCGATACTGGAGAAGTGAGTACTCACGTAAGTCGAAGTTTAAGAAGATCGATATAATTTCATGTTATCGTCCAATTAGGCATCTGGAACCTTCACGCATTGTAATTGTCAAACGACAGCAGACGCCGGAAAAGTGCGTAAGGTCTTGGCGCCTGAGAGAATAAGGGGAAGGTGGGGGGAGAGGGGCAGGAGGAAGTGGGAACAAGAAAGGGGAGTGTTTCAGACAGAGTTAGAGGTCAGACACAAACAGGAAGTGACACACGGAACTTGCAGTCTCGTGTTGATCGCGGTTACAGCGGTCAGCACCTGCCTTTACAAGATCAGTGAAAATGAAAAGAAATGTAGTGAGGTTAACCAGTCTCATAGCCAAATCGCGTCCACTCTCGCGATTTCACGTTACTGATATCCTGCCGGACCAGACCTTTCAATAGCTTTCTCGGCTCTCTGTAGAGTAAGCATACAATGCCGCTGTTGTTAGGCGGGAGCTGATCATCGGCTTTCAGATGAAAGCTTTCTTCACCGCCTGTGATCTTGTGCGCGTTGTGCGAACGAGTAAACTGAGGAAATTATGAAACAGATTCTTTTTCAGGATATTATAAGCCATCATCATAGCAGGAATGGAACCCAAAACCCTTTGGCCCTAGCTCCAGTTTCGCCATCATTCGACCATCCTGCTCCAACCATAGTTTACTACACACAAGTATAGTATTTGAGAGCTTGTGTATTAACGATGGGATCTTTTGCCATCGTAAAAATTAAATTCTGCATGTTTAACAGTACTCAGGGTGCATTCAGCACCAATGCACTTATGTCATTCTTATGATGGTAAAAGATCCCATCGTTATTGCGTAAGCTCTCAAATGCCATACCTACGTCTAGTATACTATGGCTTCGGCATTGGACCCAAGATGAAAAAGTCGTGCGTTCGATGATCATAAATGTTTCAAAACTTAGGGATTTGTTAAAATTCTTTCTGTAAAAAATTATCAATTTAACTCGTTCATCATTTAAAAAGGGGCATAAAAGGTAAAAAAAATTATTTGCATCCTCGACAACAGGTTTGCACATTTTACATCATTCAGAATCACTCATATTTCTTTTATATGAATTTATATAAATTTTATAGAAATACATAAAATATGTATGTCTTTACAGTTTGGTACGAGCAGCTCTGGGACGTACCGGTATGTCCCGGTAATAGCATTCGTGTATAGTATCTGATGTACCCATTCGTCCTGGTTCCTTTTATTTATAATGAACCGTTCTTACGTATTGGCTAATGCGCTCATGGTAGTGACGTCGCACTAGCACTTGAAAATATGACGTAGACAAGGGTTTTAAAAATAAAGAATGAGATGATGTATTCCTAGTGGAATCCTCTAATTCTCATCCTCTCAAACCGCGGCGAATTGTTGACTGCCTCAGACGTTTAGGGTTAATTCAATAATCTTCCTTGTGTGGAGACTGACATTTCAAGGTTTGTTTACATGTGAGAAATCAATAGACGCATCTCGCTGCTGCTTGTATTTACTCGTAAAATTCTTCTCAGCAAATCCGTCCCAGAGATTAACTTCTTCCGGTTCAGAATGCACAAAGAACGAAAGGAGTACGGGGGGAGGAGGGGTCAGATTTCAACGATTTTAACGTCTGATGGCTAAAATAAACGTCCCTCACGCACCGGATCTCCAAATTCACGTTTAGTCCAAGACGATTTCGGATAAACTGATTCGTATCAATTGTGAATGGTTTCAGTCGCTGTCTTTAGTCAAGATGTTCCAAATTTAAAAGAGCAAAATGCATGATACAGGTAAAGAATACAAACGTGTTATCAGTCTTTCGCGCAGATATTTTTTTAAATGACATCATGCGCATAAATCTACAATGTGTAAGTATATCTACAGTAGATTTATTTCGTTTCATGACAATCTGATTACGTAGTTTGGGGATGCAAATTAGTGCAAGCGATTCTCAAAGCAACTTGTCATTTATTCACTGAAAGGTCAGATAAAACACATTAACTCTTGCTAAATACATGCTAACATAAAAACTAAATAAACAAAAACATCTGGTTTAAGTACTATGCTATGGCTGACAACCAAAATCAAGGATTTCTCCCATTGCCACCATGACGGGTTGGAAAACAGAATGTGGGAAACGGGAGATTATGTGAATTTGATGGGGTCTTGTTGTCAGGCAACATACATATATAATCACACGCAGGGGCGGTGCATCGTGAGGTTCTGGAGACCTTTCTCCCACTTTGTTTTACAACCTCTTCCTCTAACAAAAGGTGAGTATAATGACATCATCAATTTGTTTTCTTCTTATTATTTAAGTTGTAGTAATGAAGAAAAATGAATACCTATTTAATTATTTTCATTTAATATGGTGAGCTTCAATGTGTCTAGCCGTGCAAAAAAATCACATGATTCATTATATAATTTATCTGAAAACATGATCATGTAGCTAGTTTATAGGTCACCTGGTCAAGTAGCAATGGACCGGAAATACTAGATGACCTCCTCTTTTTTAAATTATTGAGATGTGAAAAAAGTTTACTATTGTCCATAAGATCACCCTGTAAACTCATGAGTTTACCCTCCCTGAAAGCACAGCAAGTCACTGGCCTTTTTGAGTATGACTGCTAGTTGTAACCGTACCTTCTTTTTTCTGACATGCCCAAGCCAAAACGACATACTTTGCTGTCGTAAATCTATATCCGAGGAAAAAAAAATCCATGACGACATTGTTTCAATCAAAATACAAGAAAATACCCACACATGTTCCCTTATAGATCTGTGTGTCCTCTTTAGGCCTTGATTTCTGAATGCACAGCCTGTGGAAAGATGGTAGGCGAAAGAGGTTTTTTTTTTTTCAGTTTTTTTTTTTTTTTTTAAACTCAACTTTATTTGTCTGTTAAGTATAACATACAAATACAATACATTTTTCATNATAATCTCAATAGTACTACATATCTTTACGATCTAATGGATTATGTATGAATGAATGAATGGCTGAAAGAATGAATGGATGAATGAATGAATGAATGAATGAATGAATGAATGAATGAATGAATGAATGAATGAATGAATGCCTTCTTCAGTATGCTTATGCAGTAAGGCGAAAGAGTTAAATCGAAAGTAGATTTACAGGCCATAGATACATACCACTCCTCTTATGTTAAGACGGAAGGTAAAGGAAAAGTGTACCACCCAAAAATAGCATAATTGTGTTAACACGCTGCAAAATCCTTAACTGTACACTCTTCTTGATAGCTTCTGTTATTATACAGCAAACCTGAGTGCTGTTGATGATGATAATGTGCATACTGCATCCCCTACAATCCTTTGCTCAACTGCCTGCACCGACGACGGTTGTTAATTTCCTGTCATAATAATATGCAAGAGATTAATATCGCCTTTATTCAGTTGACTGGTTAAATAAGTTCCTTTCCTCGAACGGTAGTGTGTATTTTGGGTAACTTCCTTATTACTACATAGTGGACTATCGCGGAGAGAAAAATGTAGGGGGTGTCTTGATAGAGGAACCCCTTTCAATCAAGAGCTTAGCTCCATTACTTCCTGACAAAGGTTTAGAGCTCCTAAATTTCAAATGTGCCATTTTTGTGCACCCAGTTAAGAAAAAAAAAGTCATTTAATGTTCCTACTCACTTAGAGGGAGGTGAAAATATCGTTCAGACCAGGAAATTTTCTGGGATTTATTTTGAGAAGGGTATACTTGGATGCATGTGGGCGTGAGAGTGGGTGAGAGAATAATTCAGCCTCCACCGTACTAATTATGTCATTAAAATACTGTAATACACTACACTATGTGTATTCTTACATTTGAAGAGCGTTTTTTCCAAAACTCAGTAAGAGCACTTTCGCTGGAAATTGAATTGGTGATATATATTCAAATATGCATTTCTGTGTTAACTTATTAAAAAATTAATTGAGCTCAAAATTGCCACTCCTTCAAATTTTATGCATTTAACAGTAAATAAAAATACATATGTGTGAAGAGCGATTACCTTACTGTTATTTCCCTTAACTTCAAAACATTCAGAGACCACATACGGACTTTTGTAAAAACACTCTTCAATTCCATTGTACGCCCATTGGTATTCTCTGTGCCTGAGCTATGAGGAGTCGGGTTATTGCTATTCTTATTGTTACTCTTATTCTCTGTCTTTTCAATTTTCTTTTCGTTTCTTTTCGTTTCTTTTTTAAATTTTTCTTTTAATTTGATGTATATTGATTATGTATACATTACGAAAATAATTGGCAAAAATGCCTAATAAAGAGATTGAATTGAATTGAATTGAATCTTATTGTTGAAAGTATTTTGCAGTAACCTGACAAGGTCTGCTACTCCACAGAATATTTAACGGACACAACCGAAATTCCCGTAGTGTGACATTAAAAAATGAGGATGGTAAATGTAGAGTAGCTATGCCTTTCTGACTCCATCGCGCCCCTACAGAGATATAATGATAATAAAGAGAATTTTTATAGCGTCTCACCCCGCGAAAAACCATAGCGATATTATGATCTAGAAACAAGGTAGTCATTGGGTAAAAAGCTGCTCTATTTTGGTCCTACGGGCAGTCTCGTGTTCTGTGCTGTCAATTCAATTCAATTCAATTCTGTTTATTAGCTCTGGCAGAGTTTTGCACTAGAGCAATGCAAACAAATACAAAAATACATTTCAAAATGGTGAACACTGAGGGCACATACTAACATATTGAAATGAAATATGTATGCTTATCTAACATATGAAGGTTAATATTAATGGTGGTAAGATATATAAAAAATATCGTCATTCTACGGATTCTCGCCATTCAGCAAACATTTTACAAATTTACATACATTCTTAAGGATTTCAGTATTATTTGTTCTGAGTAATTCAATATATTTCAGTACATTTGATCTACTGCAAAATCTGTCATCTTCATGATCATCACACTTTCACTACATGATGGGGCATGGGTTTCCACAACATAATTTCCGGTGTGTCCTCCGGCTAAACGACTCCCCAGGGAGTCGAGAAAGTCCTAGAGTGATCAGGCCTGCTGGGGTAATGATAGTGTGAAGTCGCGTGAGCGGGCATTAGCCTGGATACGAGACTTATAAACAGCATCATTATTATTATTATTATTATTATTATTATTATTATATGAGAATCTGCACACAATTTACATATCTTCCTTTGACCAGTCTTGTAATGCGGAAGAAATCTCCACCCTCAGGTTACAGGATTATTTT
>JAWQUT010000035.1:603999-624171 GCA_033807755.1 Ellobium chinense
AATATTATGAGCACTACAACTCACAATAACTTTGGTAACTGAGGACTTGCCCATTAACGATGGGATCTCTTATCATTGTAAGAATTAAATTACTCTGCACTGCATGTTGAACGCCACTAAGTGTTCATTCAGCGTCGATGTACCCACATGATTCGTATGATGATAAGAGATCCCATCGTTAGAGCGCAAGCTTACAATTACTAGGCCTAGACGTCTAGATCTGGACCAACTTTAGAAAAAAAAAACACAAAAAAAAAAAATACCTAAACCGAAAACAAAGTAGGAAAAATACGCTTGTATATCTAATGCTTTATTTTTCATTTTCCAATTTCGTGAATAAAATGCACCTGTGCTACAAGAACTATACAAACTGATACAATAGGACATAAGAACTTCTAAAATCAGGTTCTCGAGAAACCTTCAACTTGCTATAATGGACCTATCCCAAATTATTAACTTTTTATCTCAGCCTTACTCATGAACTCGACCGCCACAGAAACTCGGGATTATGGACTTGGCTCCAAGTGCCCCCCCCCTCCCCTCTTTTCCTCCACCCACTTCCTTTCCATAACTTCTGAGAAGGGTGCCAGGGTTGGGTAAAATTCGCCAAAATAAATCAGTTCAGATCAAATTCAGTTCACTCAGCGAAAAAAAAAACAAACTAAGATCAAGTTTAGTTCAGTTCTATGAAAAATGAACAGTTTTCAGATCAGATCAGATCAGTTCCATTTGGTTTCAGAAATCGGCATTCTGTTCTGATTTGCTAAGTAGATATGAACTAATCTGACATTTAGGTAAAAAATTAAAGTTCAGATTAAGCACCCGAAAATAGATGCAGTTCAGTTCCAGATCAGGTCGTTCAAAATAGCTACTAAGCTCAGATCAAGTTTATGTGAACTGAACTTTAGCTCATGAACTGCGTTCATATGATCACAGTCATGTTCAACTCTGTTAGGGCTATGCCTCACCTTATGGTGTAACAAAGGTCCTGCCGTTAATGCGCAAGCTCTCCATTAAATTTTTTTTTTCATTGTGGTAATATTATGGCGGACTGCGATCTCATTTTTTTTTCCAAATCTCATTATTTTATATGACACCACACGTCAACCAACACTGCCGGAATGTGAATACAATAACGATCCGCAGGCTGCAAGGCTGCCACTCTGAGTTTTGCCTTTTCACTAGATTGAAAAACCGAATTTCACAGCATTTGCCTAGATATTTTCTTAAACCCGCTGAAACTGTGTTGATAATATACGTATGTTATTTAAATGCACGTTACAATCCTTAAAGGGGGAGATAAATTACTTGAGGTATGAAACTAGCAAACAGCAGGAATAGAGACCAAAAAAAAAATATATAACTTCTTCAACCAGTTGCATTGTGCAGAGACCACTAGAGCTCGACCTATATGTACATATATTATGGAATCATATTTTTGTAATATTTATCTGGATTTCACTTAGAAAATGATTTAAATGTTTGATAATGATTGGGCTTAATATATATAAAGGCTATAATTTACTAATCTGATAGTTTGTTATTTTTTTGTTGTTGTTGTTGTTTTCTGTTTCTATTAATCAATATTCAGTACTAGACTATAAATCGATACTCATTAGTAAACTTACTTAAAACAATGGGCCATGGCCAATATGCCAAAAAGAAGCGAACAAAATACAATGGGGTTTTGTTATGCCCTTGCAACGTTTCACTAGATTACATCACTAGAAAAATTCAGATCTGAGGTAAGTCAAAAATCATCTGGAGTGGCAGCCATGATGAGCCATTCAAAGGTGATCCAAAGCAGTGTACTGCGGTGCACTGTACTCGGTTTGCACTTTCCCAAATGAGCTCGTCAGGACGTCATGACATGTGCTGATATTTTGCTGACGAAATAGACCGTTCTTCATTAGCCAACTCCATTGAAACTCACCTTCCATTTTAAGTAAAATAGTAGTGCGATTGCGTCATCAAATCTCGCTTCCGAGAGTAAAAGATGCATCAGCCAATAAAAGCCTATATACCAAACGGAATCAGCCAATCATATTTCTTCTGACAATGGAGAAGTGGAAAGCACAAATAAATGACTGAAGACGTTCTGGCTTGCGAAGTGCTATGCTGAGACTGATGGCAGAATAAACGAGACTGGGCCATGGCTGACGTCATGTTGTGACGAAATATTGACGTAACAGGGTGGAAGGAGAGGGGAAAGCACCCATTCCACCCCATCCCCTTCTCGTCTTATAAGCTAGATTTCCCTAGAGACATGATTAAACTGGGCTGTGATGAACAATGCTGAAATCTATCCAGACTATGTAACATTTTATATCATGATGTAATGGTGATTACCGTGATGGTGTTGTACTTTCATATCCAGTTCTCCCTTTCCTTTTTTTACACTGAACAATTTCAAGTTTCAATCAGACCTTGCACTCCCTTAAAATATTGTTACAGTATTTGTTTCTCTAGCACTAACTTTTATCCTTGCACTCACGTTTTTATAGAGGCTCGAGTATATATTATTGTATATATACATTTATGGTGGTTTCTGTAGATGATGATGATGACGATGCTGCTGCTGCTGATGATGATGATGTTGATGACTTGTCCGAAAATTTGGAACATTTTATTAATTATTTTCATGTTACAGCTTGAGAGTCTCTATTATTTTGAAAATGATGCGGATGATGATGATGATGATGATGACGATGATGATGATGGTGATGATAATGATGGATCCCCACTTAACATGTATGAACTGCACTTCAGTAATATTCCTTTCGAAAATTAAACCCTGCCTCATACCTTCTCGTGTGATATTGGGGAAAAGGTGCAGCTTGTGAGTAATTTATTTCACAATGATGATGATGATGATGATGGTAGAGGTCATGTTCGTGCCAGTCGTGGTGGTGGTAGTAGTGGTGATGATGTAAGTGGTATGATAGTGATGATGTCGAATATAGTGACGATGAAAAGGTGATGAACATAAAATAATAATGTAAATGACAATGCATTTGCTCTATTTTGTGACCTGACCCTACAATCATGTTTTATCGTCTGTTCAGATGGCTCAGTCGACAGAGAGTTTGATCTGTGACCAAGCAAACCCCAAGTTCGAACCTCGGTTTCACACTCTGCCCTCTTTCTTTCAAGATTTCTTTCATCTTAACGAGCCTTCTTTTTCCTTCTTTTGCGAGCCATTTTTACACTCCTACCAGGCTATCAAAATAAATTGTTAGGTTGTTCTTTGGATAAAGCGTAAAGAGCGGGTCACACATTTGTAAATATCACTTCAGGGCTGCCCTCTCTTTTTGGCTCCCGTGGCTTTGGGAAAGGGGCCATCCTTAGCCAAATTCGCTGCGACTAATGCAAAAGAGCAAGAAAATAATGATGCACTGACTTGCGAATAATGTTTGCTATACTTGTATCTTCGCCTCATTCATAAGCATACATACCACAGCTGATTCTTGCCACACCCCCCTCCGACATAAAGACGTTCCACTGACAAATTTGAAACCGTAGATAGTGGACACCATGTTGCCGATCCTTCTTTCCCGGTGATCCAAAGGGCGTCACATTTCTAACAAACCTCTTATTGAAGTACCCACCCTTCCTCGCTGTGACTGGCGTGCACCAATCAAAATGCTACCTGTGTTAATTTCTTTGCTAAAGACCGCCCACAGAATCCAAAGACGGCCCTTTTTTGCGACGATTCAAGGACTAAACAAACGCAACCCTGATGATTGTGTGCCCTTTTCTGATTCCATGAAATATATTCTGAACTTTTACTCTAAAATCTATTAGCAGTATGTGTGGCCATCACGGCACGAAAAAAAATGGAAAAAAAAACTGTTAACGAAAAATTNGATGATGATGATGATGATGATGGATCCCCACTTGTCGGCCTTAACATTTATGAACTGCACTTCAGTAATCTTCCTTTCGAAAATTAAACCCCTGCCTCATACCTCCTCGTGTGATATTGGGGAAAAGGTGCAGCTTGTGAGGAATTTATTTCACAATGGTGGTGATGATGATGATGATGATGATGATGATGATGATGATGATGATGATGGTGGAGGTCATGTTCGTGCCAGTCGTGGTGGTGGTAGTAGTGGTGATGAAAGTGGTATGGTAGTGATGATGTCGAATATAGTGACGATGAAAAGGTGATGAACATAAAATAGTAATGTAAAATGACAATGCATTTTGCTCTATTTTGTGACCTGACCCTACAATCATGTTTTGTCGTCTGTTCAGATGACTCAGTCGACAGAGAGTTTGAACTGTGACGAAGCATATCCCAAGTTCATACCTTGGTCCCACACTCTGCCCTCTTTCTCTCAAGATTTCTTTCATTTTTAACGAGCCTTGTTTTTCCTTCTTTTGCGAGCCATATTTGCACTCCTACCATAAATTGTTAGGTTGTTCTTTGGATAAAGCGTAAAGAGCGGGTCACATATTTGTAAACATCACTTCCGGGCTGCCCTCTTTTTTGGCTCCCATGGCTTTAGGAAAAAGGCCATCCTTAGCCAAATTCGCTTCGACTAATGCAGAAGAGCAAGAAAATAATGATGCACTGACTTGCGAATAGTGTTTGCTATATTTGTATCTTTGCCTCATTCATAAGCATCCATACCACAGTTGATTCTTGCCACATCCTCCTCCGACATAAAGACGTTCCACTGACAAATTTGAAACCGTAGATAGTGGACACCATGTTGCCGATCTTTCTTTCCCGGTGATCCAAAGGACGTCACATTTCAAACAAACCTCTTATTGATGTACACACCCTTCCTCACTGTGACTGGCGTGCACCAATCAAAATGCTAACTGTGATACTTTCTTTGCTAAGGACCGCCCACAGAATCCAAAGACGGCCCTTTTTGCGACGACTCGGGGACTAAACAAACGCAACCCTGATGACTGTGTGCCCTTTTCTGATTCCATGAAAATATTCTGAAGCTTCAACTCTAAAATCTATTGGCAGTATGTGTGGCCATCACGGCACGGGAAAAAAAAACTGTTAACGAAAAACTTCACCACGTTTTTTTTTTCTTTTCAGCCTTCTTTTATTGAAGCAGTGTCAGCTTCAAATTTCAGTGATAATGCCATTACTCTTGACAGCATTTTCAAAAAGGTCAGTAGATGCCATAAATTACAGAAGAAATCTAGACGTTGCGAAAGCTCTTTTGAGTAGCGTTCTAAAAAAAGAATTGCCAAAGAGCCAATTTAGAATCGGGGTATGAAATATTCTCGTGATAAAATTTGATGAAAATGACAGTATAATTTTAGCCTTGAAATATCTCCCAACTTCAGTAGACCTCGTGATTCAATTTCGTTTTATTTATTTTGAAACCCACGTTACAGATTAATAACATAAGGGCAACCACACATCTTTATGCATAGCAAATACATAAGTAGACAAAACAATCTAATTACATGTATACGAAATGAGGAATAAGAGACAACAAATTAAACTCGACCCAGCAATATTATTTAATACGTGTGGCGATAATGCTGGGCAGCAGAAGGTAAATACCTGCAATGTATTGAGTTGCTATGAAATTGTTACTCTCATTCCACATCATAATTCGCGTAAGTCATTTTGTTGGTTTTTTTGGGGGGGTTTTGAGAAATTAAGCGTTCTCAACAAGTTGCTCAAAGTAAAACAATGAGACAGTTATGGTTTAGGTTGTAAAACTGGGGTGTAATAATAAGTCAAACTCTATAATTGTTTTAACAGGAAAAAGAAGATAAATGAAAGATCATAATAATATAAACAATTTAGATCATCCACACACACACACACACACACACACACACACACACACACATATATATATATATATATATATATNACACACACACACACACACACACACACACACACACACACACACACACACACACAAATAAAACGAAAGCAAATGTGGAATCAGGATGGAGAAATATTGAAGGGCAAAAAAAAATGTGCTCAAGACATTAAGACGAAGATTTGGTCTGGTCAGTTTTCCCTTGACGTTTCCAGTCCAGCCTGGCTTACTCACCCACCCTTTACTTACGTGCTCTTGAACTGAGGCCCTACATCTACTCACCATCAAGGTGAAAGGGATTACGTAACTTACATCGGCATTGTAAAACAAACATTCGCAAGGTTCCGCCGGGACGAAAATAGAACTTGATGTCTTTTTGCCCTGCTATTTCCGAATGTGAGCTGTGTTCGCAGGCAATAGCACTCACCTTGATTGTTTGCTGTTTACATCAGTTCCCTCCCTCCTCCCTGCCCTTCCTCTATAGACCGACCCAGCGGCGTATTTAGAGTTCTAGGGTAAGGCAGCTATGCCACGTGCCTTGGGCGCCACTTGAAGGGGCGTGTCAGTGAGCAGTTTTGATGAAGAAAGATCAAAATTAGACTTTTATTTACCCTGTTGGGAAATGTGTGAAAATTTCCATACAATGCTATACATCTCATTCATAATAAAAACACACAGAACAGTAAATATTATGTAATATAAGTCATCCTTCTATAATTACAAAATAATTTTCTTCAGATCTGTGATCTGTCTTTGACTGTCATGAGTTATCAGCACCACGATGGCCAGACTGTTCAATCGCTTTTATAAATTATCGAGTAAAAATGCATTGCCGGGAATCATTACATACCCCACAGCAGGCTTGGACAAGTTCACCAAAAAAGTCAGTTCAGATCATGTATTGTCCACGTAGGGGAAAAAGCCCTGAAATCAAGTTCAGCCCAATTTTATGAAAACTGAGTAGTTTTCAGACCAGATCAGTTTCTTTCGGTTTTAGAAATCGGCCTTCGGTTCTGGTTTTCGCGAGGTAAATATGAACTGAACTGAAATTTAGGTAGAAAATTAAAGTTCAGATCAAGCACCCAAAATAGCTACATTTCGTTCTAAATATTGTAGCTATTATACAAAGATCAAGTTCACGTGAACTGATTTATCTTCATGAAATGCGTTCATGTGATTTCAGTTCTGCCCAACCTGCCTCACAGTACCAGTGCTTAGTAACAACCAGCAGTAAGTTCCTTCTCCCGCGATGAAACTTCGGGCCTCATGGTACACTATGGTCGTAAGGCTTATATATATAGGTCTAGTGTCTAATGTGTGAATAAAAAGATTAACGAGCCTGACTGGAGTTTTTGACTACAAGACAAGCACCCCATTAATTTTACAAATGGGCAGGCAGGCAACGCACCAGCGGCAAAAGAATACCTAGCGCACCGAAAGGCATCATAGACGAATGCATTAGACTCCGTGAAAAAGTTGGACGATTGGCGAATCGGGCGGATTGAAAAGATCTATCGGAGATTGTATTTCGTTGCTATACACATTCTTTTTTTTTAAAAAGCTTAAAAAAAAAATAAAGAGGACTGATGTGTATAGTTACCTTTTGTGTATTTTTCTACGAATTTAGGTGAAAACCGCATGTTTTTACGTTACGTAGTTCTCAAGAAATCTGTGACATAAATTTGACTGAAGCGTTTTATTAATATAGATGAAAGTAAACCTATCTAAAAGATGTGTGTCATTATGTTTGGTATAGGCGCTCAATATCAGTGCTTACCATTAGGCGCTACTTAATACAGATACACCTCTGGACCAGCCCGTCCTAGATCTCTGTTTTCCCTTATCGTTGTAGAAAAGGAGAGTTTCTTCCCCTGAACTGATAGTGAGTAATGCTGCACGTAGGTGTAATAAGTTCACTATAGATGAGCTGGAAAGTTTTAATCATAGACTAGTGGGTAGGCTACGCTGACACGCACAGGGAGAATCCGATAAAGGATTTTCCAGGGATTTTGCTTTCTCAGCACCAGATTTTAACAGGTGGATCCAGGCAGGGGTACACAGGCACATGAGTAGTGGTTATGAGTGCTAAAAAATATTGCACTAGATCTACATTATGATTGTATTACACATACAAAATCAAATTATTTTGTTGAGAATTTTAGGCCCGTTCTGATGGCAGCAAATTACAATCATAAACATAATTATTAACGTATATAGCGCCAAAATCCACTTAGAAGAGTGTCCTGGGGCGTTTTATATCATGAAAATGAACTTTGATGATAATGGCAACCCATCCGATCCATCTAGTACAGAGACATGTCATCACGCATAGTATAAGTCAAGTGTAGACTACACATAGACCCTCCTAAACAACAGTGTTTTAGGCCTGTTTTTAAACTGACTGATGTTTTCATTCTCTCTAATATTGGGACTTATGTAAGAGTGTTCCACAGTTTGGGAGCACAGATTGAAAAGGCTTTTCCACCTATTGCTCTTCTAGATTTGGATTCATGAATACGGTTGGCGCTCAAAGATCTTCATCAGCATGGTGGTACATAATTTGCTCAGTCATTCATAATTACAGTAACTCATCTGTAAGGTGACCCCAAGAAAACGACTTCCAGCAAACTTAGTTCAACACACTTTTAGAAGGTTGTTTTTTCGTTGTTTTTTTTAAGGGAGGGGTGTGAAGAGGGTGGGGTTTTTACCCGTCTATAGATAAAGCGGACTTGGGAGGCTCCATATTATCTGTAACCCTCCACTCTTCCATTCATGCCTGTATTGTAGACGGATAAAATTGACCAAATACCATTTCTCTTATATTTCCAATTTTCAGTTATTTCCGGATGGAATAATTTCAGTCGCTCTCCACAGTCCAACTTTTTCATGCTGTCTCTAAGTCCATGGCCTTCACTGTGTCTCGGTGTATTAAGTATCCTATCTTCTTTATAGTAGCGCAGACTATTCTCCACACCTCGTTATCGTGAGTCTAGCCCTTTAAATTTCAAAATTCTCACTAACAATACACTGAATGTGCGCCGATCTCCCTGTCTCTCATGCACTCCAAAGTTTCTATTACTTGAGAAAAAAACTAAAATCTCTCTAAAAATTCACAAATCTCCTCCAAAATTTATGACAAGTGGAGAAAACATGGTACAGTAATAGTAATGAATTTAAAAGTTTCGTTTTCAGACAAATATCACTCACGCAATTTCACTCTATTACTACTCCAGCAGGCAAGATCACTCACATTATTTTCTCAACTCCCATGGACGCATGTAATGCTGCTGCCATTTTAAATTTCTTTCAATACCGTTTGCCAAAGTCTACCTCTTTTACAGACTGGTGGATTGAGGAAAAAGTGAGTGAAATGCTTTCCAACTCGACTATAGGGGGGAATTGAACTTGAGATCTATAGATCTTGAGTCTTGTGTCCATTTCGACCAACCTACTTCCCACTGGTTCAACCTATTCAGAAAAAAAAAAACAATAGATTTTCTGAACAATGTTGATATTAAACGAATATGGCTAGTAGACGGACTTCCATTAAGCGATACTGTGTATACCATACCCCCCGACACAAAGGTGCGTGTCGTGGTTGTGTGTGTGTGTGTGTGGGGGGGGGGGGGNGGGAATAGGGCTTGTTGGAAGCTCAACGAGAGAGCAACGCGTCTGTTACCCACTCATTAACTATATTATTTCCACTCTCTAGAGAAATGAGATGGCGTAAAATCCCCAGTCTTAATTAAAGGACGGATACAGCAGTCATTGGAGACATAGACCCCGATAAGAAGCGGTGGGCGAACATCTGAACATGTAGACATCGCGATACTTCATACTCTCTCTAAGTATTGAAAGTATCGACCTATGTCGATTCTAATATCACAGAATAGGTATATCTACCCATTTTGATGTTTCCTTTTGTTTGTTTTTTTTATATCCTAAAGATGCGTTTGTTACTTTGGGCAATTTTTGCAAATACCGAAAGTAATGAAATGGTATTGAAAATCCACGACTTGAATTTTGATACCAGTATCGAAATTGCTGGGTATTTTGAGGTACCTCTACCTATGAACACTACCACCCACTACTAAGTATACATAAGGCACAAGGGATTCCTAAACCGTATTGATATTTGGCTCCTTGGATCAATACCCTATTAAAAAGGTATATAGATCTGGCCATTTCTAAAAGAACTTCCCGGTTAGGCACAATTTTTGTTATAATTGACAGTATTCGCTGAACATACTGAAAAATGTTATTTTGAATACGTATTGTCTGTGATGACGTACACGCTTACGTCATATTCCACATGAAAAGGAGTCGAGACCAAAACGATGCCGCCTTTCTATTGCTACTGAGAGACCAAGCTCCTTATAACATTGTTTAGTGATTAAATGTTTCTTTGCTTGAATGCAGTGTTTTTATTCCCACAAACGCCAAAATTCAGAAACTATCTCATTTTTTAAACTTGCACTGAACAAAACGACTCTTTGGAAGTAAGTTCTACTATTCTTATTTTTATAACTGACTTTTTTTTAACGCAAAACTCCAACATGGGTTCATGTTGGGAAAAAGCACTGGCTTTCATATTAGTGACATTATGCGAAGTGCAATAAACCGGTATGTGGCAATATCGATGAATTGCTTATGAACTATTTCGCAATTTCCTATAGCACCACGAAATTATTGAACCTAGAGGTCTGAGACCTTAACAAAGCAAGCACGACGTTATTGTCAGTCGAAAGGCGTCAGATTCCGAATTTCGTTCATGAGATGTTTGTTGAGATCTTGTGATCAAGCGTCGGTTTGAATCTCACGTAACCTCTGCCGCCTTATGACAAAAAGGCCCATATTATGCAATACAATCTCTATTGCACATGTGCCTTTTTGTCGTAACACAGTAGACCTCAGATATTCTCACCAAAGCAGAACCGGCCTCAATTTTTCTGAATATGAAGCGATATGACGAATCCACGTTAGTGTTTTTCTTGATTGCCTGATCCCAGCGGAGGTTCAGACCAAAGCACGCATTGCGAAATACGATAGAAGGTTGTTTAAAAAAAAAATTCTTTCAGTATGTTTGAAAATCGTGAATGTGGACGCCTGGCGTACAAAGTACAAGTATTTCTCAGGACAATGTTTTTATAACACAGTGATCGGAATGTGCATTGTCCTCAAAAGTGTCTTCAAACTGGACCACAGAACATGAAATTATACAGAAGCAGCCCATCCCACTGAATGACGTCATAAAACAGTACCCTATCCGCATCCTCCTTGTCAGCCGCAGTGGTTTTGACTTGTGAGTATGAATAAAAATGGCGGCGATAATAATGAGGTATTTTCAGACGGGTCAGTTACACCACGTGATCTAGGGATTGCTAGGCTATTTTGATAAATGACGAGTAATCATACATAGGCAGAGCATGTAAACAAACCAACGTGTGAGCAAGATTTCCTAGGTCAAGTGATGGAGCTGAAAATACCTAATTTCCACTCACTTCATGGAAGAGTGGATCTTACCGTAATGGACGCTGCTACTTGTCTAGTCGGATTGAGAATTATTGCTGACAGAAAGCAACACCGATCATTACCTACATCTGTAAGTCTTCTGTTTGGGATAGACACATGACCCACGTTCTTATGATCAGGCCAGAACAGGAACAAATGTGTCTAAACATAGCGTCTGTCGTGAAGCCATGTAAATCATAAACAACCACCTGTTAACCGTTAATGTCCTATTTCATAGAATTCCGCAGTTCATTAAGATCCTATTTTTGTTACTGCTAATAGACTCGTAAATGTCGTAAATGTTTCTGAATGAGAGGCCGTCTGTGGTCAAGTACATACCATGTGGGTTAACGTATAATATCGTAATCTACATGACAGAAGCTGGGAGAACAAAAAAAGTTGAATAATGTGCAGTATTTTGATTGACATGAAGAGACTTAACAGATCTTTAAAATACTTTCTTAGCTTGCACATGGATTCGGATGCTATCATCAGAACCGGCAGGATCTTTTGACCAAACAGAGCCCAACTTTAAATTTTTTTCTTACCAAATTTGTGAAATATGACTTTATACAACGGTCACCGTCGAAGTCCGTATACTCAATCACTTTTGATTGAGCTAGGAACTGGAAAGATGACTCTGTGTGTGTGTGTGTGTGTGTGTGTGTGTGTGTGTGTGTGTGTGTGTGTGTGTGTGTGTGTGTGTGTGTGTGTGTGTGTGTGTGTGTGTGTGTGTGTGTGTGAAAGTACTTTTCTAAGCTCGTTTCTAAAGTTGTATTATTTTGAACTGTCTACCACTATGACGTCATTTCGTGGAGGTCAAGATAGAGAATCCCTACTAAAGTGCTTCGGCGGCTTCTTTTGGGCTGTCAGGTTACCTCTTCTTTAAGTCATATTTCACATGCAACAAGAAAATGTCATGAGACATTTTATCAAAACAGAAAGCAATACAGTAGACGAAGAATTTTCACTTACTTTTGGAAAAAAACAAAACTATCCTTGGTTTAATTTGTCTATCGTCGTCCTCTTCCGATGCAAAAGTTAGCAGTTCAGAGGTGTGCAAGATGTTGAGTCCAGATTTTGAATAATTCTGGTTCAGATGTATTGATAAACTGACAACAGGTGACCGTGGTATATTCAACAGCCGGCTCGACAACGCTATAACCCTTGACACCAATAAAAAGAGAAAACACACAAAAACCACACAATTCCTTACCAATCATCTTACTGTGACCGATGTGTTCAGACAAACTTCGGTTTTCAGAGCAAACTGACTATTCAGTCATTGTGTGCCCTTTTTAAGCACTGTGTATGTACATGTTATGTTTTAAGGCGCCAGTTTCGTACAAGTTTCAATAATGTCTTTGCAAACTCCTATGCTGTACCTCTTAAATATCGTGATATTAAAAAAATCGATTTCCAATGAACATGACTTGGTGCTCAACTGTGCTGCAGCTCTCTCGAACTCACATTGAAGATTGCACACCAAAGTGCAAAATCGTGCATTCGTTATAATGATGTTGTACCCTCGCCATGTGACCACAGAATACGCTACACAGACTTAGCATGGGGCCCTACGTGGGTCGTTTTTTACTAGTCTACAGTAAAACATTTGTTATTTATGGATGGATCAATAGAAATGGAGATTCTTATCCAAGTTTTACTGATTTTATGATACAAAATATTAAGTCTGATGCCTATCCAACCCCGCGTGAATGTCTCTCCATAAGAAAATAAAAACTAGTGGTTAATTCCCCTGTTTCATTAAACTTACAATCCCCAAAGTTCAGTGGTATAAAATGGTATCTTAAAAAAGGTAATATCACTGAACTTTGGGGATTGTAAGTTCAATGAAACAGGGGAATTAACCACTAGTTCTCACTTGTTGCCCCACTTTGAAAGTTTGGCAAAATGTCTGGTTTCACAAAACCGAAGTGAATAATGTTTCCCTTCCCCTCCCCCTCCCCCATCACTCCGAGCACAGACTATACAGAATATTCTAAAACCCTGATAACGAACACATGTTAACGTGACCTTGACCCATTTTGTCAAGGTCAGACACTTCTCTGTTATGTAATACAGTTACACAAGACTGAGTTACTTTAGCCACTAGGAGCGTCTGGGTCGCGAGTCAAAATATTTATCAGTTTTAATGAGGTGCCAAAAGGCAAAAGTTGCCTTACTTCCGGACTTCTGGTCAAAGTAGCTGTAGACTACACTCCCATGTTTCCTAGCCCACCGTTAAAATGTTGCAACATGACACAATCTGTCGATTACCGGTCGATGGTGGATCGAGTAAAACGCGAAAACAAAGGATTCGGCAACACCATAAATACATTAAAACAAAAAAACAAAAAAAATCGAAGTTTCAACTTTCTAAAAATGCTTCCCTCAGTCTCTCTTGTTTCTCCCGCTATGATACACACTGCGTTTCGAAAATGTTGTACAGCTTGCTGTTAGACCAGCTTACTGAGTTTTGAAAATCTGGTCGGGGAGTCAAAAAAAAAAGAAAATCGTACTTTTGGATTTCAAATCCTAATCACAAGGGAATCCAGTCGGGCGTCATCTTGAAAGTCTTTTTTTTTTCTGTCCTCAAGGTCAGAATTCCTCTCCCTGGACACAGCCAAGATATATTTACAACCATTTCAAAGCAGATTTATATGAAATCTCTCGTTGGGGATATCTTTACCTTGATCCCCTTTAAGGAAAATGTAAAGGATTTCTGATTGATTTCTTTCAGTTTCGAAACCTGGGGACCGTCAGACGTGGCCACCTGACAAACCCAGTAAATAACTGAGAGCTTGCGCATTAACCATGGGATCTGTTATTATCGTAAGAATTACATTAGTGCATCGGTGCTGAACGCATCCTTAGTAGTGTTCAACCTGAAGAGTTAATGTATTTCTTATGAGGGTAGACGCCAGATCCATCGTTAATGCGGAAGTTCTCAGATGTTTAAAGTCAGTATGAAACAAAAAAAAAAGGGGAGAAAGAATTTTCCAAGGAATGTTACCGCCCCCACCCGCTTCTCGTNACCCCGCACCCAGTCCCACCTTGCCCTTTTCTCCCTTCGCGAGGAGGTATGACCGTATTCCAAAGGACCTTAAAAACCACAGTACAGACAGTTCATGTTTTCTTTCCTCAAGGGAGCGCTGAACCTCATTAATGATTCATTATGCCGTTTCCTCGTTCCTTTTTGGCACTTTATACTGTCCTTCCCGTCTAATCACCACCAGCTTAACCTTTTTTTCCCTTAATTGCAACATTGGGATTTTTTTTTTCACCTCCTTTAGGAAGCTAGTGTAAAAATCGGTCGAAAATAATGGGCACCGTTCAGTTGCACCTTCTGTTCCTTTGTGCTACACCTTCTGCTCATTTGGATCCTTTCCCCAGCTCTGTTGTGACGTTGGGACGAAGAGGTGTGAACTGTCTGAACTTGTATGGACAGCGGAACATTTTCAACAAAGTTCGGACTAGTCAGAATATGTGTAATGAGGTTTATAAATCTAATATCCAAACAATGCTGGCACGCTTGGCTCAGCATTATTACTACCCCTTGAAGGTCAGATCACTCAGTAACCTTCTCAGTCTCCGAGAGAAGGTTTCAGTGCCGTGGTCATTTTAAAGGCATCCGTCACCAGTGTCTAGAAAATCGCTGTCCCTGCCTATAGCTGACTACCCATTTAAGAATGGATGAGCTACAGAAAAAGTGTACAAAATGCATATCCAAGACATCCACGGCTTGATTATTTTTGGAATCGGACCCACGGTCTTTCGGGTGCTTAGCTCAACACTAACCATTCGCCCATTAAGCTCTGATGTTTGTAAGTTTTCTTCTCTCACAAGTAAACAAAAATCAGCATCATCGACTACCCCCACATGCGCCCACTGTTTTTCCGATTTTGCCCCCTGGGCGTAGAAAACGGGGAGAAACGTTACCTTGGAAATCGAATGAAAATTGGCGTAGATGTCTTCAAACAGGCTGACAAGATTGTTATTAAAGTGAAACGCATGTTCGAGGAACTGGAAAGGAACTGCACCCAATATCAGCGGCGCTTTGGACGCAGTAATTAGATCTAGACTAGATCTAGACGCGTTTACCTCCCACGCGTTGGCTCTGTTTAGGCATAAAAAAGATTTGTTTGTGCATGAGTGTGTTGGGCCGATTGAGTCAAATTTTTGGGGAAGGGAACGAAATGTGGGACCTGGATCCTGAGCAGTTGCAGAGATTATGAAAAGTTTGTGACTGGGCTTTCTTTTGTTGCTGTTGTTGTTGCTGCTGCTGTTGTTGTTGTTGCTGCTACTGCTATTGCTGTTGTTGTTGTTGCTGCTACTGCTGTTGCTGTTGTTGTTGCTGCTGCTGCTGCTGCTGCTGCTGCTGTTGTTCTTGTTGTTGTTGTTGTAGTGGTGGCGGTATTTTTGTTGTTCTTGTACTTGTTAATCACTATGAAAGATGTGTTTGGTTAGGAAATTTTCAAACACAACAAGGCTCTCTTCACTCGTGCCACGAATGAACCGGTCTCTTCCACAAAACGTGCGGGTCAAGTATGCTAACCAAAAGCCTAGAATAGTGGCTAATTTCACAGCGATTTAATTATTATATAGGCTACATTCTCCTAAGTGCTGAATTTCTCTGAGACTTCCCCTAGTAAGCCTGGTGGTGTTCATGCATTGATCTAATTACAAACTGTTGATAGGAGCATTTAACAGTAGGTTTTCCACGTTAGCTGCATATTAACCCTGGTTTAATTATCCATCCATCTTCAGACTGACTGAATAACTGAGTGACTGATTGGCTGGCTCTAACTGACTGACTCACTCACTCATTCACTGACTGACTGACTGACTGACTGACTGACTGACTGACTGACTTACTGACTGAGTGACTCACTCACTCACTCACTCACTCACTCACTCACTCACTCACTCACTCACTCACTCACTCACTCACTCACTCACTCATTCACTCCCTCACTCCCTCACTCCCTCACTCCCTCACTCCCTCCCTCCCTCCCTTATCCACTTACTCACCTATTCACTCACTTATTCACCCACTCACTCACTCACTCACTCATTCACTCACTCACTCACTCACTCACTCACTCACTCACTCACTCACTCATTCAACCACTCACCCACTCATTCACCCACTCATTCAACCACTCCCCACTCATTCATCCACTCACTCACTTACTCACCCTATACTCCTTCACTGACAGACTCACCATTCATTTTCCCACCCACATCTTTCGTCTTTAACATAATTATTAACCTCACAATCTAACGACAATTCCCTCATTCGTCAAACCTGACGAACTTCCCTGAACACTCCAGGTCCATTTCCATTGTTTAGGCCAAGTGCGTTTTTTTTTCCCCATTACTTCGTTTAATGTTCCTTCGAGGTAATTAACATGGGCGGGAAGTAGTGTTAACTGACTACAGAGTTTATGTATCGATACGATACTGAGGACTTTTCTAGGTATCTATACAGATTCCGAGTTCTTTTATCAGTATTATAAAACATGACTGCAACCAGATATCCCATGGCTGCGTTCGTTTGGTCCTTGCAATTTGACAACTTCCGTAGCAAAGGAAGTATCAGTCTCTTGGCAAACCAAACTGGCTGTGACTAATGCGGAAGAGACAGAAAACAATGCACTAACTTGAGAGTGGTATTTGCAATACTTATATCTTTGCCTCATTCATTACCTTACATACCACTGTGGATTCTTGCCACATCCTCCTCCGATACAAGGCTATTGATAAGACGTTCTACTAACAAATTTGAAACCGTAGATGGTTCTCAGCATGTTGCAGAGCTTTTTCTTCCGATTTTTTTACAAAAGACGACACATTTCTAACAAACATCTAGCAGGCGTGCACCCTTCCTCAATGTGAGTGTCGCGCACCAACAAAACGTACCCTTTGCTAAGAACTGCCCACAAGATGCAATAACTATTGCTACAATCTATACTCTGTTTATGGACAGGTTCCTCTTTACCAAGCCATAACAAGACAGCCAAAAATCTATGAAATGTCAGGCTGCAAGATCAAAAAAAAGTCAAGCTATTCCATATCTTACGATGGGTACTCACCGATACCGATACCCCAAAAATGATCGATTGGTCACCCGCCCAGCACTAACAGTAACTCTTGACTGTTTGTTTACTTGGCTCTAGATCAGTATTACCACTCGTAGGAATTTTTCCCCATGGTAGGGTAAAATATGCCCTACGAAAGTTTTCGGGAGAAATCATGGAACAAAGGCAGGGTAAAGAGCCTGGTTTTCTTCTTTGTTAGCAGTAACATTAGAGAATTGTTTGTGCTAAATTTACACTAAACATCGTGCGAGGGGAACGTGTTGGGACAAAATCGTTCTCGCTATAGGGAAAAAGCACATAACCAGAGTGGCAGCACCGCTCTAGCTTATCATATTCTCATATTTCTGGCGCCGTTCCCCAGTGCTTGACCACCAGGTCGAGCCAGATGAAAGCAAAACCGTGTATTCAATGGATTGATGGAAATTACTTCGCCTACACACTTCAGTGGGGCCTTTTTCTTCTGCCTGACTGGCTGACCGACAGTGGGCGGAGTGCGAGATATTAGTAAGGAAAGTGTTCGTAAGGAACAAAACATCACGTTAAGTCTATCAGCAAGCAGTACTAACACGTAATGTTATCCTTCTTCCATTAGATTGTTCACGCTCTTACTTAACTCCTTTCTTTGTTCTTTTCTTCTTTCTTTCTTTCTTTCTTTTTTTCTTTGTTTTCCTCCCTCCCTCCCATCCATCCTTTCTCCTTCCTTACCTCCTTTCTTGCGTTTTTCCTTCGCTTCTTTTTTTCTGTCTGTTCCCTCCTGTTCTCCTTTCTTCTTCCTCTTTTCTGCACTCTTCCTATCCGTTCCCTTTTTTTTTTTTGATACCCCTCCATCCTGTCTCATTCCTCCAATCTTTTGTCCTACCTCTCTGGTTTGTTTTGTTTTTTTCTTCCGTCCACTCTCCACTCTTGCCCTCTCTCTATTCATCAAGCTTTCCCTCTATCTTTCCTTCTTTCCTTCCTTCCTTCCTTCCATCCTTCCTTCCTTCCTTCCTTCCTTCCTTCCATCCTTTCTTCCTTCCTTCCTTCCTTCCTTCCTTCCTTCCTTCCTTCCTTCCTTCCTTCCCTTCTTTCCTTCCGCTTCCTCTTTCTTTACCCTGATTTTCTCGTATTCCTCCAGGTCTCATTTTTTTTTCTTCTTTCCATTGCTGGATTCACTTTGAACACTGCTAAAACATCATGGGGAGCACCGGTAAACTCAGCAGGAAAATGCAGTACGTGTTGTTAGAAATCTTCAGCTCTGGAACGTTGCATTGAGAAAAAGAAATATTGTAGACAAGACTAACACCCCATTATACAAATGGGCAGGCAGGCAACGCACCAGCGGCGAAAGAATACCCAGCGCACCGAAAGGTATCACAGACGAATGCAGTAGACTCCGTGAAAAAGTTGGACGATTGGCGAATTGGGCGGATTGAAAAGATTTATCGGAGATTGTATTTCGTTGCTGTACACATTCTTTTTTTTTTAAAAAGAGTAAAGAAAATAAAGAGGGCTGATGTGTATAGTTACCTTTTGTGTATTTTTTTTACGAATTTAGGTGAAAACCGCATGCTTTTACGTTACGTAGTTCTCAAGAAATCTGTGACACAAATTTGGCTGAAGCGTTTTATTAATATAGATGATGGTCATACAGACGTTACTTATGCTCATTGTAGTTTTATAAGTAGATCGAAAGGCCTTCAGAAATGTAAGTATTTTTTTTTCCATTGGATTACTACGATAGAACCTTCGATGTGTACAGACGTAATCTACTTATAAGAGAGAGCGAGAGAGAGAGACTGTTAGCGATCGCCTCAGAGTGCGGAAGAGATAGGGAAAAGGGTTTCAAAGGGTTTTCGTGTGTGTGAGTGTGTGCGTGGGTGTGGGTGTGTGAGTGAGTATGGGTTTGTGTGTGTGTGTGGGTGGGTGTGTCTGTATGTGAATTAGCGTGCTTGCTTTTATGTATGTGTGTGCGTTTACGTGTGTGGATGTTGAATTATCTTGATGTTAACACATAATATTGTATTTATTCGAATTGGCTGAAGGCCTATAATAAAATTGAACTTGAATTTGAACTTGAACTTGAACTATAAAACTACCATGAAAAGAAATATACCAACGCTGATTTCCAGTGAACAGACCTGGATCTTGGATCTGAAACCTTTAAATCTTATATCTTAATATCTCAAAGAAGAACGCACTATTAACTAATCTGCATCGGTGCTGGTAAAATGTGGGTGTGACCCAATTTACAATGGCTCCAAACGACAGGTTTATTACGGTACAGTACTCAAATGCCAGGTAATGCTCTTTTTAAAGTCCAATTAGGAGTGTGTAACCTTCGATTTTCTCGCTCGAATTTAACGGCTCATAATTTGATGCACCGGCCAAGCGCAAGGAATCGACATCTATGGATGAGGATTCGAGTCCAGTATTCTAATCAAATTAAAGTGATGTATAAGGGGCGGGAATAGACGTTGCGATATTTGTATTCGAATCACCCCAAGCTCCTCTTAATGCCAGGAGATGTTTAAAGAGAGGGACTAAACAAACATCTTGGGCATTAGGAAAGGACAGGACCGTGGGGACGGGAAGGGAGAGGGGGGGGAGGTTTGGAGCTAACGCTGCCAGTATCGTCATCTCTCTATCCTTGCATCGATCTCCGATTTCTTCCGGCCATCAACATCCTCTGTCAACGATCTAATCGCACGGACGCTAAACATTGTTTTCCTTGAGAATAAAAACGGTGGGCCAAGAGAGAGGGGTGG
>JAWQUT010000035.1:627701-639464 GCA_033807755.1 Ellobium chinense
GGGGGGGGGGGGGGAGGAGGACGGGAGTTGACGACAGAGGACATTCACCTTATCTATGATATTATTTACGAGGTTATAGAGTTGGTTTATTATTCGCATATATATATATTTATTTATTTATTATTATTATTATATTCAATACTGCATTCAGCAGCACTGGCTTGTCGCCAAGTGGTGTAACTAAATTACTGAGCTGAATTCTTTAACCTAGATAGGCTCAAATGACAACGATGGTGGTGATGATAATGATGTGCGCTGGTAAGAACACTCGAGCGTGATTCCGGAGGTTTCAGTTTCTATTCCTGGTTAGGTGGATTTTTTTTTCATTTGGATCTCTTTTCTTTACTCATCTTTTTTCTTTATTTCTTCATACACTGTTGGTTGTATTTATTTACGCATTTATTTGATTTAGCCTTATTTTCTTTTCTCATGCATTTTACATTTTTTCCTGTACGGTGGGTTTCTTCATTGATCATTTGAGAGTTTACGTAATAACGATGGGATCTTTTACCATCGTAAGAACTAATAACTCTGCATGCTGAACGCTACTAAGGTGCATTCAGCACCGATGCAATAATGTACCTTAGTAAGAGTTCCCATTGTTAACGCGAAAGCTCCTATTTATTATCATATTTGTCTCATGAGCTCGAAATTTTGAAATTGGTCGTCTAGAAATCGAGTTCGTGAAGTTGTACTGTAACTCTTATGAATCAGGTATTTATAACAGCATTCGATGCTTCACTACCCAATAATTAACGACTGACACGCAAACTATTAGAGAGCTTTTATTTCAAATTTCGGATCTCCTAAAGACCATTATGAAATACGCAGGCCAGCGTATACATGTAGTATTTTCTGTTGCTATGACCATATTTGCACGTTACAAACCAGACGTGAAATTTTATATCTGATATTAGTTCATAACGTTCAATACGACAGTAATATCACAAAATACCATATTCTCTGCCAAAATGGTTTGTAAAAGATCCTAACCTGAAGACAAAATCTCTCTCTTAAGCAACATCCTAGCCTCAACTCGTGCGGTAGTCGATATCACAAAGTACATGGGCAGTGCCAATACGATGGTAGTTAGCTTAGAGATTGCGTAAGATACTTTGCGATATGCGGTTATTAAATGTCTCAGTCTAGATAACAGAGGCGCTACCTTAGCAAACAATTTTTTCATCAAACTCCCTTCTCCCTGTCGACAAAACAAACAAACCAAACAAAACAAAACACACACACACAAAAAAGAAAAAACCGAAAAACTAGACCCATGCACGAGATCTTCTCCTCTTCCCCGCTGACGACACTATTGCGACATCAATGTCCCTATCAATAAATGTTTGATCTAATCAAGCCATTGCGCAATTCGAATACATTCATTCGACACGCGCCGCTGCATGAAAAGTGGAACATCAAACAGCGATAACGAGTTGGATTAGACCCAAGATCGAAATAAAATTATTGAACTCGAATAAAATAAAATATCGCTGATTGTCTGTCTGATGTTGTATTGTGACGTTGCTGGAGCACTGTGGTAGATATCAACAAATTATAATGATGTCTCAAGTGGACAGTGTCGTAAAATGTAAAATTGTGAAGACTAGAAGACGTGGAGGAATTGATTGGGGCACGATAACCTTACATTCATTCATTCATTCATTCATTCATTCATTCATTCATTCATTCATTCATTCATCTAATTCTTCACTCGTTCCTTACTTCAATCATTCATCCTGTTGAACATGTTTAGTTCGTGTTTCTTGCGCGTTCATTCAGTCATTGGAGAGAACTTCTTAAGGCGTTGACTTCATTTAATCGCAATCCACATAATAACACTTTCTGTGAATTGCGATACTTTGCAGATAAAATTATTTTTTTAATTAAAAGCCGCTGAATATTCACAATTCTTTCCAAGCTCCCGACAAGTTGCGAATCAGCAGAGTTAATATTTAGTTACCTCATTGCTGGGCGTAACGAATGGAAAACTGTAAACAGATAAATCAAGTCTTGGATACCAGCTTTTTTTTGTTGTTGTTGTTGTTGTTGTTGTTGTTGTTGTTGTTGGTTAGTGTTTTGGTTTTGTTTTTACTACTATCTATAAAAATGTCAGCAATGGACAAATGTGGACGAGGGGAACAAAGACACAAACTTGTAGGAAGCTCAAGAAGAATATACAAGCAAACAACAACAGGGACGATCAACAGGAAGACTTTACGCAAGCTTTTGATTTGGGGAACAGAGCTCATGCGGACTTGTCCAGAGTCCAGTGATATTCTTTCTCTCAACAAGTAAACAAATAAACAAGTTCCGAGTGTATGTTTTTAAACGTTTTATTTTTTCCTTCCGGAAGTACAGCTACCTCCTTTAGACCTGTCAAGATCCATAACAGTTCGTGGCATGTTTTGCATAGCTACAGAGAAAAAGCTCAAAATGTGTCCAACGAATTAAAACCTGAGAAGAAATAAAGCGAAACCGTATTTCTGCAATGCTATACCGTTGCTTATACAAAAACCAGCATTTAAGGACATCCTTGTTTACCTCGTTTGGCGTTTGGTGGTTTTTTTTCTCTCTCCTTCTTCCTAGCTCTAGTCTAATACAGTTTGTAATGGGTGAAGGAAACGCAGTGACGTCATTCTGCAAAATAAAATCAGGCCATGGCATACTCTCTGCTCCCCCCAAGGGTGAGCGTAGAAAGGCCAAGACGTCACAGCGGGGATAAATGCCATCGACTAGCCTTTAGCGTGAGTAGTTTGGCGCAGCCAATGCCATAACATCACCACAACGGGGGTTTCTCAAATATTGCTCTTTTCTCGATACCCTGACAACCAACCAGCGCTGACAGCCATGCTCTTGGGATAAAGTGAACGCTTTTCTTACTAGAAGTGTTGTTGTTGTTGTTGTTGTTGTTGTTGTTGTTGTTGTTGTTGTTGTTGTTGTCTTTAAACATCTCCACCAACCCATCCCCCACCCTCGTCACCTCGCCCTCGTCTCCATCTCGTTTGTTTTTTCTCGTTTTTCTCCCCTACATCTGAGCGATTCCAAAAAAATACCACACCAAGTATGCACATTTAAAAAAAGAAAGAAAAACTTTGACATGACAACAATTTGTTTTGGTTGTTCCTAACAGGGGTTCATTTATCATCTAATTAATATAAACTGAAACTGGTTGCTATAAAGTCTTACGTTTTTGTTTGTCAGAATTTTACGTAACTGACATGGCATTCTGCGGCAACTGCCCATCTCCGTCTTCTTCGCTTTCCCTCTTTCTCTTTCCCCTCCCTTTGTCTGTGTGATTCTACCTGTATACGATATTAAAGGCTGGCCGGTGTGATATATATGCCGAACTATCCATTCAAGTTGGGTTATTCCCATAGGTAGATTAGCATGCTACAGCCAATACCGCTTTGTCTCACTGCTGCTGAATCGCAATGATATAAGTAAAGCAAACACCATTGACAAGTTAATGCATTATTTTTTGTCTCTTCCGCATAAGTCGCGGCCATTATTTTGTTCAAATACTTAACTTTCCTAAGTCCCTGGAACACTGCCAACCAATTTAATCACAGCTTCTGTTTTGTTCACGCTCAAGGAAGGGAGCGGGCGGGCTTTGGGATTAAGAGGGATAATCTGTTTTTAACAATGTGGCACTGTGAATGTTAAGGATTAGACTAGAATTAGGGAAATTCCAGCAGGATACCATGTCAGTTGCGTTAATTTCTGAAAAGCTTAGTCTTTACAGAAAACAATTTCGGGTTATACTTAAAAGATAAATAAACCCCCATTGGAAACAATCAAAACTAGTTGCTGTAATGTCTGTTGTTGTTGTTGTTGTTGTTGTTGTTGTTGTTGTTGTTGTTGTTGTTGTTGTTAGAAATTTGCCTAGCTAGCGTGGCATTCTTCTGGAACTGCCCATTACTAGCTTTAAGCGTATGTGGAATTCCTGTGTGCATCAAACTTTGTAATATGACTATTACCACTTTATATGCAGGAGGCGATAATCTGGCATATTGCAAGGAAGAGTATCTTTCATTGCCTGGTGATCTCCATATCCTCGTAATTATTATTGTCAAATATACATTTTGAGTTATTCGAAATGTTTCCAAATAGGGTTTTAGATATATATATATATAAATATTTATGGGTTATTGGAACGTGTTTGAAAGATCTGTCTGCTCCAGGAAGCTGTAAATATCGCCAAAGAACCCGCCAAAATGACCCCAGCCAACAGACATATTTGGCTACGAGACAAGAATACCACCAAAGAACCCACCAAAATGACCTCAACCAACAGATATCTTTGGCTACGAGACAAGAATGCCACCAAAGAACCCACCAAAGTGACACCGGCCATCACGCGTCAATCTGGCTACAGGAGTTCTGGAGGAAAGTGCTCGGCAGTTAGTGGAAGTATGTCATATGAAAATCAGTTCTGACATGGCCAAAACTTGCCAGTCTTAGTCCAAAAAGTGCGATCGTCTTTCCCAGAAACTTTTGTTCTTATCAATATTAAAAGAGTCCTTGTGAGTCTTTGAAATGGATATCAAGACCGTCAACAAGACTCTTTCTAATTTGAACGACGTAAATCTTTTTCTTGAAAATCCGAACTATGGATGCACCGTATCAAGTGACCAAGTTCATAGGGGTAAACATTAATGGCGTCTCCGAAAGACATGTAGCTCGGTAATGATGGAGAGACTTTCAATTCAATTCAGTTCAATTCAATTTTATTTCCAGTGTAACATTAGTTACAAAATATGGAATGGCTGCCACCACAGACCAAAAACATCAACTCATGGGACAATCGGACTTACACTTTACCTCACAAGAGAGAACAGAAACCTTATCCAGGAAAATTTATATGTGTAATTGAACAAATAAACTGATTAATAAATTGTCTGCATGAATATGAATTCCGCCACAGTCAAAGGCGATCAAAAGAGCCACACATTGTGAACTACCTCTAGTAGATAACAGCAGATAGTTTTTTAAGGATTTAATACGACGGTAACAAATTTTATGATGCTTTGGAAAGTTTTTGTGCACTTTGTATTAAAAAGGTTGTGCATTGCCTTAGTGTTCGGATTAACTTTAACATATTTTTCAATCCATGTTTTCTTTTCTTTGGCGTACTTTTTGCATATAAACAGAATATGGAACTCCTCATCTTAGTCATTTGATACTTTCCGCAAAACAGTTTCTCGTGGCTGCTCACTTCCTCAGTCTTTGGTAGTCGATCATCTTCGGTATTGTTTGCATACCATGCCACCAAGTCACGTGATAAAAATCCAAACATTTTTATGTTTAATTAAAAATTAATTCACCTAACACTGACTACAACTACAACTGATAAAGCAGGGGTCAGTCACTGGAGACCAGTAGATGCCAGTTCCGTGCCCACCGTATGTCTTTAATGGCTTCTGGGTACACCGGTCTGCCCAGTTTAAGAACCACTGGATCCACATAGGTCAGGAACCAGCAGTTTGCAGAGCCAGATCACTTGCAACATGATAAAGGCCACCAGACAGAATAGGGGCACTGGGAGGAGATTTTGGGCCGGGGGGTGGGGGCAGGAGGAAGGGGTCAAACCGCAAGTGACTCACGAAACATTATACCTCTCCTTTCTTTTTTTTTCTCTCTCTCTCCCTCCCTTGTGGTCTAGGTCCAAGAGACATTATGTCGAAATCGCGGCCACAATGAGGAAAGATGAGAAGACTATTCGGATCAGCTGTTGACAACGCTACTAGTTTTGGGGGCAATTCCAGCAAAATGTCAGTTTTCTGAACATTTCTGAATTTCTGAATAGCTTTCACTTTCTCGCAGCCTGTTTCGGTGTATCTATTTCAAGGCCATATTACATCTCTGTTAGGAACAATCAAAACTAGTAGCTGTAAAGTTAGTCAAAGCTTTTCAGAAATTTGTGTACCTCACGTTGTAGTTCTGCTGGAAGTGCCGTCGTCAGGACTGACCCAGCTTGGCCGGTCAAAGCCCAACCACAGCAACGATGAACAAGAGCAGAGTTTTCGACTTCACCTAATGACAACAGTGCATATACTGCGAATTTGTGATTATCCAGTGGCTATAGTAAAGATAATGTAGTCTTTCTATTGTCTGAAAAATGAGCAGAAGTTGCCGTTAAGAGGAGTGCTAATGAACAAAATCAAATGTTCATATACCGGAACACTGGGACAGAGACAGAGACCAAGCAGACACAAACAGATGGTTACGCCAGATTAAGTTATAAGTCAGTGTTCAAAAAAAAAAAAAAGAAATATATATATACATAAATATATATATATGTTGGAGAAAGAAAAGGAAAGAAAGAACCAGGAGTTTCATCTTTAAAGACTTACCGACCCGCCAATACACCGGAGCACCATTTTCTCTGAATACCTCAAGTGAAACTTTTTATTATATACTGCATAGAAACTTTGCAATTCGCTATTTTACCTTCCCTCAGAACAATGCAGCAAAGAAAAGTGATAGAATTTGGGGGGTCTAGTATTTGAAAAATGAAGACAAAGCCATCTGGGTCAAGGCACGGTCTACGGCTATCTGTAAGCGGGGCATCATTCCGACGATAATATTCAGATTCATGTCTCTTTATTTTCCATTAAAATCTAACAATCATAACAAACAATGAATAGATATCTACCGTTGATCTCATCAGCAAGCAAATGGACATACAATTCGACGAATGGACAGATTTAATCAGACAAATGGACACTTAGGCAAATGGACAATCACACAAAAGGACGATCAGACTTATGAACAGAGGCAACCACAATACAGTACTTGAATTTTTCTCATTAACGACCATATTGTTTTGCTTACAAGACCACATCCAAAGTAGAGAAAAGACCCCCCAAACTCACATTTATTCCACAAATACAGAAGAGAACAGAACTATGGCTCGTTCCCTGTCTGAATAACAGACCAATAACAATAACAATAACAATAACAATTCAGCTCAGGTACAGTAAGTACGAATGATCATATCAAAAATGGAAGAAAAGAAGGTAAATAATAATGTAATAATAAAATTAATTCATCCACCCACTTACAATATGGCATCGCACGCACACGTGCTCGCGCACACACACACACACACACACACACACACACACACACACACACACACACACACACACACACACACACACAATCACACACACACACACACACACACACAATCACACACACACACACAATCACACACACACACAATCACACGCACACACACGCACACACACATGTGCATGGCTCTTTATGACAGACCGTTACCTCTGTAGGTGCCAGCCTGGAAGCGGTGATTAAGAGATACAACATTGCAGCTCTTGTGTGTGTATGTATATATGTTTGTGTGTGGGGGGGGGAGTAAGGGGGTAAGAAGGGGAAATGATATCGAATTTTGGTCTTAACTCATCAGGCAAATTTCTCCTTAAACCTTTTGGCAATTTTTTTTTAATGCATCCTCTCCTCAGCAGCCTGGCTGAAGTTCCCGCCTCTTCTCTGATATGCTAAATCTGTATTGAAAAGGGGTGTTAAAATTTAAAACAAGTATACTGCAGTGCGAACGATCCAATTGATGCTATATGCTGTCCAATTAGGAACATGGATAATGAACTGGACTGGATTTCAAACACGGTACGTTAGATCAGAGCAGGGAAGGGACGAAACAAGCACCTTCGCTAGCAGCATTCACAATATTTGGGNGGGGGGGGGGGGGGGAGGCCTCTCGAGGACCAGGGGACCCCCATAAAAAAGGAAGAGCAAACCGGGATGAAGAGAGAGACAAAGAAGAGGAGAGAGAGAGAGTGGGGGCCCCGAAACGATGCTTTGTCATTACTATCTTACTTCATAGGTAGTTACGGTCCTGGATCATAGTGACGGCCCTGGATCGCAGTGATGGCCCTGGATCGTAGTGACATGTCAATAGCATGTCAGCAAAGTACCATCTGACGGACCCTTTGCGTCCTTTCAGCTGACAGCTGGACCAATCTCTAAGACAAGTCAAAAAAATAAAAAGAATGAGAACAAAAAAAAACAACAAAAAATCAAAGGGTCTACAGTATCACAGCAGTCTAATGTCATAGTAACCTTCTGAAATGTCATGCCAGCGGGTAGCCCGGATGGTGATCTCTTGTAGCTTTCAAGGATGTTTGTGACCTAATTGCATGTAATGCTCTCAGGTCACAGAAGGACGGTTGAACTAGGCCGCCATTTGGTTAGAGGGTAAGCGGGAAGAACACAAACTGATGACGTCAATCTAGCCGTCGTTTTGTCAGGCGAGTAAGTCGTGAGTGGGAACTCTCGTGTGGGAAGTTTCAAAATGAGGTCGCTTGAGTCAGGTTACGGACCACTTCGGAATGAGGGCTAAACGATCGCGTGAGTTTTCTAAATTTTGGACAACATGGCGACTTTAAGGCTTCCGCCTTACGAAAACACGTAGGATGTCGACATCGCACGATGAGAAGGGATCTTACATTACGTCCCTGAGTTGGAAAGATATATCGTCCTTTGTTCAAGCACTTAGAGCGATCTCGCATACTCTAGCACAGGATCGCTGCGTAACCTCCAGTGTTGGGCGTGTAGTTTGGTGCAAAGTATGCATCGTGAGGGAAGCCGAAGTAGAACTCGGAGAGCCGCCGGAACGATAGCGTGAAGTGGTCCATAGTCGGGGTGCGTTTTTCTTTCTTTCATATTCGTCTTGCTAGTCTCAGACAGCCAATGAGGGGGAGTCTACACGATCTGTGGGTGGAGCTTAGACGTTCCAATAGCGTTGTTTTAGAGTTAGACAATTTACAAGTTGAAGTCCATGGGTTGCCAGACTTGCCTCGGTCTTTCGAATTTTTGGCCCTTTTTAAAAAGCCCTTGACTCCCAAATAAGTGACTGGCACTTTGGCTCCTTTTTTGGCTCCAACAGACTTTGAGTCAAAACTGATTTTTCCTATACAAAAAGTATTTGCACTTCTCTTTAACTTTCCAGACATGGTTTGGCTCTTTTTCATATGTGATTTGGCTTTGCTCAAAAAAAAAAAAAGTCTGGCACCTCGATCGGAAGCTCACACAATGTCGCCATTTATTTATGGTTATTGTGTTTGCTATACTTATATCTTTGCCTCGTTCTTCAGCGTACATGCCGCTGTTGATTCTTGTCACATCCTCCTCCAACACAAGGCCATTGATAAGACGTTTCACTAATAAATTTGAAACCGTAGATGGTTGCTGCCATATTGCTGAGCTTTATCTTCCGGTGATCCAGAAGACATCACATTTGTAACAAACCTCTACTAGAGCTGTGCACCCTTTCTAACTGTGACCGAAGCACATCAAGCAAAAAAACGCACCCCAGACACCTCCTCCGCTAAGGACTGGCCACTGAATACACAGACGGGCCCTTCTGAGACGCGGCAGCCTTACATATTCACGGCAAATTTGCATCACGCAAGGCAATTAAAGCAAGTTCGAATGCCCTCAGTTCTTTATGTCTAGTTCTTCGGAAAGAAAAACGCGTCGCGTTTTATCTGTAAGAGAACTGACGCCGAACACGTGATGTATTTCAGCTCCAACTTAGCAACATTTTGTCATTAGAGGCTATGAAAATGGCTTCCAAATGGCCATCACATTCATTAAGTGTGAAATACCTGAGGTGAACTTTGAGGAGAGCGACCTTATCGTGGGTCTTCGTATAAAGAATCTTCGTACTTTTTTACTACTTTTTCGTTTCTGTTGTTAGTTTTTTTCTTTAATGGGATGAATCTTTTCACGACTTCCTTGTTTGGGTTAAGGATGTCAAGATAAAAATATATCGTCACATTATGAATAGTGGTAGAGTGTCAAATAAATCTGGGAGGTCGTTGGTTTTTTTTTTGGTTTTTTTTTCGGGGGGGGGGGGNGGGGGGGGGGAGGGGGAAGGGAGACAAAAGAAAGATTTGTATACAACACGGGAAAGTTATAGTCTAGAATGAACACCGAATGCGTACGACAATGAACATTTGTTTGCAGCTTACAGCGATATTTTTGCAAATGCATGTATGTTTTTACCCTAAAGAATATATTATCGTTACGCCTTTGTTAAATGTCGGAACATGAGCTCTGCCATCTTTACAAAAAAAACACGTAATTATTATGCAGTTTCTATTGCGTATGTGCCTTTTTGTCATAAGACGGCAGTAAAATGTATGTGTAATTGTTTCATCACAATGTCTGCCACACGAGTGACGCATAGACTCCATTGATGATAAACCATCTTTTATTTACACAACTGAGAACTTGCGCATTGACAATAGGATCTCTCACCATCATAAGAACTACATTAGTGCATAAGCACTAACTGCATCCTTAGTGGCGCTCAACATGTGGAGTTAATGTAATTCTTACTGCGGTAAGAAGAGATCTCATCGTTTATGCGCAAGTTCTCAGACGGTAAGTGTGCTTGTCTGCCTTTTTTTTCTTAAGTGTAGGAGAAGAGATTTCAGGTACAAGATCTCCCCTCCAACCTTCCATGTTAAATGTCTATGATGTTTTAAGGGATTTATGGCCAAGGAAGGAAGAAGAAGAAGAAGAAAATGAGGAATGAAGTGGCGTCGACTGTTGTCTCTTGAAAATAATCTTCTCCATGAGATTGGAAAACCACGCTTCTTTTTTTTTTTCGCAATGCCAGCTCGTTGATTTCATTCCTTTCTTCCTATTAATTTTGTCGCTGTGACCCTAACCTGTCGCACTTTTCCAGTGGAATGAAGTTTAATGAGACCTTTCCGGCTGATTGCTCGCAGTGTGGATGACACGCTGGGCTTTGAAAGCGTGAGCAATGACGTCACGCGCACGTCAGGGAGAGATCGTGAATGAATGATTACTATACAAGAGGCTCCCACCAAGGAGGTCAGTGACATTATTTTCAATCTTTATCTCGTAGTGGTGGGTCGATACCTGAAGTTTATGTTCCGGGGATAACCAGCCTTCGTGCTCTAAGTATCGAAAGCATCGATTCTATCTCGAAAAAGGTTGGCATTTTGATCTCCTACGATATCTTTTTATACTTTTGACACCTGCGATATTTGGGATTCTTTAGGTAGTCAAAATCAGACTTGGCGTCAGGTCTTTGCTAAAATCAAATTATTATCGAAATGATATCGAATTTCCAGAGCTTGAGCTTCAATACCTACATCGAAATTATTGAGTATCGAACGTTTCGACACTGAGAAACGATACTGCTCGTCCCTGGTTTGTGTTGATGTCGGTCATTTTGTGTGGAGAGTAAGCAGAAAAACAAACAGATCTATGACGTTACTCTGACTGGCATTTCGTCAGGGGGAGAGACTAAATTGGAAGACCCTTTAGGGATATTGATTTGCAAGGTCATACAATGTCACATATTTCATTCATAATACAAACACATAGAACAATGTATTTTATACTTATTAATACATAACATTACAAATGAAATACATAACAAAGTCATTGATGATCGCTCATCTCACTCATAACACAGATAAACATAGAATTGTATATATACATTATATATTTATATAAGTCCACATATTATTTCAAGCGAAATCCAGAACAAAGTGTTTGCTAGTCGCCTCAGTGCAGCTTCCTGTGGCCGTAAGCATAATCCATACGTTAGTTAACGCAGTGCGGTAACCACGGGAAACTCCCAAAACATTAAGAGTGTTCACTGTAGTTAACACAGTACGTTAATTAACGTACTGTTAACAGTGGATTGTGCATACGGCCATTGATTCTCTCCCCCCCCCC
>JAWQUT010000035.1:639480-651823 GCA_033807755.1 Ellobium chinense
TTTTTTTTTTTTTTTGTGCACTGGTGAGTGGAGTAGGGAAGTAGAAGTGAAGTGTCTTTTCCAAGGACATCAGTGACCACAATGTAAACCCCCCGGCCCGCGGACCCGAACCCAAAACCCAGATTCACAATCTTCAGTTTGTACGAAAACTGCTCCATTATGCTGCTCGGCAAATAGATTTAAATAGATTTATTTACATAAAGAAATTTTTTTTAAAAATAGGAGATACAAATAAACGTACAAGTTGTCGGAATTAACAATACTCATTCGCCGATATATTAACTGCCATATTACCTTTGACTCACGCGCCCTTACAGCGCCCAAATGTGTTCCATTGGTTGGTATACGAGCAAACCTTGGGCCTCATTCTTGTATGAGCTGAACACGCGAGAAGCACGTGGACATCTCGTGAGCTTGATATAGAAACATCATAATGTGAAACATGCAGGTACCAGTACGTCTGAATTCTTCACATTATAGACTTTTTGGTCAATTAGCCATCTAGCATGGTGCGGGTACCATCAGAGATATGTAGCTCATGCGTGGATAAAATAAAGGCCCGTATATGGATCACGAATAAATTTTAATTCCAGACTCTGGGGTTAGTAGGTTGCGAATGAAATCGGCTTCATGGTCATGATAATGATCTTCATCATTATCACCACCACCACCACCACCACCATCATCCTCTTCGTCATCACCATCATTGTCCGCGTCATTCCTTTTTCTTCGAAAGAAGAGAGAGGGTCGGCCAGTTATGTTGTTGTTGTTGTTGTTGTTGTTGTTGTTGTTGTTGTTGTTGACTTTGGCAATAGCTGCAATAACCACAGTATACAATATAGCCGACTCCGCCTAATCGCAATCTGAATTATCGCACGTTACGCTTAATCACAATATTTCCACTTAACAAAAATGTTATAATTCTCTACAAATGTCATTGATTATATCGCAACTTTTTTCTTCAGTTTTCAAGGAGTGCCAATAAGAGGAGTTGACAGTAGAGAAATATCTATAATGGGACCTCACGACCATGTACTTAAATAACTCCTAATACTGTATATTCATGATCATACACTGACTGCAGGTGATTCAATTTTCATATCACTTGCTACTCGTGAGTTTGAACAGTTCATCAGCTGGACAAAAAAGGACTGGTCCCCTAGAATGATGGTAATAGTACTAGTAATATTAACAATAATATTAATAATCATAATCATAATATGGCGGTTCATAAAGTTTTGTATCTATGCTAGTGCCCTGTCACGCGACTACAAACTATTATATATATTATTCCAGCAGGCCTGATCACCCTAGGACATTCTCAATAACCTGGGAAGCATACACTGCCGCTGCTATTATTAGTTGCTGATCACTTGCATACTGACAATATCTTTTGCTGCCTGTAGCCAGGTACTCATTTAACAGACGACTGGACTGCGGAAAACATGAACGAGATGCTTTCCCAAGGCACTTACAACACGACTGTGATCGGGAATCGAACCCACGACCTTTAGATCTAGAACCCAACGCCATAACCATTCGGACAGGCTGCTCCAAGTGAATGCGAGGCTCAGACGTACAGTATGTCTTCGCTTCGATGCAATAAGCCTGTAACTGACAAATCGTCGCCCATCTCACGAAGGGGCGTATGCGACATTTTCGGTGTTTTAAGCTGAAATGTTCTCACAAAGTAGCGTACGAACAGACCAGCTCTCACAGTTTCAGAGATATTAAACACACTGATTGGGCATATAATATTATCAATTCTAAATCTCATTGAAACATTAAAATGCTCTCCTAAAAAACTAGCAAATGTCACATCTACCCCTTCTTAAGATGGGCGGCAAAATGTTAAGCTTTACAGGACAGCGTAGAAAAATGCATCATTTCTTAACATGTTCCCATACATATTGCAAACTTCAGAGTGTATGAAGCCGCAAAACAATAATCATTGCACGGCTTTGAGATTTTATCATATTGTCCACGTGTGAAAACTACATGAGATTACCTCCCCACCCCNAAACAAGAGAAAGAGAGAGAGACTTGTTGCACACAGGCGTCGAAATACACGATAATAGGTATGCCATTGTACGTGAAAGAAATGTACTTAGTAGTAACGGGGAACTTAAAGTATCATCAAAGCTCATTTGAATGCTAAAATGATAGAATAGCCTGAAGTACATGGAAATGACATACATCTATATACTTAATGACAAGATATATGAGAACTTGAGGATTAACGATGGGATCTCTTACCATCGGAAGAATTACATTCACTCTGAAGTCTGAATGTTTAACGTTACTGAGATTGCATTCAGTACCGATCCACTACAGTAATTCTTGTGATGGTGAAAGATCCAGTCGTTATTGCGCAAGCTCTCGGTACTTATTACTGAAGTACTTAATGCCGAGCTTACATCGAATTTGAAAGGTTTCCTGACCAAATGCATTTATCACCATTGGAGGGTGATGGCGTAAGAGACCACAGACAAATCTTGTTTTTATACGAAAGGCGACATTTAGGTTGCAGGAGCCAAATTTAAAAACCTCTTTGTGCCATTTATTAAAATTTTCTCCCCGAACCACAGGAACATTCCGAGATGGCCCCAGGTCTGGTGCCATCACTATGCGTAAATTATATACTGTTCACAGTGGGGGTCCTTCATTTCGATTTTCCACAATTTTAATTTAGATGAAAAAAGATTTTAAAAATTTGGCCCTTTTTTGCAGACCACAGGCCCGCACAAATGAAATCTGCTGCAGCCTTTGGAAAGCACTGCCGGCAACAATTAGGCCTATATTTTTACAAATTCGAGTCTGAAATTTCACTACTTTTTCGGTGTGCTTTCATGTTATGTGATTATTTCTACTCTTTCTACTTTTATAATCTGCTATTATTGACACTCATGGTCCATTTTTTAAAACCAATCAGCCCCCTACAACCTTTAGTTCTGAAAGACTATAAGAAAAATGTCTTGCTGTGAAGCGGAAAAATATGTATATGCACGAAATCCTCCTATTCCTATTATAAAACAAGCAGAATGTGCTAAAAATTCAAGTTGGTGACTAATGTATATTGTCGTAAAGCCTTACATTTATTCATGTCTATTGCAAGTTGTTGATTTCATGCAACGCCCTTGGTGTGTGTGTGTGTGTGTGTGTGTGTGTGTGTGTGTGTGTGTGTGTGTGTGTGTGTGTGTGTGTGTGTGTGTGTGTGTGTGTGTGTGTGTGTGAAAAGAGACCCGCCCTCCCACTGATCGTTGAGCAGCTGCGACGCCCCTGCTGGTTCACTGATGAGTCCCGGAAATGTTTCACCGCTGCTCGCCAGCTCCAGTCACGACACGCGAGACATTGCCCGCAAGGGGAGGTCACTCCAAACCCAGGAAAGTGGGCTTATCCACTCTTCTCACGCGAAGGGCGAATCCTTACAAGGTCACAACAATGCTGCCAATGACGTCATCGGCCATCTTGCGCAATATACGTTTTATAATGTTATTCCAATATCAACAATGCATTTAATCAGGATCTTCTCCTTTGTGTTTGAACTTCCTCTGTATCTCGCTTTTGTCAACGATTTTTCTTGTTTGCAATTAAGGGTTAACCTAGAAAATACTCCTTTGAAATTGCCCCTCCCATGTAGATCGTCTGTCCACTGCCATATATTGTGAATGTGTTTGTGACTTGTTTTTTTTTCTTGTTTCTTCAATTCGTTTTTAAGGGTTCGCTTCTTTCAGAAAACGCCCTCTGGCGTTGATTAGTAACGGAGAGCTGGCCGTCTGGGTCCTGGGGGTTTAAAAGTACTCTATGATTATTTTCTTTCATCGCTTTAAATTTTGAAGGGTTTTTTTTTCTCTTTTCTTGTTATGTATGGAATATTCTAATATTGGCGGTAGGTGCTATCACACAATTTTATATATTCTCTAGATATGAATTGTAAATATTGTTAAAATCACGGCAGCACAGTGCACAACAGTGCATATAATTTTTTTGGGACCCGTCTTTCTTGCTTTATGTATGGAAAGTATCAAATCCATTTCGATTCTGATACTTCTCGATAACTTTCGATATTCTTTATACCTTCGGCTATCCAGGTCAAAAAAATGTCGTTGCCTACATATGATCAAAATGCCATCAAAATGACAAAAGCTCGAGTTTTTATATTGGCATCGAAGTTACTGAGTATCGAGTGTTAGAAACAATACTGTCGGCCACTATCGCTGACGTTTATAAAGCAATCTGTTTAGCCGCTGTTAAAGTTCAAACTAATTCCAACATTTGGCAAAGAAAGCGCTCATGTTGGTTTCCCTGCCAAAATCATTTTCTTAGACTGTGTGATCTACGTGTCAATATTCAGTTTTCAGCTGAACACTTTAGAGAAACTGCGAACGGCTTTGATGTAGTCTGATAACAAATTAGGCAATAATTAAGAACTTGCGCATTAACGATGGGATCTCTTACCATCGTAAGAATTACATTTGAGAGCTTGGGTATTAACAATGGGGATCTTTTACCATCGTAAGAATTACATGACATATTGAACGTCTTTAAGAGTGCATTCGGCACCAATGCACAAGTGCAATTCTTACGACGGTAATAGATCCTGTTGTAAAAGCGAAAGCTCTAAATTAAGTTTGCATGTTGAACTAAGGGTGCATTTAGCACCGATGCTGTAATGAAATTCTTACGGTGGAAAGAAACTCCATCGTTAATGCACAAGCTCTCAAATGTTGTTGTATCAAAGAGCGACATGTAAAGTCGAACAGAATCACTCGAACTTTTCTTTAAAAAAAAAAAAAAACTAGTTTTGAGGAAGATAAGCCCTGTTACCCGGGGGACGTTATATTAAGTTCATGTAAACAGAAGAGAGTCGTATTATTTCTGGAAACAGGAAGATGGTAGAGTCCTTGAAACAATAATGACCAAACTGGCAACTTGTGTCATCTACCCAGTGATCTCACAGACTACTGGGACCAGAAAGATAGGGGAGATCATCCGTCACCGATATTGCGTCATAGTTTCATGTTTCAGCGAGTAAAATTAGACACAAATCAAGATTCGATTATTATGAACAACTCTAATGTTGCAGTATTCAGAATTTAGAACAAAAATCTAGAAAGTTAGATTTTTAATATGGGTGGCATTTAACAGTCCCAGACTTTCTGTTCCAACTAGTGAAATCCATTTGCACATAAATCAAGATTCGATTACGATAGCCAAATATATACGACTCCAATCTTCCGATATTCAGTGCTTAGGAAATACAGACAAAAACGGAGTTGAAGTCAGATTTGAACATGGATAGCATTTAACAGCCTCAGATATTCAAAGCTGATTTTAACGTGTTTTTTTTTTTTCAATGTGCAACTTTCGATATCAAGTAATCAAGTAATTCAAAGATTCATGCATATTTTTTCTCCCACTTCACATTATGTTTACCTACAAAAAACACAGATACATGTTCAGATCCGCACCGCACCAGTACTTTCTCAAAGAATTCACACCACATAATCTCATGCATTATCACAGGCAATCAGAATAAGTGATAAGTATTACTCTCGGTGCAATATATTCGAGTACTCCTTGTCGGCAGTTTGCTATAAGAATCACCTCCTGCGTCATATCGGCGAACATTAACGCGTTTGAAAAAAAAAATTCGATTTCATCGGCTGACAATGGCTCTCACTTCCGAATCTATTTATGATCAGGGATTATGGTCCTTCGTATTATCGATGGCAAATCTCTGAATGAGCTGTCTAGCTTTTCAAAACCTTGTTGACTTCTTTAGATTCTAGGGGAGCTCAAGGCAAGTTTTCATATTTCAAAAATGGGATTTAAGCCAAAATCAAAGTGGCTCAAAAAAACTCAGTGAAACCACTATGTACTATAGGCCATTCGAGATCAAAGTAACCCAAACAAACATGATTCAGCATCCAAGTAATGGTAAATTTAAAGCAGATAAATCTATCAAAATTCAGAGTGTAAGTGATTCAGTTGTAGTCCCGCTGAATTTTAACGTAGAATGTTTCTGCACAAAACAGAAGAAGCTGAAAATAGAACAAGGAAGAAAAATCTGCAAAGTGTGCCGCCTGATTTTTTTTTTTTTTTTGACATTTTAATCTGAATTTGAGTACAGCTAAGATCAGTTGGGTGAAAAATTCCGAACATTGTCTAATACGACAGCATACTTACTTATGCCAGGAATTTGGACCCTTTCAGTATGGAAGTTTTAGTTATATTTTATTCCACTAACATTGTGCTGGGTTAATACCCAAATTCGGTTTCTATGTTAGGGTTAAATGACGGCGGTGAGAACAAACTTGATATGGTCGCTTCCGATAGGGGAGCAGGGCATGGGGTCAACACTCCACCCCTGGGACCCAGTTGGGCCAGGGTTATAGATGTAGGAACCTTTCTAACACTAATGGGGGATTTATTTTCGTTCGGGATATAGGTGCCCCCCACTTGTGTAGGCGGTGGGAGGGAGTAACAATGTAACATCCTAGAATAAGAACAGAATGTAAACTTCCTGAATGAAAGTAACAAACAACTAACCAACGCCGGCGCCCATCAGAAAGGAGTGGGACAAAACAAAAAAAAAAAGATTTGTTACGATCGTCATACTCAACCTTCAAGCTTTAATTAATATCGAAAGGTGTCGACTATATTTAGATTCTGATTGTTAGTGTTGGGTAACAATATCGAAACTTCCTGTACTTCTTATATCACTGATACTTTCGATACTTTTGGAATCGGTTGGTTAATTAATTTAAATTTAATTTCGATCCGATACAGTCGATCCACGCTGGAGAGACAAGTGGCTCATTTGAGACTGGGGCTCGGAAATTGATCGAAAGTGTTTTAATATTTTCGGGGTGGTTTTTTTTTTTTTTTGCATTTTAAAATTTTGTTTCAATACTTTTATACATTCCATATTTCCCATACTTTCGATGCAGATGTAAATGGAGTATCGATATCAAGGAACGATCCTGCCCATTGCTGCACTATTAGGAATGCCAACCTGTTGGCGATTTAATTACTTTTCGATCTCACGACCTCAGACTTGTGTGAACAACTGTGAAGAGTGACGAAGTCTCAGGTGAACATTTGGCTCATACGTGATAGTTAGGGAACAATATTCAGGCCATAGATATTTAAGACTTGTTTCGTAATGTTCAGACACCTGCTCCTCCCGACTATACACATTTAAAATGATCTAAAGGGCTGGACAGATGCCAAGTTCTTTTTTTTTTTTGTATCAAAGTTATACAGCGTGACAGTAACGCTGTTTTGAGATGTTTTATGACATAAAATGGAGGATATTTTTTTCTGGGCCTCAGATATGCACTGAAACCTTACCAGAGCTAGGATGTCGACATTATAGTGGCATCTCTATCGACACCGATGACGGTAACTTTACTTCTTATAAAACTTAAATTCCAAGTAAATGTTTCCTGTGCATAGGGATAATTACAGTATACTAGATTTTTTTTTTTGGTCATTTCTTCACTCAGAACTCAGAGCCCAGCTGACTCAAACTCTATTAAACATATTAGTCAGAATGACTCAGACTAGTGACATATACTTCAATTATAGTGACGCAAAACCCAGCGGTCGATCAAAGCCGTTGTCGATCGAAGCGAAGTCAAAAGAGACTCACTTCCTATAGAGTTACCATCAGTAAAATGTAGCCTACCTCTGACTGCTCAGTAATATAACATTGCTTAGTGTAATATTCCTAGTCTAGCCCTACCCTCATTTACTTCAATCGACTGAGCTGAGCACCTCATCACGACGCAGCTTATTGATCGAACGGCCTTATGGAAAGTGCAGGGTAATTACACGATTGTCCCAGCTGCAAGCACTTTTGGCCACCTACTCTCACTTCGTTCGGGGGTTTTCTACGATATTCCGGATCGCCGTTGAAAGAACAAAACTTTATAAAATTCAGCGTTCAGTAACTTGAAGAGTCAAATGGAAACTGGGATAAACTTTTACCTACATTAACAGACAGATAAACTAATAATATATAAATGCTGTAAATTTCATTGATGTGAATGAATTCCTAACATTAACTCTGACCTCGTTACTGAGGTCATTCCCCTACTTCAGAACATGGCAAAGAATAGTCAGGATTTTCAAGTACAATAAGATCATGGTTATGAGTTCCCATTACATTTCATACTTACATCAACTAATGTCTACATTAATATCACCAGTCTCCTGTTTCCGCCCACACCTCTCAGAAATGAAATTAAAATTTTATCCACATTACTTGCAAAGAGTATTGGGCCGATTCCACTGGTTGGTGGTTGTTTTTTTTTTTATATCGATTAGATGATGAATACTTTTCTGGGTATCGACAGCGATGCAGGTAACTTTACGTCCTTTAACGCTTGCTTGCAACTAAACATATGCGTCGAGATAATTATAGTAGTTCTACCTCTAGGTCATGAGTTGCTTATTATTGTAAGAAATTGTGCAAAATCCAAACAGATTATGACAATAATAAATTTTGATGAAAATATAAGCTATTTTTCATGTGGTGTAGAATTACAGCAAATTTATAGTTATAATCCACATATCTGTTTTACTAGGATATAGCTGAAAAATGCAATGTCCTGCTGTATGGAGGCTGCTTTTTCTTAACACAGTCATACCAAATATCCATATCATCCTTCAAATATTAGAGTGATAGGAAAACATCAAACAAGTCGATACCTGATGAGGAGTACTCACTCCCTATTATCAATGCCTCAAAAAGTATTAGTATCGAGTACTCAAATTGTCCAGCACTATGTTGCTATCCGTGATTCCTCTTCTTCGAGGCTCAGACCCTCTCAAAGTCACATTAGTGCATAATATTATGGTAAGGTTTCTTTCTTCTCTTTGAGTGAATCTGGGTCTGCTTGGGTCTACAATGCTGTCCTCGGCTTTCAATTTCTTTCTGCATCTCTGGTCAATTTAAAATCGTGGTATAATTTCAAGAGCTGATATTCAATTTCGTCTCCATCATCTTCACACACCTCTTCTTCTCCCCCCCCTCTCCCCCGCCCCACACCTCTATCCCTCCTCTCCTAAAAAAAAACAAACCAACGAGTTGTTGTTGCTGTTGTTGTTGTTGTTGTTGTTGATGATGATGTTGTTATTGTTGTTGTTGTTGTTGTTGTTGTTGTTGTTGTTGTNTTATTGTTGTTGTTGTTGCTATTATTGTTGTTATTATTATTATTATTATTATTATTACTACTACTACTACTACTACTACTACTACTATTATTATTATTATTATTTGCTAAAGCAAGAAATTAGGCTTCTCAAATACCATTGGCGATTTTAATATAAATATCACGCAAATAGTTCATAGCTATAAAGTATCTCGGCTAGAGAGCCTTCTTCAGACAGTAAACCTCATACGAGCTAGACTACTGATATAAGATAATTGTTAGTACTGCAGTAGCACGTTTAAAGTATTGTGCTTTTCCCCACCCTGGTACCCACCTCTCGCAAGATTACAGTACAAATTTTTTTCCGATTCTGGTGAAGAGGAAAAAAAAAATAGTTTTAAGAACGCGGGGGCAGAAAATTCCAGTTAGGCTTGGACAAGATGAAGTGGTCAATCCCTCGATATGACAGAAAATGTTAACAAAGAGAATTCCATTATGAAAGCGATCTCTGTAGTGGTGAATAAATCCAAAAGCTATAGTGCTGCCGTTTTAGTGGGAAAAGATTGCACACATATAACGCTGTTTACAGGTCACAATCATGATTGGCGATGCGGACCAGAGCGGCAGGCTGATGAGTTTGCTTATTCGCAACTCCAGGGGAGCACCAAAATGTTGCAATTATAAGGAGATGCGATTATCTTGTGACATTTGAATTTTTCAACAAAAAAAAAGTATTCTGTTCTCTAAAAATCATTCCGATTATGTGGAAAATACAATTAAGAGGCGGCAGAATGTGTAAATTGATAGCTGGTTGTTTTTTTCAGCAGAAACTTAACTACATCAACATTTTTGCTCCTTGTGACCCATTACCCTGACCCCATATCCTGCCCCGAATTCTCTAAACAATCATTTGTTTCAAAATGAAGTCACATCCAGACAAAACAAAGGAAAATCCAAATGTTAACTTTAAACTTTTATATGTACTTTAAAACACATGATACTGCCTCTTGATAAATTATAACTAGATCCATTTAATTAGCGAAAACTTTAAAAGTGTTTTTAGTTTAATAAGACAATGTTTGTAGGAAGTGTGACCAAAGAGCTCCGCTTATTCACTATGATACTCCATAATCACATGAAATTGCGATTAAACGGAAACGTCTGTTATAAATCGAGGTCAATCAACATTGAGATTACATACGTGTACATTTTAGTATCAATCTTCGTTCCCATTCCCTCCCTTCCTGTTAAATCTCTTTCTCCCTTCCTCTCCCCCCCCCCCNCCCCCCCTTCACTCCATCATTAAACTCGTCTCAGTTCTCATTAAATAACAAAGAGACTCTGTGCACTCATTACGTCAGGAACAAAGAGACAAAGAGACAAAGCCCAACGGCTAAAGCAATCATATCTCGTCTCTGTTGTTCTATAAGGTCGTATTTCATAAACTGAATCACTTGCAAATTTCAGTGTTATGTCATCGTCGTGAACAAAATTTTCAGCTGGTTCTCCGTGTCACTCTCGGTATGGTATGCATGTGCGATATAGATACAAGATTCAAGATTGTTTAATTAGGCAAAAGCCAACTGCAAAACATTAAATTCAACAATTCAGAATAAATAAAAAAAGGAAAAAGAAAAAAAGTGCATAACTGACACATTTACTTACTGGCATCTCTCTCTCTCTCTCTCTCTCTCTCTCTCTCTCTCTCTCTCTCTCTCTCTCTCTATCTAGATAGATAGATAGATAGATAGATAGATAGATAGATAGATAGATAGATAGATATACTTTATATATACTATAGATACGAAATAATCTAAACTTTACTAAATTTGAAATACGATGTTATACGTAAACACAGATGAAATTTCTCAAGTACTCATTCTGCTGACCTCTTAAAACACATTACAGGGGAAGAAAAAAAAGGGGGACAGAGAGAAAGAGAAGCGACGGCTAAGCGCGGCCGACCTGATAACCCGTCAGCTCATTACCCTCCTTCACATCCTAGTACCACATTGTCTTTTCACTAATGGATAAAATGGCTGAAATATTAACTGACCTACCTGGGCTCGAATTACTGGATCTTTGTCATTGCTGTGATTTCTGTTATGATTATTGTCATTATGATTATTATTATTATTATTAGTGGTGCTGGTGCTGGTGGTGGTGGTGGTAGTGGTGGTGGTGGCAGTGTCGTTGTGGTTGTGGTTGTCTAGGAAATGGGAACTAGGAAGTACCACATTTACGTCACGATGATTTGACCCCTCGCTCCTCCCTCGGTTAGTTCGGTATCTTGGATCTTTTTCGTCTTAACCGGTGCTGAAAAGGAGGAAGAAGAAAAGAAACGATACATGTATTTTGTGGTGGTGTTGTTGCTGTAATAATTATAGTCGCCAATATTGCTAGTGATTACTCTCCTCCCCCCACCCCACCCTACCCCCACCCTCTCCTCAACTGCCATCCGCACCTCTCGCTTTAAAGAACACTACGCACGAGACTAGAACAGCCTCGATTTCGCCCTTCTATGACGCACAAGGGATTGAGTGAATGAAACCAAGCGATCGGCGGGGAATGGAAAACCAAAAAACAAAAACGCTCGGGGGAAGATATTTCTTTCAGTCATTTTTTTGATTGTTGTTTATTCTTTCATTCCTGTCTCTTCCTGCCGTCTTGAATTTATGATGCCCTCGTTCACTTCTGAAATGTTTTTGTTTGTACGTGCGTAAGAGCATTGTGGCTTGAGTTACATGAACAGTGACAGACGTATTTAGAACCACCAATGAAACTTGGAATAGCTTCTCCTATGAGGGCAGGCAATAACAAATCGGTTTGCGGAAGATATTAGGGTAAATAATATATAAACACAATATTGTCTTGTCCTAATCACAGTCACTTCCTTCTTCAGGAAAACAAATTATTATATTATATTATTATTAGTCTTATGCCATTCATAGCCTGATATAATATGCTGGAGATTTTACGTCAAAATGTGCACTGTGTTGTAAATTAAGCCACGGTGCACTGTAGTATTCTTCCTGTGATAAAGGGCGAGTGCTTGAGTTCAGACGTATAAACTTTACTGCTCATCTTCTAAATTACAATGAGTTTTGGTTCTGTGTTTTTTTTAATAGAAAACAGAGCACTTGAGCTACTGGGGGTACTGGAAAGAGATCCCAAGGCTGAAG
>JAWQUT010000035.1:659472-670909 GCA_033807755.1 Ellobium chinense
TATTAGCAGAGGTGCCCGTTTTGAGGAGGGAGGGGGAAGCTGCGGCCCAAAACCCTATATCAAAGTATATGTCCACCCAATGGCAGTTGGAATGAGTGAGAAACAAAAAAAAAGAAAGAAGGAACAATGGAAAGAACGAATAGGAAAGGTTCGAGTAAACCAGCCCGAGACCTTCTACTGCGAGGGCGGCCCAATATAGATCGTAATATAGATCTATAGACAAAGATTAAGTACTTCTGACGAAATAGCATCATCGTACAGCATCATTAAGGAATGTGAGAATGGACTTATAGAACAAATAATGTGTGTTAATCTCCTGAGGGAGTGCTGCACTAACGTAGACAAGAGACGAGACTAGTAGACGCTTGTAAGACCACAATAAAGGAATGTGGTCATGCGCTTTCCCTGTGGCGTGTCGTATGTTGTATTTTTGGCATTGAAGGTCCTGTCGTCCCAGCACCCCCACGGATTCCATTTCCCGAAGGCTGACATCCGTCATTAATTTTGACTTCACATCCTCTTACCTATGTTTAGATCTAGGTGAAATACCTCCTAGCAAATTACCCAGATATGGAAGTTACCGATTCTTTAATAATATTCTCGTCGCGCGTCATCGTCTTTTTTTTCTTCTTCTTCTTTCTCGTCTACTCAAGACCTTCCATTTCACTTTTAAGCATAACTGGAACTGTTATGTGTAAAGTTGCAATAAAAGAAGAAAACGTTATAAACATCTTGTTTTCCGTACTTGTTAAATGTAACAATAATATAAACTGATAACTATAACGCAGTAGGCTGTAGGATGCAAGTGTGTTGAGTGATATGTCGAGAGCTATCCAGAAAGTAACACGCTTTATCTTTATCTACATCCTGGAGCACTTAGTTTACTAAGCTAGTGATGTCACCGAATTTCTTGCGCTGCGGAGAGAATCAGCTGTCTCAAGCCCCGCCCCCGAGCGAACTCTGCGGTTTGACCTTACTCGCATCGATCCTGCCCGTGAAGTCGAGTGCTGCAAGTTGGCGATAGTGTGTGTGGGACGAAGCATGGGTTGTCGAGGCGAGGCTGAGCGTTTTTTGGTTTTTTTTTGTTCTCGCCCTTTTATTCTTTTATGTAAATATTGTGCGCCCAGTGTGTTTGCTTGTGCATTTTGGGGACGATGAACGGCTCAAACAGAGATACTAGAGAGAGAAAGACAGAAAGAGAGAGAAGGAAAAGGATGGCTAAATCGTGTGGTCAACGTAACATAATAATCGCTATTCGCTGATTATTAGCCGGGCTGGATGTGTAGTTTTAGCTCATACTTGTGGTTAGTCTGCTCTTGCCAACATGCTCGGCTTTCAGATTAGAGATTTCACAATGAAGTCCATTGTATCCGAACCCAAAGTTCATGTTATTCTAACCCCGTTCGTTTGCATGCACTGTTGCTATGAAGTGTGGTCTGTGGCAAGCACACAGTACAGGTAAGCCTCAGCCGAATCCAAGATTGCGGTCAAACTCCGGCCCCAGCGCATTTCAACATAACTTGGGCCGCCCTCGAAGTGTCCTGTCCGCTGGTGCAGTGCACGCTCGGCCAGTCCCGAGACTTTGCCCCCTCGGTGGCGGCTCGGCTAGGCACTTGGAATGTCCCTGCCCTGCCCACGCGCTGACCTTTGGCCCAGTACTGACCCGAGGCAGCCCGCTAGCAAAATCTGACCGCGCATGCAGTGACCTTAGCGTTAGAGTAACTGCTAACAGCAACACAACACTGTGACGTCTGACTTGCCTGGCTGTGCGTAAAGGCAAGCATTGAAGCATACATTACCAAGTTTGCAGCCTTGCCACTATCACGCGCTTGAAGATAAAACCTTTTTTTGGTTGATGTCGAGGCTAAAGGTCAGCTACGAAGCTCACAATTTGTGTTGTTCGTGCGAACCCATCCTCTGTCCTTTTACTGTGATATCAGTTTCGTATTGAAATTTGTATTGAGTGTCCTCAGCAGTTCCCTTCTAGCCCCCATATTTACCACTTTCTACTAGTGTGGCATTTGCGCTTGGAGATCTTGCACCAAACTTGCTTGAGGCCACCCCTTCTTTTTTTTTTTTTGGTCAGAGACAGTTAACAACGTCTCTGATTTTTCGCTGTCTGAGGAGGCCGACGAGGGCTAGAGGTCATCGACGCAGAATCGAAATAAATCGGTTCCGATTAATTGCAACAGTTTTCACATTTTAAAAAAAATGCTGTTTTCAGTGTAAAAGTCATTAGATAATCGCAACTTCTTTAAGTTGCAGCTTTTTCCATACTCCCTAAGAGTATAATTAAACGGAGTTAATTGAACTTAATCAGAGGGAGGAATGCAAAACAAAACAAAAAAAAAAACGACCGCCAAACGAGACGGGGGTGTGGGTAGAGAATCGTTGATTGAGATGGGATTGCACTTCTGATTGCAAATTTAAACGTGAATAAATTGGGTTTTGAACGAAGCAACAACAACAACAACAAAAACGCAGCCTAGGCTCCAGAATCTTTAGTCCTACTCTCCGCAGTTTGTCGTCACTGCTGACCCTCCTTTCTCCTTTTTTTTGTTTTCAATCTCCCTAACCACATAATGGGATGGGGCTTAGCCTGACTCTGAACAACAACAACAACAACAAAAGTGAGTTTTGGTCCACACTATGCTGCACCCTCTTCCATTACAGCCCGAACTTTCCCCTTCATCTCTCATGATCCCATTTTTTATTTCTCTTCTCCTACCCCTCCTCGTTTTCGATTCATCCGCGCGCGGACGCACACAACATACACACAAACACACAGACAAACACACACACACACACACACACACGCGCGCGCGCGCGCACGCACGCACACATACGCACGCATATGCACACACATACCACTGTATACACACACATACATGATGGGGAACAGTAGGAGGAGGTTAGCCTACCTTACCAGTCAGTCCTGGGCCGGGACAAACTAATGGAAATTATGCATACAGAGGAGTCGGAAGTATGTGCGTAGGAAGGGCTCGGCTTGGATGAACAGATGTAGATCTGTGTCGCACAAGTTCAGGGTCGAGAAGAAACCCTCCTCCTCTTCACAAACTGACACGAGCTTTGCATTCGGAATACGAGGGCCCGAGATTGGAGATTTTTTTTCCCCCCCTTCGTCAGGGTCTGGGGAGGACGTTCGGGACAGCGAGAGGAAACATGAGGGGGATTTGGAGGGGGGGGCTGAGGAGAGGGTGTGATTATTACCCGGGGGAAGGGAGGGGAGGGAGCCGAACCGGACCATTTTGAATAGCAAAGAGAACATTTGGTTTTGTGGAAAACAGGAGATAGTGAGGTGAAAAGAGAGAGGGGTAACGGAGAATGAATGTTAACGAGAGACGGAAGAGAGAAGAGTGTTTTGATTCTACACCTTAAAGCCTGATCCACACATCTCTCTTGTCCTTCTCACCTCTTACAATGGCGATGAGTAATGATCCATGTTTAAAAAAGATAAAAAACAAAACGCAACAACAGAGGTGCAGTGCGCGTTAAAGATTCAAAGTGACCTAACAAGCGCGATTTGCATGGAACCAGTCCTTAATAGTACAGTATAAGTATAGTTTGGAATTTGTGGGATGTTCGAATTCGCGAGTAAAACTTGAGAAAGTAAGTGCCCTCGGGGCGAGACTAGTGGCCGTATGTGCATATTGCATAATCCTTACTAGGTAGTACGTTAGAAGTAGTGCCTACTGTTGTCTGTGGTTAATGCATTGCGTTAATTTCAAGGCGGCACGATTTCACCGTATCTAAATCCTTTATTTATCCCCCTTATCTTTGCTAAAACACTGACGAACATCACTAACTCACGGCGAAATCCGAGTTAATCTCATTCATTAACATACAGATTAAGCATACGGGCATAGATCGTTATAGCAAGAATGAGGGTTTTTCAGAGTAGTCTGTACGAGTTTTTTGAGATGGTGAGGGCCCCCTCTCTATTTTCTTACCCTTACCTCCCACGCCGTTGTCGAGGCAGTAGGCAGTCACCAAACAAAACAAACCGAAAAAAAAATGTCTAAAACCGCGCGCGTTCACGCACACTCGTCGCCTCCGCATATTTTAAAAATATCCCTCACACACAAAAACCCTCACTTCTGCATTCCATCACATTTTTTGTCTCTAACACCGAAAAGGTAAAGGTAAGATAGTGAGATCTGCAGGACCGTCTGAATCCAGCTCAGGTAATGGCTGAAACTCCCGACCCCCTCTTCCTTTTGTATTAAAGGGCAAAACCGTCGGAGTCCAGCTTAGGTTATGCGTGAACCCCACCCCACTTTTTTTTAAATTCCATTTGAAAAAACATAATTCTTCAGAAACTTGAGCTCACAACGTGAAGTAAAAACCATCGTAACCATCAGTAGAAACAGTCTGAAATTCTGAGCAAACCGAAACAACAAAATTGTAAATAGATCTATTTTTGGAAATCCGACCTTCCACGTCAAGACAGATGATATATTTTGTTTGACTAATCTCCCCATGAATTTTATCGCAGAAGGAGAAGCACCAGTGAAGTGCACACCAAACTGACAGAGATTTTCGGAATCCTGTCAGCCGTTCGCATGGATACAGTTTGAATGCATAAATAATGAAGGCATCGGTCTGGTATAAATCTCATAGTATAACAATCGGAACCATCACTACCAGCGTTCCAAGATGAACTTGGTATAGTTTACGATCAAAGCCAGATTTTCCTTCCGAAAATAGAGCATGGTCGGTAAAAAAATTTGGCCTTTTACGAAAAAAATCTGCCATTTTACTGCTCTGCCTGTTTACGCCAAAGAAGGTCAAATTCAAGTTCATCTTTTTCACACCTTTGTATGAAGCCATGTGTCATCCGTCTATCCATCTAGATTATTCTCTCTTGGTGTTAACACTTTCGGAGAAGTTAATCAATATGCCATTGATTCACTGATAAAGTGAGGCATATCGCGAAAGTTGTTTTGCGTCACCAGTAAAATCATGAATGTGGCGCACACGCACCTTTCCCACAAGACGGACAGAAACTCTGTGGATCTGACCGGTTACGATATCTGTTTCGTCACTTCTCGCTAGGGCGACTTCCGGTACACTCCAGAAATACTCTGTATTGGGTTTTTGCGCGTTCAATATAATATAATGTACATATTTTGTTGTTGTCTTTGATTTCAAGGTTGCTGGCATATTTGGCCAGCTGTTTGTGGATTTTGTTTTGTTTTTTCTTTACATTCTGTCTTTTGTTTACACCTAGCTCCCATTTTCCTGAATGGGTAACAAGTTCTGCGAAGTGTTTACTTCATAACAAGGTTGTCAATAGGAAAACAAAATTTAATTAAGAACCTGGCCATTCCCTCAGAATGCCAGGTCAGATACGCTAATTTCTGAATAGCTTTGGCTATACAGCAGTTAGGGTTTGTTTGTTTCTGACTGACAGGGATGAATTCATTGCTCGAATATAAACCGAAACTGGTTGCTGTAAAGTCAAAGATTTTCAGACGTTAGCATTACTGACGCGACATTCTGCTGAAAATTGCTCAACCTTTAAATTATTCCAAATCCGACCCCGTTGAGGACAATTGTTAATCTTGATTTGGATTCTAGATGTCATGCAAACGTGACGCTGATCCCCTTCTCCTGTCCACACAACAACCCAGATTAGTGCGACATTTCATACTAAATTTTGCAAAATCGTGCGACATTCATCACAAAGGTCGGTAATGCCAAGGACATTGGCGTGTGATAGCTGATTTCTCACCTCGCCCCAATCTGGCTTTTGATTGGCTTCTATATGCATGTCACCTTCCATTCAACGTCTACCACCTCGCGAATAATTAATATTTCACAGACAATCGCATTTGCACCTCCACCCATGGCCGTCAACAAGGCGGCTGACGCGTTTCAGCGCCCGTTCTTTATTTGGACACACGCTGTTAGTTCGAGCGCAGATCTAGTTCTACGTGTAGTACCAAGGAGTGTGAAAAGTTTCAGATCAGAAGGCACTGTTTCATAATTCATAAAAACTTCCCCTCCCCACCACCCCACCCCTCATTTACAAAAACAGACAAGTGAGGACTGGAAAGGAAGAGGTACGTAATATTCCTTCAAACAGTAATTTGTGACGCGGAGGAGAACGTGCTGAAACAAGGACATGTTCTAGATATTGACCACCTATGGTTTTATATAGATATGTATATATATAGTAGTCTGGTATGTCCACAGAAAGTCATGTTGTATACGACCTTGTCCGTCCAAACAGTCGATTTAGTTTTGTCGTTATGTAGCTGTTTTTACTGCCCTGTAACGCTGATATTCCTTTGATTATTGAGGGAGTGGAGAGGGCTGATCACCACTCATTCTACGCAGATTGTTGTTTTGGCCTATTCCGTTGCATCCATCCTTCCCTGACTGACATCATCTTTACTTCCGGCCCTGTGTGCCTGCAGTAATTGAGTTATTGTCATCACAAGATTCAGTGGTCTTTGTATTGCATGCAAGGCATGTCTATATATATTAGCTTTCTCCTTTGCATGTTACTCTGGATTGGTCTCCCTTTTGTTGTCATGCCATTTACGTTGCTGCTGCTGTTGTTTTTGTTTTTCTTGTTGCTGTTGGTGTTATTATTGCTGCTGCTGCTGATGATGATGATCATTACAACTTTGTAGTGATATACTGACCACACTGTGCACTAGCCAGAAGCAAAGCCACACATTTTTGGCCAGGGTCACAGGAACTGAGCCACGATGTCGAGGTCACTTGTCGCTTTTTTTTTTTCCTCCTTGTCATGCATTTTTTCTTTCTCCCACTTGGCTTCATTTCGAAATTCACGAACAAGGGGGGTTGATAGCAACAAATTAGCTTTTCCGTTCCCGGTGACAGCTACAACATATAGACATCGATTTTTGTGACTCTCTGTGTGGTGTGGGACATTGTCCACTGGGCTAGGGTGGAAGAAAGATAATTAAAGGAGCAGTAGCTAAGCGGTGACCTCCTGGAAAATTAGACCTGGATAAAGTCAGATGTCTCTACCAATACTGATATAATGCATAAGAGTTGTTCAAAGAAGATTGCTGTTCAAGAACACAACAAACAAACAAAGAAAAGAATGGAACAAAATGCAAGGAAATAACAAAACAAAAACAAAAAAATGCAGCTCTGCAACATTGTTACAATGAGGAACGATTTACATTGTTTATCAGTTTACAAATTACACTGACGATCAGTAGTATACAGATTGGTTAAAATCTCGCGTCCACTCAAAAAACGCGTCGACTTCCCACATTCATATCGAAGTAATCTCGATACTTTTAGCGTATGGAACTTTTTTTTTTCGGTCTTCACGATATACATGACGTAAAACGATTGTTCTGTTCGGAGGCTTCGAAACCCAAATATAATTTTCCTGGGTCATGAATAACATCAGTAATGAGTATTTTTTTAATTTGAACTTAGTTTATGAAAATGGGAAGAAGCATCTGTTTCTCAGGTAGTTTACATTCTGTACTAAGAGTGGCCTCCCTTTGCATCCACCTCCTTCCGTCGTTAACTGGAGGGGGGAAAAAATCTGAGAAATGCCTTGTTCCGCCTCTGCCATCCCCTCCCACAAGTTCCGACCTCACCTCTTTTACTCGTCTAATGAAGATTCAAGAAGGAGATAATCCGCGCACGTGTGTCGTACGTGGGTAGTCTGACTTCACTTTCTGTGAACCCTGGCCTTGTTCACCGCCTCACCCCCTTGGCTTACCTCTTTACCTGCGGGTACATCGTGAGTACACAGACGCACTAAGGTGTGAGTCTGGGCAAAAATTGGGCCAGGTGTGAAAATGAGTCTGCTACACTGTCAGTTGCACATGCTGTCTGTTTTAAAAATTATGAGCGCCGTCTTATATTTAAAAACATAAGAAAAAAAATGCTTTGAGTTACGTCCAAAATCTAAGTCAGAACCTCTCGAAGAATTTGAGGAAGTTGAACCCGCTTGAAGATTTCAAAGGGGAAATAAGCACGATGAATTCTCTGAACATAAACAAGCAACAACCACACAACCATCCTTTCTATATTTACGGACGCATTTTATACACACGGACAGGAGAAAACAGGATGTGGTCGAGAGTGAAGCGGTTTTTGTTTGGGTTCGTGGAAAGCGGAGGAAAGGGGATAGGGCTGTTCTGATCGACTATATCTAAAACTGAACTGGCAGTTCATTAATATTATGATCATATCAAATTTTAAAGAGAAATCTTCATTTCCGCAGGTAGTTTGTCTTGTTCCAAGGCCACGCGGCAATCTTCCTTTTAAGAATCACAGTCTAGCATCAGTACGGTTTAACTGAAGCCACCCCTCCTTATTTATATTATAGACACAAAAAAACCTCGCCACAAATCACTTTTACTATTCTTTGCTACGATATTTAAGAAATCGTAGCACGCATTGTTTTTCTTTTTCAGCATGAGCCATAGGTTGAAGGACATGTCTGTGTAGGCTCAGCGATAGCTCACAATCATCTTTCTACTAGAAGGATGTCAAAAAATCCCCGGATGAGCAGCTTCTCAGAAAGAAAAACACATTACCGTTACTGATAATTGATGGACGTGCGTCTGTGTGTGGGCGGATTCGGGTTGGGTTGAGTACTAGTCTAGAAGTAAAAGAAGAAAGTGAGCGCTGTTCTTCACCCGCTACATATTTTCTGCTCACCTGGTTTTCTTAGTACCTTTTCGCGTTCATCCAACTTCCCTGGGCCAACGTGAGTTTATTTTAAGTGTGAGGAGTTATGAAAGAAGGCGAGATACAGAATTTTGGGGGGAAAAGGTCAGGTTAGGGGTGTGGGCGGTTGCCGTTCTTACCACTTCCACTGTCAGCACCCACGATACGGTTTATGCTGGCGGCACCTCGGCACCTAGAGCATACAGGCCGCTCTAGGACGTTGGGTTTTTTTTTTGTTCTCTTTTAGGCGGTACTTGGAAGTGATTTTTTTTTTTCATCTTAAAACTTATCTCACCAGGTAAGAAACTTAGCTTAGTCTCTGTGTTGAGTAGGCGAGAAAGCTGATCCCATGAAAGAATTTAGATCTAGATTGATCATAATACCGTACCGTGTGCATTTCCGACAACCCAGTGCTGGATTTGTCAGTAAATGATACAGCTTAGAGCCCCAGATTTTGCAGGGGTCTTAAAGAAAAACAAAATCAGGTGTTGTTTTTTTTTCCTTGTTGCTTTATTAATTCTATAAAAGTATTTAATTGAATTCTTTCAGCCAGTTTGTCTGAATATGATGTTTCCAAGATTTTGTGTGGACTTAAAAAGTGCTGGTTAATTACGCAGTTTTGTGAGACTTTTCGTTGAGACTTTTTGTTTAAACGAGGGTTTTAAAGCTTTATATAACGAGTGTGGATTGCGAGATCATACGAGACTTCATGAGATTGTTACTCTGCTATAATGTACGTTCTGCGTGTAAACCAGAAGTAATTATTTGTTTCTTTCACTGTTTTGTGAACTTTTCTATTTACCTTTTTATACTGGTTGAAATAGAATGCTTCTGGTCAGCGTCTTGTTTCTATTTCTTAATTATTCCATTAACAATATGGCGGATAGAACGACGCCATTATTTCATGGAGCTTTGATTTGTCTGATTGCACTCTGTCATCACTACACCATTTCGTCCTCTACACCTCTGACTATTGCATCATAGATCTGATCGTAAAGTTCACGGCAAACAGTTTCATGCACACTCAAAGAAAATACAAAATCGAACTCATCAACTCGATACTTTTTTTTTTCTTGCTCTCTCATTCTTTTCTCTTTAAATATGCAAAGAGTAATGTCACCCCCTTCTAGAGAAGACGACGCCCAGTCACGCAAGTCATTTTTCCGTGATTGCCAGGGCCTGGTCTTGCTCAATCACCCAAGCAAGTTTCCCCCTGATACTTTGATGGGTTCTTGGCATGTAGGCAGCAGCAGGAAGGGACTAGTCGTGTGAAGGAAGAGAAAGAGACGAGAGAAAGAGAGAAAAATTGACCAAGTCGAGGGGCAGTTGCTGTTTTGTGCGCAGACAATCCGGTTGGCTTTGCGCAATATTCCCCGTCTCATCAACTAGTAGTGCTAATCATGGCTTACGTCATAGATTTATGGCGCATGTGCGTGGAGCTCTGGAATTGCACGGTCTTTTATGGCATAAGAACGTGCGATTGTCGCCCTTGGAAGAGTCAAGTTTTTTTTGTGTGGTCTATTTTTGTAGTCTTTATGGAATGGTTCAGCTGAGTTGTTGGTGTTTTTTTTTTTAATATTCCATTACAAGTGTTCGGTGAAAGGAATTCTTGTCACCTCATCGACTTAAGTAGGTCCAGTATACGTGTTATGCATTGACAAGTCAAGTCTTAATTATCAGTTTTAATTTTGCATTCATCTTGTCATTAAGCATCACCCGCTGCACATCCGGTGACATTGTCAGAAGATCTACCATAACCAAACCTTACTAATCCTTGTCACATCACCTCTGACCCTTGTGGACTCAATAGCCATCAGACGGAGCGCACAGTGAAATGTTGAGTCATTTAGCACTGTAATTTCCATGTCTGCAGTATAGATAGTATGCCTGCCTGCGGAGAGTTTGGTAACGAGCAGTGGCTAGCGGGTTTCAGGTGTAGCTGTTATGAACTGATTTATGCACGAATTTCTGGGCGTCATTTCGTAAGACTTAGTGTCATCTGACGATATGTCGAGCCCTCCGTGTGTTTGCCAGTCTTGTTGTAGCCTTTGTTATTGATGCTGTTATTGATATCATTGTAGTTGTTGTTGTCGTTGGTGGTGGGGTCAGAATTATTATTGTTGCTGATGATGATGTTTTTATTAGCATTGTTATTGTTGTTGTGCTTCAGTGGGGGTTGTTGTTGTTGCTTTCGATGCTGTGGGCGTACACTACTACGACCGAGTATTCGGGATCATGAGCCCATGGATTCGATTCCCATCCTATCCATGTTCTAAATGTCATGATTGCCCCATCCTGGCTATAGCAGTGAAAGCTGTCAGAATTCTATTGATCTTTACTGCCTACTCCCCACAGGTCCCTTTCAGGTGTTTATGTCATGTGTGTGTGTGTGTGTGTGTGTGTGTGTGTGTGTGTGTGAGTGAGAGAGAGAGAAAGGAGAGAGAGAGAGAGGGAGAGAGAGACTGTTAGCGATCGCCTCAGAGTGCGGAAGAGATAGGGGAAAGGGTTTCGAAGGGTTTTTGTGTGTGTGTGTGTGAGAGTGTGTGTGCGTGGGTGTAGGTGTGTGAGTGAGTATGGTTTTGTGTGTGTGGGTGTGTGTGTCTGTATGTGAATTAGCGTGCGTGCTTTTATGTATGTGTGTGCGTTTACGTGTGTGGATGTTGAATTATCTTGATGTTAACACATAACATTGTATTTATTCGAATTGGCTGAAGGCCTATAATAAAATTGAACTTGAACT
>JAWQUT010000035.1:677461-689571 GCA_033807755.1 Ellobium chinense
TTTTTATATTTTTCGCTCTTTCACAGTATAATAATGCAATTTTCTCCGCCGCTGCTCAGGTAAGGGGGGCGTTGGCTTCGATCCTGCAACACCCACCCACACGCCCACCCACCCGTCCGGGATGAGCAGGGAAGGTTAGTCTATAGAACTCACACCTAATCAATCCCAAGGGGTGAGCAAAGGGTGACTGGAGCGAATTCTGCGCACACGAGTGGATGAGGTGGCAAGGCTGTCGGCGTGACGACAGACTGATGAAAACTTGCACGCGATCGCAATATCATTGCTCAGGGTTCATAAGCCCCACTTGGAATTTCACGAACTCTTGAAAAAAAAAACAACCTTGATTTTGTTTTGAAGACACAATCGCCCGGATATATCTTGAAATGTGTGATTCCGTCCTGAAATACCCTAGCAAAAATGGGGGGAAAAGAACATCTTCACGTTTTTTATAGCTGTGATGAGAATTGACTTCGATGCGTGCAGTTGTACTTCTAGAAAACATGGTAAAAATCATCTCGAATTTCTCCCAGGAGTCGTCCCGGAAAATATTTTCCTAATTGGGGCATGAATCCTGATTGCACTGAATTGCAGTCCCTAGGGTATGTCCTTGCATAATACAGTTCCTCAGTATTCTGCATACATGATAGGCGAGAGTCCTTGACCTCATCACTGGATTACACCATGCTTATTATAGCCTCGCTGTATAAATTGTCGGCTGGTCGCTTTGATAGTAGCCGGGCATAGCCGCCCAGCGCTTTTCACGATCGGATAGCGGGTGACGAGTTAAACCGACACCCGCTTCAGCCGTAGACAGTATAGTTAGGGCGATCAGGTCTGGTTCCCGCGCCACAAAGAGGTAAAAGACGCTATGGATTGCATTCTATTAACGACTGATATCAAAACCACAGGGCGGGTACATAACTGCATTTCACAAGGCTGTTTGAGATCTACAGCAGCCTTTTAAGCATTTTGGGGCCGCTTGTGAATAGGTTTGGGTGTGTCTGGTTGCTGTCTTTTGTTCTGCCTTTATCTAAATGATTTTTTACTATTTCTTCCTTGCCCGCCTCCTCCCTCCTTCCAAAAGAAAGACCGTCCTCTATGAAAAAAATCATATTCTTACCTGTCTACATTCCAGTTAGTCTTCTTGCCCAGTGTAATGGATCTTAACGGATGTAGCATAATATATTATGGAGATACGTTTCGTTTGTCAATGTGAAGAGCGCAACAGCTTGGCGGCTCCGGCTGAATATTTTTCAGTAAAGACAGCACCTTTTTGCTCTGAACATCTGACGTCGTGTAATAGGACCACCCTGATGTGTTATTGAATGTTGGGTGGGGTAGAGCACACCTGGCGGCCCTTCAGCGTGGCACACTTTAACGTGGCCATGAACCGTTAAAAATAATATATGAAAGAGGAAAATAAGAAATTAAACAGTAAGGTATGTTATGGATTGGGCGATGATGCGGGCATAATCGATGCCTGAAGACCGCTTTCAGTGGTGGACTGATCTGACTGCTCAGTGCTTAAAACTTTATCCGTCTCGAATACTACAAGTTTATTCTATATTTCGAATCTTCGATTCAGTGTCGGCCTGAGATTTATTTCACCGTTTTGAGATTTCTTTGAACGTTTAGGTATTATCGGGATAGGACCGAAATAACATCGAAATTAAATTCCCTAGTGATACAAGTTTGAAACCGAAAGTGAAAGTACTGAGTTGAGATACAATATCGATACGTAGACATGATCCACACACGAACTCGCCCATCACTAGCCAATAGCAGCAGCTGCAAACCGAGAGACAAAGTGATAGTCATGTCACCATCACGTGACTCCCATTCCCATTTGTCTTCCTTCCATTTCCAGTTGCTGCATAATTTTCAGATCCAATCATTAACCGACCCCGAGGTTAAATCTAGACCGCACAGTCACGTCAAACATGTTCTCAGATAAACTTAGATACATCATTATCTTGTCCTAGACTAGTCTGACCTTCCAAGCTTATCGCTGATTTCGTTCGAATTTCTATATTGAAGATGAATAGCATGTTTTGCTTGAATGCCCCAGATTCGTCATCTTTAGAAATAAGCTTCTCTCCAAAAGAATTATTGTTAAACCTAAGATGCAAGAATTAATATCCTTTATGAAATGTATAAAGCAAGGCAAAAAGAAATGAAACCATTTATAATTTATGTGCCATAAAATTTTACACATTTATCAGAGAGTAGCCTTATTTTTGTAAACATCCTCTGGTGAATGCCTGTGACGGAAAGCGGTGTGTATTGTAAATGATTAGGAAGCGCCCAAGCATGTAAGGACGAATAGCTTGTGAAGAGAAAGAGATAGAAAGGAAATTGAGAAATTTTGGGAGCTGTGTGAGATTGGAAGTGTCCGACAATCGAGTCGTGAACACAAATTTAATAAATGGCACGATATGTGGTAATGGAAAGATTGATGTGTGACAGATAAACAGCCCGAAATGAGGTGCAAATGGAATATTTTTTTTGTTTAATGTGATTCAAACGTATGTTTATGTTCAGTATCGGGATATGCCTGTCATAAATAATTGAAAACGGAAACTGTATCGGTGAGCTGACGCATTTCGTTCTGCGTTGTTTTAAACTGGATCTAGATCTGAATGTTAACGTCAGATTTAGACATGCATTCGACTACTTTTGGGTAGTCTCACTGCTCACTGAAATTCGAAATTTTCTTCATCGTCTATGTTGAAATTGCCTGCTCGTGATTTTATAACCTCGAGTACCCCCTTATCATGGTGTTTGTCAGATTTCTTCAGAACTCGAACACTTGTCGAAATAATGGTCTGGTTTCCCAAAATCTTGAGGTCGCAAAGGTCCTGCTGTGTGTTGCCACAGGACGGCCCTTTCATAATAATAATAAAAACAAAATGATTCAGAAAGTTTACAAGAGAAGAATGTCTCTTCCAGCTCAGATGACCTGGAGAAATCACTGGGATATTGCCCAGTGAATTAGTACCCTCATTTCAAGATCATGAGATCCTATTTTCAGTGTTACAATGATATACACTATACAGTTATTGGCCATTGCTATCACTTCGCATACAGTAAAGAAACTCTCGCTTTGTCTTTGTGGTAGCGAAACGAACCAGGACGCGTTCCGTGGTGCGGCCCCATGGAGAACGATAATTTGAACTCTGCCGTTCCTCCAAGGTCATTAATCAGCAATCCTACTCACGCGCTGTCTGTTAAGGACATGCAAAACCACCGATTCCCCATCTCTCTCCCCACCCCCTCCCCCTAAACCAGCGCGTTCCTTTTCCCGACCTCTTCCCCCACGCATGTGTAGACGTGTAAATCGATGAGCTTGACCTGCCTGGCTATTACTCACGGTCGTTAAGAACAAATTATTGGAGATCGAGTGCTCAGTCCCATTGTTAGGACATATCATTGTAACTCATTTATAATAGCTCTTCAGACTTACCCCAGGGTTCATGGATGTGGGATGGCAGTCGATTAATTATGTGAAATATTTGCTGGCTTTGCGCATCCTGCTTTGTTGTTGTGACATGAAAGCGTATCTGCTACATACATTGGTATACTGAATACGACTGTTTCTAGATTAACATGCCAGCTTTGTTCTGTAACAATATTATAAACCCTTTCGGCAAATCCACTTGCAGGTTTGGCTGTGGGTAAGATGGGTGTTTGGGTGTGTACTGGTAGGTGTTTGGGGGATTTGAAAAGTGAAAGGAACAAGGGTAGGCAGATTTAAAAAATAAAAAATAAAAATAAATAACAAAAAAAATGTAGTTGGTGTCGCCAAGCTTGCGCTACGCAATAAGGGGCGTTAGCCGTATGCACATTATTGAAAATTGGGCCTTAGTTCCTTTTACTTTCACTTTTTTGTATGAGGCCAACAACTTCCTTGATATTCACCTTGCTTAGATATCTTTGAGAGGCATATTTTGCTGATCTGTACACCTACAGACGTTTATCAAAATGGCTGCGGTACCAAGGTCAGTGAAACCGCGCATGCACAGAGAGCTAAAATTACGACATGGTCTGATTGCAGTGCGCATTATGAACCCATATCCGTGGGTTGCAATGCGTTTTAGGGATATGTAGCTGTTGGGATGGGGGATGTGGCGTGGGGAGGGGGAGGAGGTGGAGAAGGAGAAATAGAAGGAAGAAAGAAGCGAGGGAGCGTTTCATAGGCGTAACATTTTTATTGCGCAGTATAGTTCAAGACGAATCGTCCCACATTAGGGACCCCATGGATCCTCCCCATCTCCCGATCCATACACATCCTTAAAATATTTCTAACCTGGGGGTAAAATGTACGGTTGACTCCGCTTAATTGCAGCTTCTGCTTAAACACAATACGTTTCAGATAACATTTCCATATTGTATACGTATGTATTTTCTACATAACATAAAAGTCATCGTATAATCGCAGCTTCTTTTAATTGCAACATCTCCCATGCTGCTGACAAGTTGCGAAAAAGCGGAGTTGACTGTATTTAAGATCGATACCGTCTGCATATAGACCATACATAATATAAAGACGGAAAGGCGTTCACCTTGAATATTATTGTAATATCAATGTAGTGAATAAAGGCAAATGTTGAGATTTTATCGAGCGTAACGAAGCGTGGACGGTAGGATAGCTGGCGGAGATAACGATGTCAACACTTAAGACCACGCCCACGTCAAGGCTGAGAAGACCGTGAGTATGCGAGGTCTAGTCTAGGTGGCCAGCTGTGGTGGTCTGATGAATTCGTGAATACATTCTGTTTTTTGTTACAATCTATATAGAAGACTTTCTGCGTCTCCGCCCGTCCCCATTGAAATGAGGCTCCCGATATAAAGTATGCCTTGGTTTATGGAAAAAGTGTAGCTGTTATTGGGGTATACTTGGTTTGGAAATCCACCTGTATAATGAAATGCTACAATAATAATGAATCTGTGCATTTGAAATTCATTATGTAATAAAAAGATATATTTTAGTCAATGAATGCTTAATGTCGAGCTTCCTCTGTGAATATTAGAAACGGCCCCACGAATTCTACCCATTAACGAAAACGTGTCGTTATTTCCATTTTGTGAAGTATTCGCGGTCAGGAGTAAAATTTGGTGGCAAACAAGGGAGCCGGGGGGAGAGAGGGAGTGTGTGTGAGTATGTATGTGTGAGTGAGAGAGAGAGATATAGAGAAAGAAAGAGAGAGAGAGAAACAAATGCTCGATATCTTAATGTATTGTTACTAGATAGTATCGACTGCATCCATTCACTGAGTCCCTCCCCCAAATACACTAATTAAGTATGTCCTGGCTACGCCACTGACCTGAGTGTATTATTATTATTATGTCTCATATACTTGCTTGCATGCGTTACTTTCATACCTTTCTCCCCCGCCTCCGCCGCCGGGCATCGAGCCACATGCCACGTTGTGCGTAAACTCTTTGTGTAACGCACTGTACGCAAAACAGGGTCAGGTCTATCCATAGCTACAATATGGAAAAAAAAAAAAATAACTGTCAGACGTGGGAGAGCTATATCTACAAACACTGGAGCAGAGAGTCCCAGTCTGGGGTGCACATAGCCCTTGGGATACTCCACGCAAATTTTCATCCAGTACACAAAAATGACGGTATTCACTTTTATACAGTATCAACAAAAATACGAGTTTTACTAACAGACCTAACTTTATTTGATTCTGGGATCAGGAGAGATGATCTTCTTCTTCTTCTTCTTCTTCTTCTTCTTCTTCTTCTTCTTCTTCTTCTTCGTTTCTTCTTCTTCCTTCTCTGCCATATTCTGTGCTTCTTTTACAATGTTAGAATGTTTGGAAGCTGTGTTTGGGAGTTGCAGAGGGGCAGGGGAAGGTAAATACCATAATGGCAATGTAGTGATCGTGCTAGCTTTATTCTGTGGAGGTGGGCATTTAGCCTACAGTGACCTGCCCTGGCACATAAAACGTGTGCTGAACTCTGTCCAAAGAAACAGTTTGCAGCACGAGGACATGTGCACTTGGATTTCTGTCATCATTAAACATTTTTGTCCTTGTTGATGGTTCACGTTTAATGATGGTTTTGGTTTCGCTGTGAGAGTGGTTTTAGAAAAGGAATCAGTGATGACCAGATACGAGGCATCAAGGGGTACAATGACGAAGAGAGGCTTGAGAGCCCGTGTGGTGGAGCTAAGAGCGATCATGTGTGTTGGCTTTTGAGCTCTGTTTGACGTCATGAGCCAGAAGGGGAACAGGTACGCTGGGTTGACTTGCTGTGACCAGGCCAGGCCTTGGTTCTCCTGTCTGTCTGTGTAGTTAACCCAGACAGCCTGTGCCCTTCTGTCCATCTAGGTGGGAGGACTCGCTTGCCAGTCTGTTGCCAGTTGGAAAAGGGAAATGTGGTCTTTATTAAAACTTATTGGAAAAAAGACAACTGTGGGCTTTTAACTTTACTGTGGGATTTAGGACTTGGGGCGTTGTCAACTTTTCATGCCCTTTGGAAACGGGGGAGGAGGAGGAGGAGGGGAGGAAGGATTTATGGGCTATTGTTACGGTTGTCTCGACATTATGTTGTAATATATTGATATTGGTATTAACCTGGAAGGTGGGCTTGAGGGCTTGTATCTTAAGACCGGGGCATTCTCATAATTATAATCAGGGGAAGGGAAGGCAGGGGGGAAATTTATAGACACTTGTTACAGTTGTAAAGACAGGTAATTATCCACGTTATATATTAAGAAGAAGAAGGATATCAATTACGTTGATGTTAACCTGGAAGGTAAGCCTTTAGGCTTCGTGGATCAAACCTGGGTGTTTATGCCCTCGGCAGAGGCGAAAGGAATTTACTTATGGGCTCATACTACCGCTGTGTAGACGTACACTTCCATGCTTTGATGTTGGTACGTAACTGGAAGGTGGGCAGCAGATGTTTAGTAGTTGGGCACATATGAAGAGAGCAGAAATAAACTGATAAATAGTGGGACACATGTTTAGACAAGTGAATGATTCAGTCCAGGGAGGGCTGGCGACCTCGAACTCTGAGTACTCTAAATGCCCACAGTACTGTCGGTATGCCTTGGTGGCCTTGAGTCACTAAGTTTCTTTAAAAGATTTTAATCGTCACCTCGAATCCTTTACTGGCGCGAAATTTGGGACTGGTTTTCCGAGAGTAGACTTGAAGAGTTCTTGGTATGATTCAAATGGACATTCGGTGGACCGTCTATAGTGACCCGGATAATTGCAACTTTCACTAAATCCCAACATTTTTCAAAGAACAAAATGATGTATCTCTATATGAAAGCCTCTGGATAATCGCAATTCATTTTGATTGCAACATTTTAGGAGTTGCGATAAAGCGGAGTTGACTGTAATACTGTTACAGCCTACACTGCTGGGATTTTACAATGTTATAAATGCTGTAAAACCCCCCGATTCGAATTCTCATGATCTCGAATTCGCCACGACCTCGATGCGACACGTCTGTCCCTTGCCCTATATTTCTATGTTAATTTTACCTCATGATTTTGAATAACCCACCACGTCTCACGAATTTGCAAAGATATTTCCGGGAAATCTTACAGTGAGGTTGTTCTACTGCATTCCGTATTTTTTTTTCTTTTTGTCTAAGCCAATGAAACACGTCATTAGGACCCCGCCTTATCATCTCTCCCGGAAAAAAATATGTTGTGAAACTTTCCCCTTGTCATTAAAGCACACTCATCGAAAAGAAACCGAAATCCTTCATTGCATTCTGGACGCAGGTAATGTCCCACAAAAATTTACTTTATTGTCTGTTGCATCTATCGCTGTGGCATATTCCGCCGAAAATCTGTCGACCGCTGACGTCATTATTTCGCCAAGTAGGATTCGTCTGTGCAGTAGCATGTTACCAGATATCCTGTTTAGTCGATGTCGTTCTGTTGCAGTCAGTCCTCTAATTCATATAATATTATTTCTTTATTTAAAATTTTCTCTATTATAATGTAAAACAAAACTTTGGCGTAATTGCAAGCCCTGTTTAATGGCAGTTCTATGTATTATTATATGCACGACTTTGTAGTGTCATGTCTCCATTGGTCACGCGTTCCTGGCAGCGTTGATAGTTTGATGTTCGGTGTTTCATAATCCATGTGCCAGATTTTTCAGCTCATTAAGGGAGATTTTGAATTTGTGGTGTAAGCCATGATACGCAACATCCCCAGGGTTGGACTTAGTAGTCATATGGATTGTGTAAACTTAATCCCTTTAATTGCGTTTGTCCACCGTCTCAAAGACGATTGTCTGATTTTAACAACAGATTTTATATTTAGTACAGATCTGCGTTGTCTTTACTTTTCATAATCAGTTACTGGTGTGGAAATTTTCGGATTTCAGCTTCACAGCGAGCTGATAATGGCGACCTCCACGTGGGAAGATTTGTTTTGCAAGTTGATCTTCAGGTTCATTAATTTGGTATTAGAAATTCGACCTTCTGTGCTTGCGATCAGTAAATCCAGTAGCTAATGTTTAGTCTATCTTGGTGTATTTTTGTGTTATCCTATTAATGTTATTCATATATCTCGTGATAGGTCAGGTGTCTTATCTTCTTATAGTTCATTAGTTAAGAATAAAGCATGCAGAGACCATTTCTTATTTCAGATTATAGTATATCTTATTTTATCTTATCTTCTTATGCAGTGTTAATTTACTTTCATAAGTTTACATAAATGCCTCGTGACAAATCAATGCGCGGATAAAGTTAGAAAGAGATTTAAATCGTTGCATTATTTCACCGTGTGGTTCTAGTCTAGAAGTCGTACGGGTTTGGCTTCTATTAAAATCGTTTATTGTTATTGAGCTTGCCGTTTTCGTTTCGTTAATGATGCGATCCCAGCTTTGATCAAGTCCTTGACAAACGCCTCTTTACAGTATGACAATATCACGGGTGTCCTAAGTGCCCTGCCTTCATGCCCCCATCCCCCACTCTCCCGTTAGTCACTAAGCACGGGTTCGCCTACGCACATAAGGTCACTCCAACTTCATCACAGTGCTCCTGTGAAAAGTAACAAACCATAATGCTGCATGTCTCTTACATGATGTCTTAGTCTTTACGACGTTGTTCTTCCGCCGGAAAAGTAGACAGAACAGGGCGTAACGTGTGGGGTAAGCGCCTTCATGATCACTTAACACTGAAGTGGAGGGTGAGCAGACACAAAGGAAAATGATACTCACTGTGGAGGAGTAGGGGTGAAAGTGCTCAAGATTTTTTTTTTGAATGAGTGTGAGAACAAAAAGAAACGGGNGGGGGGGGGGGGGAGGTCCCGGCAAGACCGTTGTTGCAAGGCTGTTCAGAAGACACGGCAAACAGAGAGAGACACGCATGTGGCATAAGACGCTAGGCGATATGTTGAGAGAGAATTCCCGGTGTTATGTGCAAAGATCTATGCGTAAGTTGGAAGAAAACGAACAGTCGATGGTCTTGTTTTCTCGATCGAGTTAATTTTCTACCCAATTTATTATTGACGCTGGAATATTTGTTCAAGATTATCGTATGGATGGGGATATTTTGGTTAAAGTACATGTTAATAGAGATAACGAACTGGTGATTACTGAAACCAACCGATGTAATGAAGATAAACGTCTTGTGATTGCATGTTCTGTGTGTCACACAAAGCTCTGGGCTGACGATCTTTATCTTTCATTCACATGCGCCAACTATTCATGCACACAAGCTGATGGGTCATGTATACTCACGCACGCATGAGCGTCGTGCACGTTCGTGACATTTTGATGGCGACTCAATCAAGTGGAATCAGTAGACAAACGCCTCTGAATTTTTTTTTTTTGGAACCGCCTTTAATTTTTTTTTTTCAATTCTCTGTGCTTTGTTGCTGGCGGCTGATGCCGTAGGCTGGGAACAATGAAGTCATGACGTCATTGCTGTGTCTTGCGACTGATGACATGGCGACGTGGGAAAATGTACCGAACAGATCGAAGCTGGCCAGTAAGGGCGAGGGACGATTTGTCGCGTAGCATATCTGATAATGCAGTGTTCGCTACTTCATTTACTGCTTTCGTGTATCAAAGATGGCCGCATGTAAATTCAGCTTTGGCCTAAGTGAGAACGGAAAGTTGGAGGATTTTTAGGGACCAGAAAAGAGATAGGGGGATAGGAATGACAGTAATAGAAGCTGTCTTAGGGATTGGATACTAACCCGTCCTGTCCTCTCCTGAACATAAACCACCCAAGTGATTCTTCCATATCAAGTGCATAGAATGAATTACATTGTTTCGGAAAAAAACGAGTCACGTGGAGAAATTTTATATTTTCTACACTTGAGTTGAGATGTTGAAACGGGTAGTTTTAAGTGCAGAGTAATTGCACTTAAAATGGGTTTCCCCTCAAGTCTGGAGGAGCTCTTACTTTCGAGCAAGGAAGTCTAATGATGCTATAACTGGGTCAGCTTTGGAATCGAACATCATAAACTGCCTTATTCATAGATCATATTTTTTTTTTTTGGAGGATTTTTTTTTCTCGAGAGGTACTAAAAAAAGCCGCGTGGGTCAGATCCTGAAACTTTCCCCAGGAAGTAACTGGATTTAGCTTAGAAGCAGGGTTATGAGTATAGAGAAAGAAAAGGCGTTCGTTCTCAGGAAAAGTCTCTAGTGAAATGGTTGGGAACTCTTCTGCGGGTGCTTACTTTTCTTTAATCGTGCGCCCTGACCTACATCAAGGACAGATTGGAACACTCTCGGGATCTGGGCAAAACTGACTTGGTATGTTTTGAAAAAAAAAGTAGCTGGACTGTAACAGTCAACCGAATAGCAAGGTGACTCAGCTTAACTGGAGGACGATGAACTGGAGTTTTTACGAAAATTATATTCTTGAAGATTTGAACTGAACTGAACTGAACTGAACTGTCACTGCAAATTGCCTCCATGACTGCGTTTAACATGTAGTATAAACAGTTATTATACCATCATCCTTATAGATATACAGTACGGCACGGATAATACGTACACCTTGGGACCGGTCAAAAGAGTACTTACTAACAGAAATGCGTATTAATCATACATGTACTCATAGAGCAGAAAAAATCGGGACCAAAACTACTGTACTCATTTACGCACTAAGCGTGTTCGTATTAAATGTGCTCCGCTGTACTATTATAAAACAGTCGTTGTATTTTGCGTGACTTGAAAAGTTACATTTGACCTTGTACTAACGTACACAGGCGATAATCCGCATTCTTTTACATATGTTGATCGTAATACTGTGCCTTGAAAGCATGAATACTAAACATAAATCATGCTGAGCTGATCTTTTGATGCCTCAGTGAGCAAACTGGCCTCGTCCTACATCTGTTGCCATTGTCTGGGCGGTTCGACCCTTTTTGCAGTTGCCAACGGGCAAAAGGTGCGAATATAATAAATATGAGCGATGAACGTCGTGAGCGATGTTGCATTTGCGTGAGATCTCTGTTACACATCTGGGCTTTCTACAGTATATATGAAGGGTTTCATGACAAAACGCGTTATCCACCAATATGAATTTTTAGCTTATTCTACATACTTCATGTAGCAATGAGTGTATTTAGTATACATGTATATTTCCATTCCACTGAAGGACATTTGATCTACATTATTTAAGACTTAAATTTCGCCTTTGACATAAAAATATGCTTTGTATCTGGTCTGTTTTGCCACAACCCCCGAATGATGTATAATGCGTTTTGCCATGAAGCCCTTCAATATATACTGACCCACTGTTTTGTTACTTGCAGAGAAATCAGTGTTCACTAACGATATGTGTAGCTGAGTATAGGCCCCGGGGGTATAGCAGTTTAATGATTATTAACCACTGTGAACAAAATCTTGGTCCGCCAGGAAATTGTAGTTCAGAAGTATAACAGTATAATATACCCAATTATTTGGCAGTCTCAAAGTATTTTTTATGATCATCTCTCTCTCTCTCTCTCTCTCTCTCTCTCTCTCTCTCTCTCTCTCTCTCTCTTTCTGTCTCTCTCTCTCATCCACCCTCATACACACAATTTCTCCTTTCCTCCTCCTCTCTCTCTCTCTCTTTCTCTCTCTCTCTCTTTCTCTCTCTCTTTCTCTCTCTCTCTCTCTCTCTCTCTCTCT
>JAWQUT010000035.1:693451-729699 GCA_033807755.1 Ellobium chinense
GGGGGGGAGGTACTAAATTTGTCTGCTGTAAAGTTTAAAATACTAGCAGCCAATTTTGTGTATATTATACCTTGAAGACTATTGCTAGTTCAGGCTTTGTGCATACACACACAGACAAAAAAAAAATCTCTTAAAGAACTTGCTTTCGACGTTCCTAGGGCTCTCTGTGTGGAGGATTGATTTTATGTGAAGAAAAAATAAAAATGGTAATTTTGAAGGTCACTCATCACTGTGAGCAATTTGTGCGCTGAAATAGTAATTTACCCAGAAAAGCAACAAAGTAGATGGCAAATGTCATGGCTGTAGGAACACATCTATCCTCCATGACATGGCGGAAAAAGATAAGGGATATGTCCTCTTGATATTATTATACTGCTATTATGGATATATTTAGTTTGTGTCTAACATGTTTATCTCCCTTTGTCTTCTGCAGAGTTCTGAAAGACGGTTGTATACAAGATCACCAAATCCCAGACGAAAGTCACGTGACCTTATTACCAAATATGGAATCTGGCTTGAGCGTAAGTATCATAGTTGCTGTATTCTACTATTAAACTAGACTAGTGGCGATGACAAATCAAAATTTGGATAAACTAGAGTGACGTCACTTGGAGGTCTTGTTGCAAGAATCGTTCTACTTACTTATTTTTCTGACTAGATGGTGGGTGGCGCGGGCGTGACGTCATCGTCTAGTCATGTACCTTTGTTCAGCCTGTGTGCTCATTCTCGCACACACGCTCTTTCTCTGTCCTTCTGTTTGTATGTCTGTCTGTCTCGGTCTCTCTCTTTTTCTCTCTCTCTCTCTCTCTCTCTCTCTCTCTCTCTCTCTCTCTCTCTCTCCCTTTTCTTCTACCTGTCTTGTTCGTCGTTCATTGTATCGCGTTATCAGCTTAGCAGTCCTTATCAGCAATATTTTTTTTTAAGTTTTGGCAACTACCTTACACCAAGATAGGAAGGCTGTGTCACACAGTATAGACTAGACCACGACAGACTATCATACTCAAGATTTCATTCTTGTTGTTGACTTGTATAAGACAAGGCAGAGTTTCTAACGGCTTGGGCATTTTATGATATTAGTCCTACTGAGAGACCTACTGAGCCAGGGTCGAATCGGGAGGGAGGGGGGGAGGGGAAGGTCAACCNGACAACCCCCCCCCCTCCCACTTGCACACTTTCCCCGTCTCCTCATTGGGGTTGGCTTGAGGTCAAGAGAAAGAGAGAGAAAGGAATCTGTAATCATGAGAGAGAGAGAANNNNGGGGGGGGGGGAGACAGTAATCATTAAAGATTTTCAAATATATAATGCAAACTTTGATAACCTCTGCCGCGTTCTTTTGTTCCTAGAAGTCATGATACGCCCCAGCAGTCAACTCGGTGTGTTGGTGGTTGGTATGTCTGCATTCAGATCTATATCAACACTGTAAGTTAGTCTAGTCCCAATGCTATGACAAGAATTTAGGTTTGTCTCCCCCAGAAGGCTATAACGGGGTTCAGTTTGTTGTCGCCAGTTATTTCGGAGAACGGTGTTTTTGGGGGGGAGGAGGGGGAGGGAACGGAGAGGACAGATAGCGATGCAGAGCGAAGATAGAATGACGGGAGTTCGCACAGTTATGCATGTCATTATTAGCAGTGTCAAACTCACGTTTAACTTTTACTGTAAGTCATTGGTAGCTGACTGTTATGACGTGAAAGAATCCATATCTTTTTCAAGATTGAAGAATGGTTCGTGATTACTATACATGTGTCTTCTGTTTTTGAGAGTCAGTGTATTAGATCTACAAAGAAATCTGAAATTTAATAAGGGATTTTTTGGCAAGTCTTATCAGAGATGTAGTCATTGTAATAGATCTGCAAGGAAATCTGAAATTTAGTGAGGGATTTTTTTGGCAAGTCTTATCAGAGATGTAGCCAGTGTAATAGATCTGCGAAGAAATCTGAAATTTAGTAAGGGATTTTTATGGCAAATCTTATCAGAGATGTAGTGGTGAGGGCACAGCCTGTTTTTGACTGTATGCGTGTTTTCTTCTTAATTCGTAAGTATTACATACTGCTTCATTATGCTCCACCCTATCAAGTGAGCATTGACGTTTAGCTTACGATAATATGCGACTGTGCCTGTAACTGGAACTAATAATAATAACAATAATCGTTGATATTACTGTTGTTGTCATTATTGTTATGATTATTTTCGTTGATTGTGGTAGTAAATGACTGAGTGGAAAGAAATCGACACAAATTTGAAATCGTATTCATTTGGGCATGAATTAAAAGATGGAAGACGATGGGGTGATGGTATCAAAACGCCTTCACCACGTCTTTTCGGAGTCTTGGAAGTGAATTAAAAAAAAAAAAAGCCCGGACAATCGTGAGGAAGTTGTGGCGTTGTCTCTACATTCCTGTGCTAATTTTGGATAGGAGTGAGAAGGGCGTGACACCAAGAGAGGCTAGAAATCTCAGTCATTCATTACATTTATCTTATCAGACACAGGTAAGGCCCACGTAAGAATGTCCGCGTTTTCATTCATATATGGGCACCCTGTGTTTCTGATCATCTGTTTTCGTGACTTTAAGTTCAAATATTTGAAGAAATTCTTACGTCCACAACAGTATTCTCTGATGTGGAAAGTTCGTCAGTTGAGTTTTGTTTTCGATGTCTGTACTGGAGCTTGAAGCTGTTGAAAAATTTGGCCCTGTGGTTACGTTTTCAGGTCTTGTTGTACTAGTGGACCGTCCTTAAATCCCCATTCAACCGGCCGGTCACCACACCACCAAAGTCTTTGCCATTTGGTGTTCGTTAGTATTTTGATGGTTTCGGTAGCATCAAATGGATCATAGCAAAATCTCTTCGGACTTTGACCCACTCATCTGAACTCTTTTGCGAACACTGTGATACTAAACTAGTCCTCCATTGTTTTCAGCTCGGCGCTAAGTATCCTTTTCAAGTGGATGAACGCAGTCTATTCTGTTCTTATCATTAAATTTCAAGCTGTTGAAGAATGCAGGATGACAGTCGTGTTGAGTTGCGAGGGAGAGAGCTTGCCTCTGATTGGTCCGTAAGCCTCGTGTTGACGAACCGCGTTAATCCTTATATGGGCAAAACCGCAGCGTGCAAGGCGAGGAAGAATGGGCAGGAGTTTTATCAATGAAACTCTTCAAGGCTTGAGAGACACTGACCTCAATAGAAAGAACGGTGTGCCGTTTTTACCGTGGGACAGGAAACAAGGTAGCCTCGATGCTGCCTTGTTCGTGTGAAAAGAAAAAAAATGAAGGCGCTTGTCGCATTGCGGTGCGCAATAGTCGTATAATTTGCGGTTTGTCGTGCAACACATGTAATCAAGCTGACAGTAACAAATTGACGGCCTTTGTTGTTTCAGTGTAGACTATGCAAAAATGACATTTGCATTCAGCTCAAAAGCTTTTGTCACGAGGTTTACCGTAGAGGGGCTGGAAAGGCATTGCCCTGAATAGGATGGCTTTATCGTGTTATTTATGACGTGACTCGCTGTCCTTTTTACATTGAATGTTTTCTGACAAAGCTGTCAGTTTTAGCCGGTGCTATATCAGTAGCACATTTCCTTATTCGTCTTGTTCTCCTTCTCCTCATCCTCTTCCTCTCAGGATTTTCTTTTCTCCTTCTCTCTCCCACTCTTTCACGCTTCGCCCCTGTTCCTTCACCTGTATTCGAGCATTCTCCCTAGCCACTGCCGTTCCGCTTTGGAGATCAGCATCGCAGCTTAATGGCTACCCGCGCTTTATTGCAACTGTGTCCCATGTTCACGTATTCGTAGAGTTGCGATTAGGCGGAGTAGATTGAAATATTGTTGTTGTTGTTGCTGTTGCAGCCGCTGTGGGTTTGGCTCTCTCCGTTTGGCCTTTCTTGTTCCCTGATGACTATCCTGTTGGAGAAAAACACAACAGATTTGTTTCGCGATGCACATGCAAGATCGGCATAAAGTTAACATACCGGTAAAGAGAAATGAATGGGCAGGCAGAGAGCCCTGTTGCAGCGACCTGCCTTTGCTCTAACCCTCATTAAACCTTGTACGCTTTCTTATCAAGATTTCGGTGACCTCAGTGGACTTGTTTTGATCGTTGATCTAGGGCTGGGACAGCTGCAGCTTCACCAACCCTGGTGTCAATAGATCTATGACCTTTTTGGTGAATAGAACTTAGTATTTAGCGTGTCAGCGTCATATATTCACGGTTTATATAGTCTAGTAGAGTGTGTACATACCTGTTTCAGCGCTCTCCCACGCCGCTCCCTACTCCTTGTCAGCGTGGACGGGTGCCCGCTTGTCTCTTCCCAAACAGCAATTCAAGTCTACTCTACCGGCCCCACCGAAAACTATGTGGCTGATAAACATTTCTTTGTTTAAGCTACCTTGCCCCACCCAAATAAATCCCTCATACAAACCTCGCAGGTCGCAGGGGAGAAGTAAGCGAAATTTTTGGGAGGCGTTCTTTTCTTTGTCAAGGTAGGTTCAGGCGTTTTAAAGAGCCTGCAATATAAAAATCTGCCGGTCGCTTTGTGTGTCCTTTTACATTTAGAACAGTAAGGCCGGGTTGGCGCATGCCAGTCAAGAGTTGCCTGTTTGGCCCCGTCTTCACACCGGCGGGTTGGAGTTAGCGTTTCGCCGCGTGACCAATGTTGCTAATTTTAAATTCGCATATAAAGTGGCCGTATCTTTCTTTGATTCATAAAATTCGTTTGGATTCTGTCTGACGTTGACTGCACAGTAGCGTGTGGATCCTTTACCGCCAGACACTGTTAACTACTGGTGTAGTCGACATGGTTCTCAGTTCGTAAAGGGCCTCAGTTCGTGCCGCACAAGTACGAGTGGCCTAGACTAGACGTAGTCTAGCTTTTTAGGTATCTTTACAGGGGTGCGAGGATTTTATTGCTTTCAGATTGTAAATTTACATTTTTATATCATGGAGGTATGTTATGATTATTCTTTCTTTCTTTTTCTTTCTTTCTTTCTTTCTTTCGATCTTTTTTTCTTTCTTTCTTTCTTTCTTTCATGCATTCATTCTTCCTCAGTCATCGTACACTTTTATTCAAATAGTAATTTGTTCATTTGCTATTCATTTTTATCAATTCATCATCATTTGTGATTTAAATTTCATTCTTTCATATTATGTTACCAGCTCCTAACTTCCTTTTCCTATGCCTGTCTTCTTCTTTTTTCCTTTCTCTTCCATCTCTTCTTCCTCCTTTCTTTTCCATTTCTTCATCTTCCTTCCCTTTCACCTCTTTTATCATCTCCAATTTTCCTAGCCCCTATCTCCTCCCCTCATTTCTCCTCCTCAATCTCTTCCTCCTTCTCCTCTTTCTCCTTCTCCTCTTTCTCCTTCTCCCTCCTCCTTCTCCTCCTCCCCCCTCCATCCTTTCGTTCTCTTCCACCTCCTCATCTTCCTCATGGACAAGAGACATCGTCAGTGTTGTCTTTAATCACTTACAGCGTGTCGTTACCGCACGTTGAACTTTGAGAGATGGCAAAAACTCGTTAATCAGTAAAATAAATGTTTTCGTACCTTTGAAGCCATTTACTTTTGTTTTGTTCAATATTAGATTTGACTTGTTTGCCATTTTCGTGTTCCTGGATGCCTCAGAGATCGAGGACTGATTGAAAACAAACATGCCCTGACATACTTTTTCACAAAGCTGTGGGCTTTGTTTATTTGCTTTGCTTTATTATCTGTTTTAAAGTGTTGAACTTCGGAGAAGGTTTGAGTATTATTTGAGTTGCACGCTTTTTAGCACTGCTTTGTTATCCTGGTTACCTTTCTTGTCGGTGTTCTTTCATTCTTTCCTTCCTTTTTCTTGCCCTCCGTTTTTTTTCCTTTCATTCTTTCGTGTTATTTCCTTCTGTCTTCCTTTTTGCTCTGTCTCCAGGCGCACATAATCACCACTGCAGCCATACACCACTTCCTGTTTCCTTCTCCTGTTACCTCCCCTTTGCAGTTATCTCCCCCTAATGACGTAGTTTCAGCGCTACATAACTCGATCTCCCCCACAGGCGTCTCTTCTTCTCTTCTTCTCCTCTTCTGCTCTATCATTCCTCTTTGACTTCCGCATTTTTTTCTTCTTTCCTGTTTTCTGCTGTCGTATTTTGCTTCATGCCTCTCTCTCTCTCTCTCTCTCTCTCTCTCTCTCTCTCTCTGCTCACTCGCTTCCGTTGACTTCCTGTGATCTTATCCTGCTCGGAGTGAATATTGAAGGGAATGGGATGGGTTGAGAGAGCAGTCACATTCCAATCGCTGATCGATCCCACAGAACATGCGGTCGCATCAAGCATGAAAATTACTAATGCATCGGTCTCTCCGTTTTACGGTTGGTTTTTCTAGGTTTTTTTTTTGTTTTTTTCATCTATATTTGCAACATCCATTAGGAAACAGAACATAATGCTTTTTGCTCGTAGAAGAGTGTTTGTCGGTTTGTCAGAAGGGTAGGGGAGATTTGCGGGTAGAAACAAGTTGACGTCATTCTAATTCAACCTGTTATTGCAGTCATTTTGTTTCTCTCTGTCTTTCATTCTTTCTCTTACTTTCTTTCTCTTTTTCTGTCTTTGTCTCCATTCCAAGGATTGTCACGTGTGTCTGCTGTTATACAGCAAATACAAGCACATGACAGTTACACGCCTTTAATGTAACTGTTGGCTGTTCATAGACAGAAGTGTGAAAGTGTCAGAAGAAAAAAAAAATCATTAAATATACAACGAAGGTTATATCGCGTCATTCTGAGTGGTTATTGATTCCCATCCATCTGCATTGATATTCTTTAGCCCCAAGCCGGATTTTCCATGGGCATTACGGCACAATTTTATCTAGGTCAGTCTGCGGTCAGCCACTAGGGTAATGGACATGACGCGCGCATTGTCCGTTATACAGTAAAACTTCACTATTCAAATTCCCGGGAGGCTGCTGAGAAATTGAAGATCGGGTGGTGTTCGAGTTTATGAGGCAGAATTTTATATATATATAATTATACTGTATATAGTGTTTATTATATATATATATATATATAGAGAGAGAGAGAGAGAGAGAGAGAGAGAGAGAGAGNGTTTATCATCTCTCTCTATATAGAGAGAGAGAGAGAGAGAGAGAGAGAGATTGTAGCTTCGCTCCGAGATCACGGAGAATATAGAGACTGTGTGATTGGAGATTTTCAAGTACTACTGGTATAAAATTTTACGTAAGACGAAAGGGAATTACAGTACATCAGGGACGGCAAGAGGGAGGAGATGACGTAACGACATAATGGAAGTTACTTTGCGATGAAGGACTTGAGAGGTGGATGTATTTAACTTTACCCAGGTGAGCCTGAGGTCACTTAGCGACCACATGATCACTGATTCCATTAAATTTTATGTAGGGAGGAAGGAAGGTACTTAGGGAAAAGGGGATTGTGTAACGTCATAACGGAAATTCTAGTGGAGCACTGACAGTGCGTACACCTTGGGACCGATAAAAAATGTACATATTAAACAGGAATACGTTTTAAGCATACACGTGCCTTAGAGAAGAAAAATTCGGGTACCAAAAATACGGTACTCAGTATCTGTGTTTACGTACTAAGCGTGTCCGTATTAAGTGTGCTCCACTGTACTTTGTAATGAAGGACATAAAAGGAGAGAGGTACACTATCTAGGTCGGGCTGTAGTCATCGACTGTCGTTCTTGCTGTTAAATTTGTGTATGTAGGGAGAAGGGAATATGCTGGTGGAGAGTGAGAGAAAGATGCTGTCACGATGGACTGGAAATTGATTTGTAATGAAGGACATAAAGGTGTATGTACATTAACTAGGACAGAGTGTGGTCACCGATTGAACAGCGATGACCCTGTCATTCTGGCTATTACTAATTAAAGCTGATATGTATGTAGGGAGGAGGGGACATGTTGGGGGGAGAATGAGAGAAAGAAGCTGTCACGATGGACAGGAAATTAATTTATAATGAAGGACGTGAGAGATGTACATTTACCCAGGCCAGCTCCTGGTCACTAGGTTAATGGCTGTGACGTGGCCAATGTGGTTATGTGGTTTATGTTTGAGGTGGAAAGGCATGTACGTGGGTGGGGCGTAAATTGATAGTATTACGGAAATTACATTTTAATGAAGGATGTGATGGGAATGACGGTATGTACTGGCTTTCATGTATTAGAAATAGAGAGAAAGCTGGGGTTAAGGAAGACACAGATTTATGGAGTGGAGAGACAGAAAAAGAAAATGGAAAGAGGTGGACGAAATACAGAGAGATAGCTCTGATTTGAGGGGGAGAGAGAGAGAGAGAGTGCTCGCGAGAGAGAGAGAGAGAGAGAGGGTGTGTGGCAGAATTGAAAGAGAGAGGGATCAGAAAGAGAGAGGAAATCTGATCAAATGGAGTAAGAGCGACAGACACCTCAGACGATGGTAGAGAGAGAGAGAGAGAATGTAACAGTCGAACGAGATATTGGGTTAGAAAGAGGGACAGACGTTCATACGGAGAGAGAGAGAAAGAGTAGAAAGAAAGAAGGAATGTTGATGACGACAATACTACCGCCATACGTAGCGCATGAAAGAGCAATTAACTCTCGGCAGCCTAATAGGATTTCTTGTGTTATCCATTATCCAAAGCTGGATTCTCTCCGTTCCACTCATCCATCATGGCGTCAAACCTGACACATTACGTGGAGTTAACGAGAGCTTATCCTCAAGGTCGCGACACATATTTAACCCTTTGATGTGTGCGTCGCGTGAGTAGCCCTAGCTTAGTGTGTTGATAAAAACTTGATATACACGTGAGGTGTTAATACAGTCGGCTTCGGTTAATGGCAGTTCCTCGGAAGCATGGGAGATATTGTGATTAACAGAAGATGCGACCGTCCAGCGACATGCATACATATAAATAATGCAGCAATGATTCCTCTAATCTGGAAAACGTTCTGATCAAGTGAAAGTTACAGAGAAGCGGACTGCCATAAAGGAGATTTTAACGCATATTGTGAAGAACTGGTCATTAATAGGATTGCCGTTACATTGGAAACTTGTTGAGATCATCGGAACTAATGTACGACGTCTGAATGAAAAGAAAAAAACAATGTGGGGGAGGGGGAGGGGCGGTGGTAATCGTTGTACTTTTAAGATAACTAGATGACGCAGGGAAAAACATTCCGTTTCAGTACTGTCATTCGAAATTGATGGCGCTGATTTGTAAAGTTAAAAAAAAAAAAAGGAGGAAAAAAACAACAACAAAAGTGCGGGTTTGTGGGTTTTGGTGGTTTTTTTTTTTGTTATTTTAATTATATGTCTGTCGAAGGCCAGCTTCAGCAAAGGCTACAAAAAGTGAGGAAAAGTCTAAAGAGCTTAGAATTAAGGTCATACTGTGAAGGAGTAGTTAGTTAAAGCAGTTCAAATCAACTATATTATTTTGTAAACTAAAGTACGTAAGTATCCGTGCGTTTTGTTCTTAAGGAGAGCTTAACAACCAGTTCGTTTTTTTGGTGTTTTTTTTTTTAATTTTTGGCAAGGTCTGTTTTGAAATTGATTCGCTCCGGGGTCATGCGGGGTGAGGGCCGTGTGTCACGGGCAATGTCAAGGCCGTATGTATGCACTCTACGAAAGGGTAACCCAGTTATAGAGTTCTTATGAGTTGTCTATCTATATATCTCGCGATACATCATTTTTTTTTCATTGTATATTAGATTCTGTAAACATGTGGGTGATGAGAGAACTTTGACCTACCTGCCGAGTGTTCCTGCACTTTTAGCCATCAGGGGTGTTAACGCTGACATCCTGGGCCCTTTCCCCCTTTTAACCCCCTCCCCCCTCCTCCCAACTCATCATGGTTAACGGTCATGATTCTGTGTTCGGATCCTAGAATTGTCTTACCCCCTAACCCTTACCCCCATCTCAGTAAACATTCATCTGTCGAGGATTTTTACGTTCAGATGCAAGACCCGCCACCCCCATCCCTGCCTCATCACTCGTTCACTTTCATAAATGTTTACACTGAGACACCTCCCTCCATCTTTTTAACCCATCATGGTAAACACCTATGCACTTTCATCTGTGAGGAGTGTTTACGCTCAAATCCTAGAATCTCCCTCCATCCCCGCCCCATCACGCATGCACTTTTAGGGGCGTTTCCACCTTTACCTTATCATGGTAAACACCCATGCATTATCATCTATGAATGGTGTTTATGCTCAGATCCTAGAATCCCCCTCCATCCCCGCCCCATCACGCATGCACTTTTAGAGGCGTTTACACTGAGATAGAGACATCCCTCCACCTTTACCCCATCATGGTAAAAACACCTGTTGTGCACTTCCATCAGGGGCGTTTACGCAGAGGTCCCACATCCCTACCTCCCTCTCCATTACGGTAAACACTTGAGGATGACGTCTGTGGGTAGGTCTTGTTCTAGAGTCTAGTTTGCATTTCTGCACCCAGCGAATGTTTCGGGATTTGGTCGATACCTTTTGTTTTGTTTTTTTTTTCATTGCGGCTAGAATGACATGAGTTGTCTTTCAGAAGACATGAATGACGTCATGAACGAACTTTTCTGTACTAACCCTGCTTATTATAAAAAAAAAAACCAAAAAACAGAACAAAACTGTATGGAGGTAACGGTGCAATATAAACTAATTTCTTTGGGGGGGAGGAAGGGTTGTGAAGAAAACAGAACAGAACAGTCATGTAATTATTTTTAACTATGTCGATCACATTTTGCGACTCTGTTCATGTTGATAATCGCGCTCGCAACATTGATTTTTTTTTCATGTTTTTGAACGTGGTTAATGTGGCAAAAAAAGACATGAATGAGCTGTCTGCGAACTTGCACTGTGAGTCGAAAGGCTGTTTAAAAAAATATGAAAAAACATAATTTTTTAAAAAAAAAGAAACCTGAATAAATTATTTTGTTGATGACAAGTCCTAAATACTGAACTAGTGGACCATAGGGCCGTAACTTAGAGGAGAGTAATAATGGCTTGTAACATGTGCTACACTAAACGGTGGTTTATGGTGGTGATTTGCATTGAGAGGGAATGCTGATGGGGGCTATGCCTTTGTGGAAGAACATTGGGTGCAGATATATAGGACAGGCAGGCAGACAGGGTAGTAAGACAGACAGACAGACAGACAGACAGACAGATTGGCTGGAAAGCAGAAATACAGACAGATAAAGAAGTGAGGGAGAGAAGAAAGGAGAATAAGAGACAAATGACCCATGTCACCATATTCCATAGTCTAGTATCTTTTCTCTTTTTTTAGTTTTTTTGCTTAATCACAACTTAGAATTATTTTCAACATTTCGCAGAGTCAGAGTACAGTGCTGTTTTTCCTTTTATTTTTTTCTTTTCAATCATCAACTTTTCCATAATTTCCGTGCGTTGTGTTTATGCGAAGTCGACCGCACATAGCGCGAAAGTAACAATCATAGCAAACTATTGTGTCACAAAGCATAAGGACAATCCCTCTCGCTCGCCATGACCCCATAGTAACAATGAGACACTCGTCCCACTCCCAAAGCCATGTTTCTAAGCGTACGCACGACACAGGATTCTCATGTGCACTTCAGTAATAACCAAAAGTACAGCATTCATAATCTGTCTTGTTTCGTTAGAAAAATCATGGAGGCATTTTGAACCGACTTCGAAATCTTCTTCTCCTACCCTTATTTTTTAATATATTATATTATAATCATTTCCTTTCTTCCCTCCTACATGATTTTGCATTGCTGTTTCATTTGCTTTCCATATTGTTGTATCTTTTTCAGTCTGGAAATAAAAGTTATAAGTTCTAAAAGTTGTTCATTTTTTTTTAAAGTTCACATCTCACTCACACACATTATCATCGCCAGATATTACACTTTTCAGCACCCAGACTGCTACTAGTAATACCACTGTTGTCTCGAAATCGACGGAGAACCATTATACCCATATCATGTAACAGTAATCGAGTGTATTACGCAATGGCTTAATCCTTCTCAGAAAAAAAAGGGAAAAACATAGATCTATTGTGCACCTGATGGAGAAAGCTTTCTTATTTTGCAGTTATAAGAAATATTGTGCCCGAATTTTAATAGTGCATATTATAATGACAGTGAGGTTGATATGTGTTGCAGTGAATCTTGCTCATTACTGGAGAGGTCGAAAAGGCCGTATGTACTTCTGACATGGTTGACCTCGTTTTCCTTTATACCTGCAGAACTTAACTATACACCCCTAGCCTTCCCCCCTCCCCCCCCCCNGCTTTCCGGGTCCCCACTGTTATTCCCGCCCCATCCATCATCATCTGCAGTTGCAATGACAACAATAACACCCAAAAAAAAAAACCGTGAAAAATGTGACACAAAAAACCCCCAGCAAAACCATTCTTGCGTAACTTTTGTTAAAGAGTTAGAATCCTTGCAGCACTTTGTCATTTTGTCAGCTGGTAGCGGGCGATGACTCAGTGTTGAGATTTCACAAGAGCGTTGTTCAGATCTGAGAGCTGGTGTACTGAGCCAGTCAGTCGGCCAAGGCACCGCGGAGGTAAAGGCAAGCTACTACCCTCATCTGGCCTGATTTTTGATGACACGTTGTTCTTGCCATGAGCTTCGGAATTTACCTGTAGGTCTATCAGAGGCGTTTACAAGAGAGGTGTGGCTGGGTATGTTTCTGCCCCCATCCTACCCGCCTTCTCCAATACAGACGCATAAGAAGTCCATGCCACTGAGCCCTAGGTTGTTTTTTTTACTGTATGAGTGCTACCTTGTTGAGTAACCCTTCCCCGCCCCCTCCCCTGAAAAAAAAATATTTTGTTTCTTATCCTCTCATTGAGCCGCAACTAGATCTCTTTGACCAGTGTGTTTCTACTGTATAAATACCTACCTCAGCTACCAAAAGGATTTCTTACCCGTCTCCACACTCTGTCGCTACGTCTGTCAGGGAGAAGTGAGAGAGAATTATAATTGAAGGAAGGATCCGAGGGAACGAGAGAAGGAGGGATGGAGAGAGAGAAAAATAATTGCAAGCAAAATTACGCCTCAGTCCTGCTTGTATTACCAGTATTCCGCCTCTTGTATCGGCGGGGGCTGGTTTTCCCTGAATGAGCGTGGCAGATCGAAGAAGGATCGATACTACTTACGCACGAGATGGCCTGGTTTACTCTCGCATTGGGCTGCTCTCATTCTTCTCCGAGGGGTGGCAGCACGGCGGGTTATCGTTCGTGCGATGATTTCGGTGACGTTTTCGTCCTGAGGGTTTTGCTTCGTTCGCTATGTCATTACCATATGATATTTAATATTGTATAGGATTGCGGAATTTGTTGTTCTCAATTGCTTTGCTGTATTATGGTGGTCACCGTAGCCTATGTCCTATGTCCAGTGTCCTTCAGGGCATGATTTGCCGAAGTTTTTTGTTATCAGCAAACCCAATTGCGGGCGGAGCGACGTAGTTGCATTTCGGTGTCATTTTCTTATGCAGGTTTTTGTCGATAAGGTTTTTTTTCTGTTCTGTTTGCCGCTGACCGACTTCTGTTTTTGGGGCCGAGGGATGGGTTGCCTATTCCTATTCCCCACCCTTGTCAGCTGCCCCTGGAAAATTCGGTTAAGGACACAATGATATTTAACAAACAGTCGGGGGCTTTTTTTTGTTATCACCTTGTATATACAGTGGGAGAATTGACAATGGGATGGAGGTGTAAATTAATGTAAAAACAGTATTGTTAAGTTAGGAAGTTATGATAGGTTTTTAGAGAGCTGAATCACCCCCCTCTCTCTCTCTCTCTCTCTCTCTCTCTCTCTCTCTCTCTCTCTCTCTCTCTCTCTATGATTTTGGTAAAACTTTATCTCACATTTCTTTTCGCTGGTAAATAGTTGCCTTAAGGAGTTCTCTCGTGAAGTCAACACTTTTGCTTACCCATGTTAGGTTGATGTAGCCTAGACTAGTATCTGATGCCGAACTTTTGTTCAGACTTTTCCAGAGACGGGCGTGCACTGTTTCAAAATATTCACCTTGGACGACCAAGAATGTCACACCAGATGACATCAAAAACTAATACCTCATTATAATACCATTAGTGTATAGAAAACAGTGTGCTTAATATTGAGATATACATAACATCGAAGTTCACCAGACTTAGTGAAATGATATAATATTAAGGAATCCGTACATGTCAAATTCATACTTAATAATAACAGGGTACATTTATTAAATGCGTACTGAATATCAAGGTTCCAGTGGATTTCTGTCATAGTCAGGTAAATAAGATCATTTTATTATGTAATGGCCCTCGTATGTACAGTACGACTATGCACTACAAGTGAACAGTAACGGTAAATAACACCTACTAGTAGTCCTTGTTTATGACTCATCAGATATTGTGCCCGGGGAAGTAAACCGAAGCAGCTGTCGCGTCGGTAAACTAGTTTATGGGTATGCATTGACCCAGGCTGGTCTGATCGTCTATGTTGTCGACCTCAAGTTAAGGTAGGAGGCCCGTTATTTTGTCCAAAGGGTTTGATAACTAGGAGAGAGAGAGAGAGGAGAAAAAAAAAAGACCGCAAACACTGATGACGTCATTTTGCCCGATAATTTGTCTGAGGAGTGAGCGAGAAGGCATTTTAGTAGCCAGACTCTTGTGAGGAAAATTCTAAGATGCAGCTGATTTTGTTTGTTTGTTTGTTTATTTTTCTTTGATTAAGCCTTAAATGTTTAAAGAAAAGATGGCGTCTATCAGTGGAAGATTTTTTGTCCTCCTTGATTTCTTCTCAAAATGATACATGTCATTTATGTACTGACTGAAATCTGTTACTTAGGAGGGGTGTGGTGGGCTGTTTACACAATGACATTCTTTGGAGGAATCGTCTAGATCCAAGTTCGCCTTTTGCTTTTGTTTCGATAAGATGCATGTTTTGCATTATATGTTCCAAGTAGGTGGTGGATAGGTGGTGGTAGTGTGTATGTGTTGTTTTTGGTTTTTTTGATGGGGGGAGGATCGAAGAAAGAGGACACTGTGCACTATCACGTGTGTCCACTACACATGGAGTAGTCGAGTGAAAGGCAGAAAGAATAAGGATATTTAATTTTTGTCTTCTCCGAATGAGGGGCGGAAGGAAGGAAGGCAGGAAGGAAGGAAGAAGCCCACTCCTCCGCGCCAGCTGTCTCGCGTGCAAGGTGTTTGAGTGAGTGATTATTGTCTGTGACGTCAGAGCCGCTGCCCGTGAGCCCCGTGTGCGTGCGCCGTTGTGTCTGCCTGTCTGCGGAGCGCGAGGCTGGCTGGAGGTCGATAACCTCCCCTTGATGTCCTCGGGGGAGGTGGGTGGTGGCCGGAGCCAAATAATGGGGCTCCCGATTACAGCGGATAATCTTCCAGCCGGATAGAGGGGGAAGAGATGGTGGAAAGAGACAAGGGGACTTAATCAATAGTTTTTTTTCAATCCAGCTTACGTTTGTTGTGTGGCCTGATTCTCTGTGGTGTTTTATCATGACCGGAGTTTGTTTGTTTGTTTATTGCTGTTGTTGTTGTTGTTGTTGTTGTTGTTGTCGTCGTTGCTATCGTGCCTATGGTTGTCTGGTCAGCTTCTTAATTAATTTGTTGACACGGTAAATTTTGAAGTGCCTAGCCCTCTATGATAGGTGTTCCATGTTGTTGTTGTTGTTGTTGTTTTGTTATTGTTGTTGTTGTTGTGTGGCCCCATATTTGGTTAGCGTTTGAAGTCTGTTGACATAGAAAATCAACGGGTGCTTAGCCCTCACTGTGTTTATTCTTGTTATTATTGTTGTCCGGCCCCAAATCTGGTTGGAGTTATAATTCTGTTTTGATCTCTTTTTGGTCGTCGAGACAGACATTCCCTGGATGCTTTGACCTACTATGTCTGATCAGGGTCTTAAACTCTGTGTACATGTATAATTCTTTTATAAACGGAAACTCCTCTGAGGGATGAGTCAGCTTTGTGTTTGTTGTTATTGGTCATTTTGCCCTGGTATGTTTTGTGGTGAGTTTGAGTGTCACTAATTTTTTGTTTCTTTTCTTTTTCTTTCTTTCTTTCTTTCTCCCTCTCCTCTCTCTTTTTTTTCTTTTTTTTTTCCGCTCTGCATTGTCCTTCAACTCTACCACCTGTGAGCACCGAACATCTGTTGGCGCATGTTCTCGTCCTACACCCACGCAGGAAGGCCTGGCCAAGTCATAATTTTATTTGGATGTCAGGAGCAAAACATGAATATTACGAACCACCTGCCTTTCCCAGGGTTCACTCTCTCTTTCTCTCTCACATTTCTACATATGAGCATTTTAGCTTAAATGTTCCACTGTTATTTTAAGTCTCATAGCGTGAGTTAGCTTGGTTCCAGCCTCCCACTAGCTGGCTGCATGACCATTGGAACAGATACTGAACATTGTACATGTTGTTTGCTGGCCGATCAGCTGATACTGGGCTGCAAAATTCCACCATCGCACCCAGCACTCAGCGAGGCAATGAGTACATGTTGTGTTGTCACATTCAAGCATACCGAACGGACTGTAGAATTAAGTCTATCATAGCACCACCACAGTTAATTATTTACTAATGGCTGGGTTTTTTTCTGTTTTATTACAGTTGCACCAGTCAGACAAGAGTATCATGCAAGCCCTGGAAAATCTTACAGAGACTCAGGTAAGCCAGTTGTCCTGATCAGTCCATCTTGAAAGCTGTGGAGGGTGTGTAGATATCAGCTTTTAACACTAGTGGTAAAGGGGATGGTGAGCACCGCCTGTTGTGTCAGTTTTTTTGGTATTGTTGATGACAAGGAGTCCAGGAAAGAAGAAGCAGGACTGTGAAGTTCAGTATACTCTAACTCTGAGAAAGGATCGATTCTTGGTTGATTCATAGTGAAAAATGCTTTGCCGAAGCTTGTGAGCATGGTTTGCTGTTCAACAGATAAATGTTGCAGAAATGGTAGTGATGAGAGGTTAAAGCACCTTCTGCATGTTTCTGTCCTGGCAGGTGAACGACTTCCTTTCAGGCCGCAGTCCGTTGATGCTAGCCATCCGTATGGGGGAGAACATGGTCTTTGTCCAGCTGCAGCTCTCCATGCTTCAAGGTCAAGGTCACCGTCCACCCCAGCCCCGCCCTAATGTGACCCCCATGACCCCAGCCGCCGCTGCTGTTCTATCTCAGGCTGGTCTGTCCCCCTCTGCCATCGCTGAAGCCACACGATGTCTCTCCCAGAGGCTCCACAGACTACAAGAAATGAATGGCACCTCTGGAGTCAGGGTAAGCTAACCATGTCATGGTTTAAGACAGTGTTCCATTTTGCAGGCTGCCGAATGATCAGGCTCATGAGAATCCCAAACTTGACTCTATGGTGCGGTTGACTCTGCTTAATCACATTGCACATAAAAGTAGCTTCCAGTTCATCATGATATATTCCACATAATAAAATGCTCTGTTCCTGGATAATCGTGACTCCTTTTTATCAAAACTTTTCCGTGCTCCCAAAGCATTGCAATTAAGCAGAGTCAGTATTACCTGTTCTTAATGTTGTTTCTATTCATTTTCCTTCTCGGTGCCCGCTACGTCTCCTGTGAGACTGTCAACCCTATTGGAACTAATATAGTTATATAGAACAATGGGGCAAGTAAAACTTCTAAGAAGACAGTAAATGCTGTTTGTCAGAAGGTTTAGATTGTCCCAAATGACTAGGAGCTTTCATTGTATACTGTATTGAGATATCAGATCACACTTTATGAAGACTTTCTAGCTATTTTGTTAATTAGATCCTTTGGGCCTATATGGAATTACCTGTAATAAAGAAAATTCTTGACTTTTCTCTCAACAGCCCACTACAAGTATGCCAGCTACCTCAGCCCCAAGACTTAGCCAACCCCCTGTAGCTTCCCTCCCTCAAACTCCCCCGCCCACAACCACACCATCCGCAGCAGCAGCATCAACGATGTCAGCACGTACCGCAGCTGCTTCATCTTCATCTTCCCAGACGGTGTTTCAGCTACCCCCACGACAACCCTTGCCCAACCCAACAGAACACACCGGTCTCCCGGAGAACCCATTGCCCTCCCCTCCCCCTAGTCCCGGAGCAATCATTGACAGTATGAAACATTTAGGTCGAGGAATATATACTGGAACGTTCCAAGGTAAGCACCTGATTTGTGTTTGACTTGGGTAAAAATGATTGTATATTCATATGACTAGTTGTGGCTGTGTTTATCCTAGGACAGAATAAATAGAACTTTGTAAACTGGAGCCTATCTGTAACTTGAACTGCAGTAGTTGTGGCCAGTCATTCGAAGTACTTTCAGCTTCTCGGACATATTCAGTGTTCTGTTTCAAATTATTCTTAATTTCCTTTTAAAGTGGTATTTCTAAAGAACATTACTGTAATTGCTTTGAAAAGAAGACAAAGAAAAAATACAGTAAAAGACTCGACTCACAGAGGAACAACCAGAAATACTGCTGTCATAAGTCCTTATGTGACTAAGTATGATTTATGGGCGGCGAAATGTTTCACCTTAATGTACTCTCTGACCCTTTTAAGGCACTTGGCCTTCCTCCAAGTTGTCAACTTAGATATTCCTTTACTCTATTATTGTCCTAAGTAGCTACACTGTGCCTATGGTGGAAATGTTGATATTAGTTAATATCCTCATGCCATTTTGCAAACCCAGGTCAGTTTGCAGTAATTGTAATGGAAATATCTAGTAAGGGAGACCTCATATTATGTAGTGCCCATTCGTTCTCTCAGCTAGGCTCTCAGCGTCAGTACATGCAAATTTTCTTCAGAGTTTCCCAGCTAAAACTTGTCAGCATCATCATCTCCTATTTTATAATTATATGAAAATGCTGATAATCATAGATTTTATTAAGTCTGGAAGCCTGGGGTTCAATTTAATTTATTACTTTCTACATAAATATCTCATAAAGGTTATCGAGAAATGCAGCAGAATTCCTCTTTTTATAATTTTTTCTCATGACCGTTTTGATTCATGTCCTTAAACGGCCTGGATGGCATTGCAGCTTGTAGAAATTTCAGAATCTCTGAGGTTCCCTAAAGGATCAAACCGTTTTTAATATTGCTCTTGAGTGTCATGGGATACGAGGGAAATCCATTACTGGTAACTCGCAGGTGGGAGGTGAACTTAATTATAGGAGGTGTTTAATGTCTGTGAATTGCCTGGAGCAAGCCATCTCACCTGGTGATTAAAGGATCCATTAGGATTCATTATATTCACCAGCAAAATAAATCACTCTATTTTATTTTCATTCATTTATGAGATGATTTCTCATGTTTTCATTTTAACCAGCCCACTGGAGAGGAATTTTGTTTCCGTTACTTTTTGCTGAGAGCAGTATTTTTTAACTGAGCGATGCAAAAATTTAAAAGCCAGTCAGAGAATTGCGTAAATGTAAATGGCAGGGCCGGAAACCTTTACGTGGCAATGATGGGGTGAATTCCACTCCCATATTTGATCTTTCTCAACCCCTTTATTTTTATGGAGATATAATTATTTTCCACATAATGGATTGTTTTGTTCTACCTCTGTCTGTTTGCATGCTTGTGTGGAACTATCCTATAGATGATTTACTAAGGTGAAAGGTTTGACATTTGAAGCTACATTGAATGATATAGTGGTTGCGTACATGACATTTTGTCAGTAAGAACTGGGGTCTGGGTGACATTTCTTGCCGCCATTTCACGGAAGTATTTTTCTCCCGCCCTGTTACACATCTGCACCGGGTTCTTGTTGACACAAAAAGTCATCTGCATCCTCTCTTCATATTGAAAGGCTTGTCATTTCAAATTCTCAGAGCGTGAACACACTATCCAAAACATACAGCGTTATTTCATGTTACACATTTAGACTTGGAGATTCCTGGCATCTCACCTTTACAGTATTTTCCTTATTTATCGCAGGCCATGTGAAATGAAAATGCTTTGCTGTTCTGCATGTTTAATGACGGCTCTTCTTAATCAGTGCCAACTTTCAAGCAATGTTGACAGAAGAATCGCCCGGGTTAATGGTGGCATTTTGTTCATGAATGCTGTTATTAATCCTAAATAATAGGGCCTACCCTTTTCTAAATGACCTTCTACAGTTTGTTTAATTGCAGTTCACTTAGATGCTCATTCACCGTAAAACCATAATGGCTCCCCACAGTGGCACGCAACTTTTTCCGTATCTCCTGAATTCGACCATAGTGATTAGTATTTTGCACTTACACTGTGACATAAATTGTCAGATCCAAGAGTTGAATCCACAAGCTTCAAAGTTAATTTTGGAATGTAAGAATGGCTTGCAAGCCACACAGCCATGTTTTGCTGCACAGCATACACACTTAGCTACACATAGAAAAGGCAGAATACTGAAAAGTTTTTGGACAACCAAAAATTAAATCCATGAAATAGCCGATTTTTATTTTCAAAACAGGAGGAAACAGAAACTATGATGAAACCTTCAGTTTTGAATAGACGCTCATATGTTTATCATGGTGTCTGAAATTTTTACCAGTGGCTGCTGTTATCCCTGAACATAGTGGAACCATCGAGACCTCAGTGCTGATGTATTTGTTACAAACCTCAGGTCATGAGTCATTCTAATATAATATGTCCATATAACTGTCAAACTCAGGAAAATGAACAGATGCTTTGGAATTCAATTGTATGAACTCCTGTTTTACGCCAGTAATAATATGAAATGTGAAATGTGGTTACTGTGCTTCAAAAATGGCCTGCCTCAGACTTGTGTCATGTTATTTATGAGATCACAGCTCGGGTTGACAGGTTAGAAAATATTAAAATGCACCAGTGTTTTCCTGCAAAATTTGCAGTTGCAAAGATAAATGTGGACTCTGTTTTTTTTTGCTTTGCCATTAAAACATTGTTCCTGCATTCTCTCAAAAGTAGGGAAAATGACTACAGTTATTCTCGAAGCACAGTAACGATATGTGATATATATAAATGATAAAGCATTTAACAATATGGTTATATCACTGTCTGATGTTTTCTCTTCATCAGGAACCCTAGATCCTTCCTTGCAAGATGGAAATGGCCAGCCCCGAAGGAGTGTGAACACAATTCTTCACATCCTCAATGACCTCCTGGTGGCAGCCCCCAACAGCCCCACCCCTACCCAAGGTCAGGGTCCCACTTCAGCCAGTATACGGACTCCCTGTCCATGCCACACTCCTTCTCTTCCTTTGACTCCGCCCTCCAGCCCTTTGAGCAAGGCTAGTCCAGGTGAATGCAACGTTTTTTGTTGATGTTGCGCTTTAAATGTCATGAACATCCTCCAGAATATGCAAAATTATTATGAACTGGGCACTGTGATTCCAAATGAGGGCTCATAAATGATGGTTGCATGACTTTTATCTTATGTGGATTCAGTGCTCAAGTGCTTGAGACAGATCAGATGTCATATGAACTGTTCAACTGTTTGCACTGACATGTTCCTAATAATAGAATGCCTTTATCTTCACACTGTTTGAAAAACAACAAATACAAGGAAAGAAGAAATATATTGGGAGTCGCATGACTTCTCACACATAATCAGAGCCATCAGTAATTAATTTTCATTAATTTGGGGCAGAAAGGTTATGACTTTTTGCCTGACGAGCAGCAGACTTCAACATATTGCAAGCAGAATTTGTAACAATGCAGATTCTGATTAAATGTGTCTGTCTGCATTTTGAGATTACGATTCATATTACAGAATTTCCACCTCAGATATTCAGTGGGGAGATGAAATCTAAACCAGTGAGCCTGCAGTGACCTCAAGAAATGCTGATTTTGCTGAAATAGGAGCATATCAAATATAGGACAACTGAACTGTTATATTCATTGATCCAAGTGTGGTTAGAAAAGATTAATTCTCATAAGTGTATTGTCTTGAAAGTATTTTATGGGATTTTTTTTTATTCAAAACCCTAAGTGCAGAGAGCACTATAGGATCATTCCATGGAGATGTTCTCTTCTTTACTTGTTGTTTTGTTTTAGGCAAATACACAGGACTGAAAGAGAGCTGACAAGTCTTTGCAATGCTTGTACAACTTTTGTGTCATGATAGTTGACTGAGTATTTCCATGGAATGATTTTATCACACCTCATTTTGTGACCTTTTTTTGCCTTGTGTTTTACAGCTTTGGTGGCAGTCCCTCATGATGACCCAGACAATGCCATGCTCAGAGGAAAGATGCAACGCATACAGATGATGTTAGCCCAGCGCAAAGAACAGCGAAAAACACGCAGAGAGATGAGTGCCCCCTACACCAGCTCACGGTCAGCTCAGAAGACACTGGCATTGAAGAGTGTGTTGTCTTCTTCTTCCTTCTCTTCTTCATCACAGTCATCATCATCAACATCATCAACCTCATCATCATCATCTGTGTGTATGGCGGCAACAGCATCCACCTCCAAGAGCTCCGATGCTGCCGATGTCAACCATGGAGATGGAAGTAGCGACCCAGCCAACACCTACTGCAAGCCAAATATAGAACAGGACTCCCTGGCCGTATGAAAGCCTGGTTTGGGCATTGGATTCGGTGCTCTTAATTTTTGTGTTCACCTTCAACCCCAATGAAGGTCAAATTTTTGTCAAGCAGTGCCTCGAAACGATGGCAACAATGTTTTGCTGAGATGATTTTATTTTGTTTTTGGTGTCGGCTGCGTAAGAGCAGCTGGCCAACTGTTGTCACTATGTGGCTTGTGGTAGCCCTAGCTAGGAAGCTTACAAAGGGCATTACTTCAGGCTTTTGATTGGATGACGTTGGTAACCACACCTCCTCAGTGCCTCGGAAAGGTTTTGATTGGTTGATGTGTCAACTCATTCACATTTCTAAAGGTGCCATTGAACCAGGGTTACACTTGTTGCATTTATTTTTTACAATTTTTTCTTATCCTAGTAGCTTTCATATTCTAGAAAATTTTTTCCCTTTTTTTTTTTTGTCTTATGTTGGCCACTTACCTTAGCAGGTTGGCGCTTTTTAAAATGCAAACTATTTATAATATGCAAATCTTATCGCTTCCCCAATAACAAGAGTAGAAAATATGACGTCATGAATGTTGTTCATTTTCAACTTAATTGCTAATGATTTTATGCAATCTTGGCTGTTAACTACCCAAGATTAAGGCTTGTACATACTACAGTGAAAGTAAACACGAATACAGAATATACTGCTATAAATTTTTTTTCATTTGTTTTATGAACAGTCTGTGATAAATCAGTGTAAATCACTACAAGAAGTAACATATAACTTTTTTTTCTATTGGAGTAGATTTTGTACATAGCTTATGGTCGCTAAATCAAAACTGTCTTTGCACAGTTTTGGTAAAGATATCAAAGTTCATAGATTTTCATTTTCCCTTCCAATGGCAAAGCTTTGGTTATTTCCTCGTCCAAAATTTGTGTGGACAAGTGAGAAGTGAGTTAAGCCCCACACTAGCTGACCGAAACGCTGGTGGGTGCGGTATGATGAGGACACGAGGAGGTGCTGGTGCCAACACAGGGCTTGGCCTGATCGGTCTTGCTGGCACAGTGTCATGGGGTAGTGATTGTCAGGGTTGGTTATGGGTCAAGGTAGTGTATTGTCAAGGTTATGTGAGGTCAAGGTTGTGTAAGTCTATAGTGAAGGTCACCAGGTGATCCGTCATCTGCAAGTAACATTTAGTCAGATTTTAATATCCCGCAACATTGAGCAGTGCAGACCTAGGCCTCAGGGTTAAGAGACACAGACATAATATCACTGCCCAGGATTCCTTCTGTCGTAAGTCTAGCAATGACTTAAAGAACTTGCGACAGTATTATTTCCGGGCTGCAATGTAATAGAGAATATGTTTTCACCATGGTATTAAATGGTCACATAAACCCCATAACATGTTTCTTTTGTCTTAATCTCTATTCTGCGTACCATGTTACCACAAGTATGGTCATTGAAGTTACCACCATGGTGAAAATATTACTTCTCTGTATTTCCTGCTATTGGCCAGAGCCAAATACATATGGATCATTCCACAGAACTTGTCCTGTCAATTATCATGAAAACAAAGTCACATTTTCATCATGACATGTATTGGCTAGCTTTCTTCCCACATATAACAAACTTGCATTGAAACAACAAGCCACGTGAAACTGCATCTGACATAACTTCATCATTGCTAGTTGTTGGAGTAACTGACAGGACAGGAGTTACGTGGACTGATCAACTATTTTATGAAAAAAGACTGTAAGTGCCAAAATCAGGGTTTTACATGAGACACAAGCGTCTTTCAAGTTGCGCCTCTCTTTATCAGTTTACACATACTCAGTGGCATATATAGCTGGCAATTTCTGACTTATAAAAGCAACAAGAAAATGAGCCTGGTGAAATTGACCCAGTGTGGCATATACAGTCTTAGTCCATAAAATAACAAAGATATTTGGCTCCATGGTTTGAATTTATCACATGATAGAGGTTAATATAAGTTGGGTAAGAGAAGTAAACTGACATTGTTGCCATGCAGTTGACCCAGGTCAGTCCAGCCTTGGTGAGTGCATTCCCTTTAACAAGGGAGTAGGCAGAGCTAAACTTGGATACATCAGCCTTCAAGCGGAGGTTAAGGGTTATTGTCAAATAATTTGAGGCCATACAAGCTGACAAGTGTAGGCACGGTGCATAACCCGAGATACCTATTTTGGGGCATTCAGGGAACAGAACTTTCATCCCTACAGTGCAAAATGTGTGACTTGAAGTGCTGATGTTGGACAGTGATCACTAGCTCTGCTGGATAATTACTTTTTTGTACAGGAAATGATAACTTTGTATAATAGCCATACTTTTATCTTTTGTATATATCATAAATATAAGCTTTTTCCTAGAGTCATAAATTTGACCGTGTTATCTTTATCTAATTCATTAAACTCTTGAATTCACAGCAATATCTGTGGTTTTGTGGTCAGTATCATCACCCATCCATGGCCCAGTATACAAATGTTCACTGGGTCTTGTAAGCAAAAATTAATAATGGCATATATATCTCAGAGAAGCTGCTCTGTCCATCTCTGGCTAAAACAACTGAAACACAAAATAAGACAAACGTTATTTTAGGCTTTTGATGATGTGGGCTAGCATTGTCAGATTTTCAGATGATGTAGTTTTCTCATATTTAATGGGACAACTGTCACAGAAACAGCTTAACTGTTAATGAGCTTAAGTTGAAAGTGAAAGCCTGAGGTCTGTTTTCACAAAGCAGTCTGACCTGCTATCAAGTCTTTTAGTCAGAGAAGGACAGTGCTCATAACTGTAAATAACTGAGAGTTTTTATAAAAGGATACCTGTAAGTGCATGCATAGTTATAAATGTGAGTAACAAATGTATCGAGGGATGATGATTGTAGAAAATAAGTGAACATGTGTGAATGCAGATGAGTGAAGGGTGAGAATGTTCAACACATACTTTTATACTGTTCTATACATGTTACGTGTTAGTGAACTAGATTATCTGGGGCATGTTGAGTGTTTTATGTGTGTAGACATGTGTGGATGATAGTCTAGTGGATGAGATGTCACTTCTTTCATAAAATTATCGTAGATCTTAAACATGAGAATTTTTGTCTGTCTGAGTCATTCTGCCAAGTCCATAACAATATTATTTTAGCCAGAATCTGTATTTTGTCATTTATGACTCTTTATTCATTTAATTTTAATATCGCCTGGGACCAGGAGCTGATCCTTTGATATGATAAAAATGGATAGTTGTTAAGGGGACCCAAGTCCTTTGAAATTGTGAGGAAGAGTTTTTGTTAAAATTAAAACTCTAGAGGGACTACATTGGCTATCTTAGGCAGTCTGTGGGGTCTTCTAGGTCACGCAGTGATTGACTTCAACTTCCAAGTAACACACAGGAGCAAGGGAAAAGTTATCAAGTAGAGAATTAGGCAGAGCTGGTTGTTGTTAACAATTTGTTTCTTAAAGATAATGTGATGAAGTGAATTGCAAATGATTAATTTACTTATATCACACAGACTTTTCAATGCCAGCTGTCTCCAGTGAATATATGGAGCTTGTTCTGTGGTTACTTGGTCAGGTCAGTCGTCTTAGATTCAAATATACTGTATTTATTCATTAGGAGAAAGTTTAAACTTCCCTGAGACATGATGGATATTATATCAGACTGAGAGTGTAGTTCATACAGACTGGCACAGATTAGTGGTTAGGCTGCCTATCAGAGAATTGTCCATTACCCCTCAAGTCTACATGAATCATAATGTTATTTCTACCTATTGCATGTATATCTTACTTCATAAGAGAAAATTGTGTCCAAAGCTTGGCAAGTCTGTATTTTTGTAGCAGACTGAATGATGTAAAAGTAGATTCTTTGAGCATCCCAGCTGGGCTGAATGTCTTTACTTTAGACACCAAATCATTTTCTAATTTGAGTAAATGTTTAATAGATGAATGGCGTGCTCAGTGTCAAACAGAAAATAGATTTGCCAAATTTTGGGGAAATCACCTTTGTTTCTTTCTCATCCTCTGAGAGACATTATATAGTAGATAACTTTAGATAATGACATACAGATTCAATATTTTATATGTATGTGGAAGTTTGATACACATCTATATCAAAATTTTTTTTTTGTTTCATGTATAGTACTGGATTTAGATATATATCACATTTACTGCTGTGTTGTCTAACACAATCTACAGTAGCTTCTGTCCTTTCTCCAGATACCTTTGACTGTTTTAACATGAGTACAATAAAAAGGACAAAATCATTTAGATGTGTAATATAACAAGTGTTCTGTTATGATTTATGCATTCGTTATTGTATGTGTCTGATCTATTTTGTGTGTCTGGAGACTTAAAATAGACCCTGTCATGATGTAGTGGCAGTATAACACCTTTGGTTACATTTCTGGCTGACTTGTTTTGTCTTTCTTTCTATTCTGTCTGTCTTTTGCTGTTCCTTCAATTTGTCTATGTCTTGGCTGTTCATTCTTTTTCTTATACCTCTTGCCTGCATCTTCCCATTTATCTGTTTCCCTCATTCATTCTTTGCAATCTGTGTCATCTATCTTAGCTGCTCTTTCTTTGATCACTAGAAGGTATTCAGACCAGCAGGCAACCACATGATGACAGTGGTGGTGGTGGTGATGGTGGTGATGGTAATGATGATTATGAGGATCTTATTGCGATAGTTGCGTGAGAAGGTATGGGATATTGATGGTGTGCCTTCTGCTAGCAAGTTGGTCATCGTGGAATACTAGATATTTTTCCAGTGGTTATTTATTGCCTCTTTCTTTCACTTTCAACTCTCTTGTCTTTTGGATCCCTTTCATCTGATTGTCTCACCATTTATTTATCCTCTATAATTTCCAAACGCAACATCAGAACAGAACAAAACTACATTATCAATGGTGCATTTTCCTTCAGAAATACAACCTGCCGTCTATGATTTTTAATAACTGAGAGCTTGGACATTAACGACACCAACATGAGCATAACATTAGTGCATCGATGCTGAAGGAATCCTTAGATTAGAGGTATTCAACATGTCGAGTTATTGTAATTGTTATGATGGTGAAAGATCTATCGATCTCATTGTTACAGCACCAAGTTGTGGTTTAATCTCAATCCAAGGTGCACCTCCATCACTGATTATTGAAATTTCCTTAGGAGAATTTTTTTTTCCTTAGGAGAAATATTATTTTGAAACTAAAACAAAACGACTTGCTTTGATTTTTTTTTTTTTTGTGCTTATTAGATGTTCGTAAACATGTAAGATAGAATCGCTCATCAGATTATAGAAATCGTACTTTAATTTTTGACAGTAAATCCTTGCATCAGCATATAAAATACAACTTCAATTACTGATTAATAGTTTATTTGTTGTAATAAAGCATTGTGGCATCTGACAAGTAAAGTTTTTCTTCTCATTGATGCATGTCATATTATGTATCATTTCAAGCGTATATACTATACACATGTTCATTAGTCTACATCATAAAAAAAACCATACCTAAAAATTAACTGTAGAAAAGTTAAGTTTTCGCTGTACAGTAAGCACATGTTTCAATATGATGATTGTCAGAGTTAAAACAGAGACAGCAATATAAAGTTTTTATTTTCAAATTTGGATCTTTTAGATTCACATCCGAGTCTTGTCTGAAACGTGCAAAATGATCATGACACCAGGAAATGCCATACTTTCCATAACAGTGAGAGATTCGAATTTAAAAACAAACGCTCTGAGGAGGATTCATCATTTCATTGAAGAATAACAATAAACAAAACGGCCAGTCGCACCTCTCTGCTCGATAGTAATTTGTAAGGGGAGTAATTGCGTACTGAGACTCCAGCAGTAGCTCAGAACCTAAAGAATTTATACCTGATTTCCAAAATCCCCTTACGACTGTCCCTCTTTCTTTGCCTTTTTTAAATCGTTCAACTATCACAATAAACTCACAATAAGCTTACAAGCATATTATATTGTTGTTGTTTTTTAACCATTTGGAGCAAGAGGAGTGGATCTGACAAAGTTTTGAGAGGACGCGAGCCATCATTGAGAAGGACATTAAATAATGGCACCCTGTCCATTCACACAACTATCATATCTGAATCTAGAACCACGTACAATCTGAGAGATTGCGCATTAACGATGGAATCTCTTTCCATCGGAAGAATTACATCAGTGCATCAGTGCTGAATGCACCCATAGTGGCGTTCAACATGTAGGGTTAATGTAACGATGGTAAGAGATCCCATGTTACTGCTCTAGTTCTCAACTGTTGTCAGCTTTAGCCATCCAAGCTTTGTAATTGTAGTTCATAGTACGGCCTTGTTCCTGTTTTGAAGTCACAAAATATGGGACAGAAACGTCTGGCACTGAATGACACTGTAGGTTTATTCTCATTAAGGCAATATACCGGGACTTTCCCAAGGGAGAGGCAGCACCTGTCGCAACTGTTCTATTTAATAATACTGCACAGTATTTACTCTTACTACAGGCTGCACCAAACAGCATTACAGGAAGTGAAGAACATTGATTTTATGCGCCGGCAGCTGCTGAGTTTTTAGAAAGAAATGAGTTTCTGTGTGGGAAACATCCAGTGGTCTTCTACATTATTCGTAAGCGACGTCTGTTCTTGTGTACTGCTGCTATGTTGATTAACACACTCTACAATAGCTTCTGTCCTTTTCTCCAGGTACTTTTGACTCTCTCTTTCTCTCTCTCTTTCTCTCCCTCTCCCTTTTCCTCCCTCCCTCATTCCTCTCTACCTCTCCCTTTTCCTCCCTCCCTCCATTCCTTTCTCCCTCTTTTTCCCTCTCTCTCTTTCTCTCTTTCCCTTTCTCTCTCTCTCTCTCTCTCTCTCTCCCTCTCCCCCTCTCTCTTTCTCTCTTTCTCTCTGTCTCTCTCATAAGCCCATAGTTCATGCTAAAAAGAGTCTTCCAGATGTGCATCCTTTATCACTTGTTCGATGATGGCAGGCACCACGTTGGGACGTGTGCAGATGATATATAAAGCCTGCTCTTCCAGGAATTCAGGCCACGTGATTGACCTGAAAAAAAAAAATCCCAAGAAACAGCCATGACTTTTCTGTGATCACATATATTATTATTATTTATTATTATGAAAATGATTGCTATGCGAGTTGGTCTTTATTATGTCATGTACATACTTATATTGTACAATTCATTTTGACACTTGTTAGCTTTCCAAGACTAAAATGGGTTGGTGAGAACGAGGGAGGGAGGGGAGGAGGAATGGAGATGGCAAGAACCTGAAAGAAAAGGATGATTTGTGAGGGAGAGTAGGGAGAGAGGGAGGAATGGAAGGACGGACGAATGGATGGACGGAGGACCGAAAAGTTGGACAATCAGACGGACGGATTTAACAATACTGCAAATTAGACTCCTCGGTATGTTTATGCCTGGGCGATAAGAGAAATAATAACCCAGACATAATAATATAATTATATATAACATACTTGCACAAAATAATATACAAGAAAATATACACATTATATGCTACTCAAAGCAGATGCGCCCAAAACAGATGCTGACTGAGTCCAGGATGGACAAGCAACATGCGTTCAAGATTGCCAAGTGCAGTGATTTTGTTCTCGAACTAAGAAGAGCAGGAATAACGGCTAGAGTAACGGCTGTGGAAGTAGGGGCAAGAGAGATGGTGAGCACCTCAGTCTATGATCTAGACAAGTTGCTCGGAATATGAGGACGGGAGTGATCATGGTATTCTGAAGGATTTGGCAGATACTGCGGAGATGAGCTCAGCATGAATATGGACCAAACGTAGTGAACAGTAGAACGATGCACAGTAAGATTAAATATACTTCAAATGCAACTTTCACCATGGCTTCACGGTGGCAAAGTTTTGAGAGGACACGAGCCACCGGAGATTGCGGGTTCAAATCCCTCCCGAGGTGGAAAAAAAATCAACAGAAGGACACTTGGGAGACATGACCCAGGTGTGGCCCAACTCCTTTAGCGTGCCAGGAAGTCAAAGGGTCGAAACACTGAAGATCTCCTGTTGCCTCGCTCTCCGAGTAAGAGTTTCCTATTTATTTTTCATATACATACCGAATACAAGGGGTAACGCAAGGGGTAAGATAATAAAGGAAGAAAAAGAAGAAAAGAGAAAGAGAAAGACAACGTACTCTTTATGCGTGTCTTCTCCATCCACAAACATCTGCGCTCGGATCTCGGAGTGAAGATCTATCCGGGGAGATAACTTGCTTAAAGCCTCTCTATGGAAGGAAATGTATGGGTTACATCCCATTATAAGTGAAGGTCTTTGACACCTATTGTTTTTTCTTCTTTTGGCCCTATTAACATTTTGCGTTATTCTAAATATACCACTGTGATTTGGGGAAATTTCTTCCATGGAGGTTAAAGTACTTCTTTTGCCCGATCTTTTAACGGGAAGAAAAAGGGGGGTCAACGCCCAAAATTTTTCACAAATGTCTTTTGAAAAAGATCACCTCAAATTCTGATTTGGTCCCCAAATTTTCATTTGGCTGGTTTTGACCGCGTGCGAATACATAGGTCTACACATTTTATTTTTTTATCTAGAAGGCTCAAATTGTACCTGAAACTTTAAAATTGGATGCTTTATTTAGATCACAGGTCATTTTACACATTTCTACACCCTAACACTGGCTGGCAGGGCCCCAAAAAAAGGGGATTTTATAGATTAGCGGATTAATTGGGTTGTACACTATGAGTGATTTGCCCTTCTAATAGGTGTCACAAACCTGAACCATTCCGGTATTTTTGTATGGCGAGAAAGAGAGGGGTGAAGAATATGATACTGAAATCATAAGGATAAGGACAAAGCTATTCGACCACTTCGGATAAAGTATTTTTGCTACAATGGAGACATTAATAAAGCACATACACGAACTGAAACATCTACATACAGACACGTCCACATGCATGAAGCTGATGATGATGATGATGACAATGATGATAATAATGATAATAAAGGTGGTAATGATGATGATAATGATGATTGTTTGCACGCACGCACATACACACACATTCCCCCCTCCACACACTTCACGAACACTCATGGACATCCTTCTCTATACACTAGCTAATGTAATGATGATGATGATGATGATGATGATGATGACAAAGACAATGGAGAAATATCAACACGTTTCACAACACGATAAGCATGTCAGAGAATACAATATTTTTGTTTCAGTGAAGGTTGCCATCAGAGCACAGACACAAGGCATAAAAAGCCCCATACAAGTGAGGCCTACTCACTGTGACATGCCTTGCTCAAAACGCTCGCACCACTTCCTGACCGCCTGTTTGGCTTCCAGCAAGGTGAGGATCCCGTCATGGTCCGTGTCCATGGATTTGAACAGCGTCTTACACTTGATCATCTCTTTCTCGGTCAGTAACTTCATCAGCTCTTCCTGGAATAAGATGGACAAATGCATTGAGGGTTGTGTTGCCACCCGTATGAAATTTCTCCTACGGTAGGGTAAAATTGCTTAATGAAAACCCTTTTCCCCTAAATTTCGCACGTGCATCTCCTGGCAAATTGTCAATTTTGGCAGATAGGTACAAAAGTATGAGTATTCCTTTTTTAATTTGTTTTGTTGTTGTTGTTGTTTATTTTATTTCTTCCTTTCATACTTTCTGAACTGTTGATATGTACTGTAAAGTGATTGGCTTCAGCCTAAATAAACTTGAACTTGAACTTGAACCTAAATAGGGGGAAATCGGTTTTCGCACGTTATTGGGAAAAATCTTGAAATGTAGAGTAAAATGGGTAAGATACCTGGTTTTTGTTCTTTTTAGCTGTAAAATTAAAGACTTTTTCCATTAAATCTGCTTCAAAACTGCTGGGGCATAGGAGAGGATCGAATTCAGAAGTGGCAACACTGTTCTACTTCAAGTCATTATATGTACATCAAGACCAGGAACTGCGAAACAATAATGGCATGTTAGCCATTATGAATTTTACTGAACTTCTTTCTGTCTCACCTTAGATCTCCTCCCTAGCAAGATTCTGGCATGATGGTTAAGAAACTCCCACCAGTCTAAGCTGTCGTCATTGTCCTGGTCAGCTATCTTGAAGTCCAGCCTCATCTCCAGTTCGTCATCTTCCGTCAGTCTCCGGCGTCTTCCGGCCGCTGCACTCATCACCGCTGATTGGTGCGCCTGCGCCGAGAACTCCTCCCACGAGACGCGTTCGTCTTTATTTTTATCGAAAATTTCAAACTCTTCTATTAGTTGATTGATCTCCATTTCTGTAAGGAGCAGACTCAGATTTCCCTGTCACGACGCAAAAAAGAATAGGCAATTTCAGAATGCGGTGTGAAAGGTGTAGATATGAAAACAGGATCTATCCTTAAGTACATACAATGAAACCTCGATATTAAGGTTGCAGGAGCCTAATTGAAAATGCCTCTTAGGGACATTTGACAAAATATTCTCCTCAGACTACATGAATGTTCCGAAAAGGCAAGGACTAGTCTGTAAGTCTGGAGCCACCACTGTGGTAAAATTCTATACTGTTTTCAGTAGGGGTCCTTTGGAAAAGAATTTCGCAATTTCAGTTTACATGAAAAGTGGGGTCCAAAATTTGACATTCTTTTGCATACCAGCTGCTCGCAGAAACTGAATCCGCTTAGACCCTTGAAAAGAGCTGCCTGCCAAAAATCTTTATTTAACAAATTCACCGATGTATCTCACAACTTTTGTGGTGTAGTTTTATGTTCTACAATTATTTCTACACAATCTGTTCAAAGGACAGATATTTTACTCTGCTCTTATCGATCAAAAGATAAGAATACCTTGTTAATAAGTACGAATTTCACATACGCGAATTCATTAAATTGTCACTGTTTTGTTTCAATAGTCAGGTGGACCTCGATATTAAGTATACCTCAATAATAAGTATTACTTTTTTAATGCACTAAGGGCATACTTTATCTCGAGGTTCAACTGTACATTCTACAGGAGAAGAGCATTCATTGGTTACTCCCTAAAGAACATACACTTAGAATGCTGCTGCCATTTTCAAGAGACTATCACTAGAAGCAGCTAAACTCTAGAAGGCAGCTGACCGTCTGGTTTTTGAGTCGCACTTAGAAACTGATGACTGTCAAGTCTAAGGTTCGTGTGTTCAACTCAAAGGCCATGCACTTTGCATTGTGGTGTTCTTGGAACAGACATCTCACTCTCCTTTCCCCACTCTATTCTGATGAAAATGAATACCTGGCTTTAGATCTGGGATGACCAGGGAGCTGCACCGCAGCAAACCATCAATTACTTTGTTATATGTTTCATTTGTAACATTATATATTTACCTGTATGATGGGTATTGTTCCATTTGTTCGTATTATTGAGTGACATACATAACATTGTGTGGCACTGTAAACCAGTTGCCCCACGGGGTCAATAAAGGTCCTCTTTTCATTTTCCTATTTTCATAAATCAGTGTCTTTTTTGTTTTTGTTTCCCTCCAAGTGTCAAATTAATAAGGGAATGAGCAAAAGTACATTGTAAACAACACTATACTCAAGGTGTCTGCAAAAACATCCCGGTGGGAACTGAAACCACAATCAAATGAAATGGGCCTTAGTTAACGCCTTTATTGCTCACCATTTTTTGTTTCCATTTTAATAAATTAGGGAAATAATTTGCGAACGGGGCAACTGCAGAGGTTGCTTCACACTTGCAAGGCAAGATAGCTGACAACTTGCGCATTAACGATGGGATCTTTTACCATCGTGAGAATTGCATTAATTCTACATGTTGAATGCTATTAAGGGCGCATTCAGCACCGACGCACTAGTGTAATTCTTACGGTGCTAAGACCCCATCGTTAACGCGCAAGTTCTCAACGAACTAAGGAAGCCATTGTGTCGGGCTCTGATTCAGTACATTTGTTGATAATAGAGGCCCGACCCCTGTTCTCNCACGCCAGTTCCATTGTGAACACTCATGGATATCCTCCACAGACACCCTAGCTAAGCACTGTTCTAGAACATCGTCCATGATAGTGCTAAAGAGACCATTACCCTGGCCGGCTGGCCTTTCTAATCTTAAAGAATTATTCTGGCGTGGGATGCTCTCATTGGTCAAGTCTTTCCCCGGCTAAACTCAACGTGTAGCCTTCCTTTGGTATTTCATATTTCGTGAATATGAGTAACTCACACAGATGTAGCAACTCCATCCTGCATTAGTCAGTGCCGCCTCTGCCGCCTGGAGATCGGCATCCCGACACTCCCCACACTTGGACAGGCAGAGGCGGTGGAAGATGCGGGGACAAACCCTGCAAGGATACTCCTCACTCCTCTTGGCAGGCTTGCCACACAACGCACAGGTCTTGTCATTTTCGTACTGTAGAAAAGAAGGAAGTCATAACTCTCATAAGGAATTCACCGGCTGTCAAGGTCCGGCAGAACTGAAATCACATGAACGGAGTTCATAACCTTAAGTTCAGTTCACGTGAACTTAACAATACCAGCTTTGATAGATATTTTGGACTAACTGATGTGGATCTGAACTGTGGCTATTTTGGGTGCTTGAACTGAACTTTAATTTTCTACCCACATTTCAGTTCAGTTCACATCTACCTCGACAATCAGAAGCGAGTGCCAGTTTCAAAACCGCTAACTTCACAGTAAGTTTAAATCAGTGTGCTCGATTTCGCCGTAATTCAACCCTTTCCCTAACCCCTTTTCTTTGTTAAACAATGACAAATGCTCACTCATTTACGGCGAAATCAAGTTCGCCCGTTTAAATATCTACTGCTTGAATATTAATGTTCCGTAACTTCCACGTGTAAGCGTAGAGTTACCCATGACCCCAACACACTTCCCTACTACTTATATAGGCACAAAAGGTCCTGTCTGTCTCCCCCAATGAGACTACTTTGATGAATTAGAATAAGTGGAAGGGGAAGGGGGCTTTCGACGACCCTTGTAGACGTCTGCGATGAAGTCATGGTGGTAATCTAGGCCCATTCTTGTGCTGTGTGCTACCTGTTTTGACATTCAGGGGCTGAGATTGGCGAGAAGTTGTGGGGGGAAGGGGGGAGGGGGGGTGGACGAGAGAGAAACAGTAGCAACAACGATGTCACATCATAACCCTCGTATATCATTCTCTGCATTCAAGTTACATTGTCAATATTTACCGGCATTTTTATTTCCCTAATTAAATGAGGTGGGCGCAGTTCGCATAATATCTCCTATCTTGATTGCACGTGGACGTTTGACGGTTTTATGATTGCTTCATAGAGGGCCAGGAATGAGAATTTTCTTGTATGCAGATAAAGATATTAGTGTTACATTTTGAGTCCTCGCCTGTTCTTGAAGATTCATCTGGTCTGACTGTGACAGATACTTCTCACATGAACAAAATTTAGCTGAGATAAGAGTCGTTATTGTAATAAGGAAGTGCTTAAAATTTGAATTTTAAGAGTTGTTAGATAGTCTAGTGTCAAGTATCTAAAACTTTACTGAAACAAAGACAGTGAGATTCTGGCCGATATTGTAGAGCTGGTCACAGTGGTTAAAAGATTTGTTTTTTCTAGAGTGCTGATATCACCAAATTACCATGAGAATTCATTAGCTTGTACTTAAGAATGGTTCATTATGGAGGAAATATCATATACGGGCACACCGGATATGACATAGCAATGCTACTTCCGGCTCGTGCCAATACGTTTAAAAACTGTTTGTAATAAAGGTTGAGGAAATATTATTATATGTACGTCATAAGTAGCCAATAGGTTTATAGGAGGAATACGATCTAGATTATTTTTTTTTTTT